>CM065718.1:84364025-84366525 GCA_033310375.1 Conus canariensis
TTAATGGGAAATATTGCTAGAGGCGAGTTGGTGGACTGTATTGGAGGTTACTATTTTGGTTCAGGATCAGCACAGAGAGAGAGAGAGAGAGAGAGAGAGAGAGAGAGAGAGAGAGAGAGAGAGAGAGAGAGAGATGGAGGATAAACGAAAATTTAAAAAAAAACTCTTCCTAGTTGCCAATACCATCTCTCTTGGGGAATCTGTTTGACTCTGTCGTAGTTTGCTGTAAGACCTTTAAGAGTTCCAATCAACCTGGTGCCTGAAATAAAACGTTGGTCTTTTCGCTGCCTATCTGAACGTGTTGTCGTTCTGCTGGTAATAATGTGGTATTTGTTAGACAGACCCTCTCCTCCCACTCCTCTGGTATGGATATTCCTATCTGCTCATGAGGGTAGATGGGTGTGGATATTAAACATGAAGCTACCAAACTAAAAACTCCTGTCTCGTTTTCATCCAATTTGAATATAGTAATGAAAAAGAAGTTTCATTTGGGAGTTTACGATGAAGGAGAACAGGTAGAATAGGGTGAGCGCAAATTAACAGAGCCACCATTCTTCATCTTTGGTCCTCAACACAGGAAGTACAGTAATTGATT
The DNA here is from genome assembly GCA_033310375.1 of Conus canariensis. NCBI lineage: Eukaryota > Metazoa > Mollusca > Gastropoda > Neogastropoda > Conidae > Conus > Conus canariensis. Next base: position 84,364,621 of record CM065718.1, read on the forward strand.
GTACCAAAAGAAGCGATACTCATTTGTTTCTGCAAGAATTTTTCAGACCTGCAATCGAAGCTGCAAACTGCAGAGACAAATTCCAACCCACACACGAATCATACATTACAGTCTGTAAAACATTTTTCTTCACATGAAAAGCTTGTTTTTTATAAGCTGTTCTACAGTTTCCATCAAACTTTGCTCATAAAAGCAGTACCACCAGACCTAAACAAATAACAGGTTCTTGGCTAAAATGAGATGGCACATGCAAGCGGTGCCACAAGAATGTCCATGAAGACTGCCATAATCATCGTGTTACGGATGGAATGGGTGTGTCTGCAGGTGTCTGACTGTCTGACTCTCACTCAGAAATTACGGATGCATGCACGACTTTTCTAATTCACATACACACACCCACTCACCCGAACATTGACAGCCAGGCAACATAACAACACTTTTTTTTGTTTTATGCTGCCCGAGCCATCAGACAAACATATAATATAAATGCAATAACATCAATAGGTCGGCACGCCAACCATGAGGCGCACACACAAAATATGTCTATATATAACGGCTATCAACTAGCGCTGCTGGGTCCTACGACGACGAAGACAACGACAACGACGACGAAAGCGATGAAGACGACGAGACGATGAAGGCGACGAGATGACTAAAAGGACGAAGACGATGGAGATGACGACTACAGTGTCAAGTCAAGTCTGACACAGGACTTAAAGAACTTCAGAGCTGTGGCTCAAAAAAATAACACTAACACACTCGCGGCGTCTCTGCCGGCGACGAAGTGACAGTCTCGCACAGGAGCTGTGGCTCACACACAAACACAACGCAGCGACGGCCTCGCCAACTGGTCACTGGTTCAAAATCAGGAGCGGCGCTCTGGCTTGGCAGCAGCGGCGTCTCCAGCCCAACTGGCTCAGCAGGCAGTCGGTCCCGGGTGCAGTGGCAGGTAGGGTGGTTATCGGCACTCAGGCCGACCTCTCCACGCCGACAAAAGGCGGAGAACAAGGGGGCAGTACATGGCTACGGCCCCGACCCTCAGTAAATGGCAGCCAGTCCCCCTCAGTCCAGGGAGCACTTCTACCTTAGGGAAACTGATTAACTACCTTGATTATCATGGCTACTATTCATTACAATCACGACTACATTCATATTCATTAGCCACATCATATTCCACTACAACTTGAGACAAACATCAGCATATTCTTTCTTCAACACTACAGCATTCCCTTTTTCTGGAATCATAACACTACAATATTCCCTTTCCGGAATCATAACACTACACAGGAAAGGATTTCCATATAAACCTTTCAGAGTCTAGTTTTCCAAATTGGGGAAAGGATTTCCACCTAGACCCTCTTCAATAAACCATGAATACAATCATTACACACAGTTAATGATTACTTTCCATCAAACTATGAATATCACTAAGAAATGTTCATTTTTTTCTTGTAACACGACAAGAATGTTCATTTCATTTAATATAATCACCAGATTTCAAAAGGTATTTTTTCTCAAACGATTCATCTACTTCAATATATACAAGGGAAAGATTTCCACACATTCTTGTTTACAAACACACAACTATTCGATATTCCTATCAAGAGCGAGTTAAATACTCATCCACATCAAAATTCAAAACCAACATATAAACCAATATATAAAGTCTCTGTCGCTCACTCTGGGAGCTTATTATCCATAGCATCAAAACTCTCCCTCTTCTCGCAAACCATATTAGAATAAACACCTTTTTTTCGTCATAAAGTTCATAACTAGGTAAGTCACAGAATAAACAAAATCTTCTTTTTTTTCTGGAGACCACTTCCTTTAACACTCACTTCAACTATGTTTTCCGACAGCATTTCGTTTTGCTACCCTATTGAGTCATAGGATAACAGAACACCA
>CM065718.1:84371525-84374025 GCA_033310375.1 Conus canariensis
TTAATAACAGCCGACAAGATAGCACAAGATGGCTGGACTGTGAAAACTGATTTTGTTTGAAACTGGATTGCAATGGACTCTACAAGTTTGCTTCAAAAGGATTTCACAGTGAAGTGGGAGCGTCTTTTGAAATTGTGGCGTGTATCCAGGCGAGTTGATGGGCTTCTCAGGAGACTGTGATGGCGTGACTGGCCGCCATCTGGCTGAGCTCCAGCGGACCCTGGCCTCCAGTGTGCAGTCATGAAAAAGGCATGGGCCGCCCGCTGCTCCGGTGTGTTCTGTAACTAATCCTACGCCCTCTGTGGAAACATAGACAGGGAAGGGTAGCACTGAGTGGGTAGAAGGGGACAGGTAGGTGGCGGTGAATGATGATGCACTGGTTTGCTCCGTTCAGATTTTCATCAATTCAGTGCCATGTAGGGACGAGACGGTCTCTACTTCTGTCTCTCTGTCTCTGTCTCTCTCCCTGTCTCTGTCTGTCTGTCTGTCTCTCTCTCTCTCTCTCTCTCTCTCTCTCTCTCTCTCTTCTTTCTCTCTCTCCATACACACACACACACACTCATACACATACACACAAACACACACATACACACACACGCACACGCACACACACACACACACACACACACACACACACACACACACACACACATGGAATGCCCAGAATGCAATTATTTATTCACAATGATAAAAATTGCCATCTTATTTTCACGTTAATGCTTCATCTGCTCTTAACTTTGGTAATAAATCATGTGCCAACGAAACAAAAAACCCCAAAAAGGGAAAAAAAGAATCAGAAAATGATCCTTGATTATGAATATGTGACAGTATTTCTCTGTGTGTGTATGTGTGTGTGCATGTGTGTGTGTGTGTGTTGTTGTTGTTGTTCTTCAATTTAACGTCTTTTCACTAAATGTGATATTAGACAGGGTGTGTGTGTGTGTGTGTGTGTGTGTGTGTGTGTGTGTGTGTGTGTGTGTGTGTGTGTGTGTGTGTGTGCGTGCTGCGTGCGTGCGTGAGTGCGCGCACGAGTGCGTGCGTGTGCATGTGCGTGCGTGTGTGTATGTGTGATGAGGAAAAACTCTAAGTAAGAATTAGACTGTTAAAAAAAAAGAAAAAAAGAAAAAAGAAAAAAAATCAAAAGTAAAAAACAAACAACTGTACAAAATAAGATCCTGAAACAGCAATTACAGGATTGAGCCAATTGGGCTTAACATAAGAATTCGTACAAAATTTAAGAGAGACATGGTATCCTGGAATATGCACTTTGAAGCATATTTCTAAATTCTGACAAATCGGAATCAAAGTAGGGGCAAAAGTATAGAACGTGTGTTGTTGTACAATTATCAAGGGCGCCGCAAGCACATCGAATATTCTTGACATATTTTGTTCTGAATGCATTTATTTTTAACCGAAATAATAAGGAGAGAAGTTGTTTACTGTGCCTTGGATATAATCCTATGTTTGTATTACGGTTTACTGGATTTACTGAGGAAGCCCTTTTTAAAAGATTACTTGCTCGAGAGTTCGTACAACAAGTATAGAAGAGTCGAGTTTGTACAACAAGTATAGAGTCGAGTTTGTGTATTCGGGGGAGAACACTTTCTTTGTAGTATTCCTCAAATTTTTCAAAAGAGGCTCTTTGTAAGAGAGAATATCCTTCATGTAAGGTCAAGGGAACATGAATAGTAGCCGTATTGTCAGAATTGTTTGCACCTGTGTGTGTGTGTGTGTGTGTGTGTGTGTGTGTGTGTGTGTGTGTGTGTGTGTGTGTGTGTGTGTCTATGCTGGTGTCTGTGTAGGCTTTGCGCGTGCACGTGTCCCTGTTGTACATCTATATATCTCTTTGTTGCAATTAGCTAAATGCATACGCCTCCGAGAGACAGGTGATAGAAACTAAACACCAGGCAGCGCTGAGAATAGACGACACACGGTGAGGGAGTTAAGGCAGAAGAGAAAAGTTCAAGCGATTATGAAACACAGGGACCTGGCTGAAGTGTTCACTCACAGCCATGATGTAATGACGCTTCGCCGGCTGGAAAATGGATGAACGCTTAGCGCCGTTGGAAGGCCAGGGTGACAGCATCCAGGGGAAGATGGAGGGAGCTCAGGAGATGGGGAGGAGGAAGAGGGAGGAGGGAGGTGGTGGATAGTGTTATCAGTTCGAGAGTCATTCTGCCCAGGCAGAGCACAAACCACAGGCAGGTTTGCAACAGAGAGTTGGGGGGGGGGGAGAAAACAGACACATGTAGAGAGAGAGAGAGAGAGAGAGAGAGAGAGAGAGAGAGAGAGAGCTCAGAACTCAGAACACTTTTATTCGATCAAGGATTGAGATCTTAGGCAGAGCCTATTCTTCCAAACTGTCCTTGCAAACCTAAATTATGCAATGCGATTTAAAGGCAAGAGAATGAAAAGACATATAAAAGAAAAGAAAATGTAAAAAGAAGAAAACAACAAAAACGAACACAAACAAACAAACAAACAACAACACAAAAAACAG
>CM065718.1:84389025-84394025 GCA_033310375.1 Conus canariensis
ACTGAAGACAGACATTGTCTGAGGCACGTGATACTGAAGACAGACATTGTCAGAGGAACGAAGACAGACATTTCAGAGGAACGTGTTACTGAAGACAGACATTGTCAGACGAACGAAGACAGACATTGTCAGAGGAACATGATACTGAAGACAAACATTGTCAGAGGAACGTGATACTGAAGACAGACATTGTCAGAGGAACGTGATACTGAAGACAGACATTGTCAGAGGAACGAAGACACTGAAGATAGACATTGTCAGAGGAACGTGATACTGAAGACAGACATTGTCAGAGGAACGTGATACTGAAGACAGATATTGTCAGAGGAACGTGACACTAAAGATAGACTTTGTCAAAGGAACGTCATACTGAAGACAGACATTGTCTGAGGAACGTGATACTGAAGATAGACATTGTGAAAGGAACGTGATACTGAAGAAAGACATTGTCAGAGGAACGTGACACTGAAGATAGACATTGTCAAAGGAACGTGATATTGAAGACAGACATTGTCAGAGGAATGTGATACTGAAGACAGACATTGTCAGAGGAACGTCATACTGAAGACAGACATTGTCGAAGGAACGTGATACTGAAGACAGACATTGTCAGAGAACGTGATACTGAAGACAGACATTGTCAGACGAACGTGATACTAAAGACAGACATTGTCATAGGAACATGACACTGAAGACAGACATTGTCAGAGGAACGTGATACTGAAGACAGACATTGTCAGAGGAACGTGATACTGAAGACAGACATTGTCAGAGGAACGTGACACTGAAGATAGGCATTGTCAAAGGAACGTGATACTGAAGACAGACATTGTCAGAGGAACGTCATACTGAAGACAGACATTGTCAGAGGAACGTGATACTGAAGACAGACATTGTCAGAGGAACGTGATACTGAAGATAGGCATTGTCAGAGGAAGTGATACTGAAGACAGACATTGTCAGAGGAACGTCATACTGAAGACAGACATTGTCAGAGGAACGTCAACTGAAGACAGACATTGTCAGAGGAACGTTTACTGAAGACAGACATTGTCAGAGGAATGTATTACTGAAGACAGACATTGTCAGAGGAACGTCATACTGAAGACAGACATTGTCGAAGGAACGTAATTCTGAAGACAGACATTGTCAAGGAACGTATACTGAAGACAACATTGTCAGATGAACGTGATACTGAAGACAGACATTGCGGAGGAACGTCAATACTGAAGACAGACATTTGTCAAAGAACGTGATACTGAAGACAGACATTGTCAAGGAACGTGAACTGAAAGACACATTGTCAGATGAAGTGAATACTGAAGACAGACATTGTCAGAGGAACTTCGTGCTGAAGATTGACGTTGTCAGAGGAACGAAGACAAGACATTGTCAAGGAACGTGATACTGAAGACAGACGTTGTCTGAGGAACGTGCACTGAAGATAGACATTGTCAAATGAAGGTAATAATGAAGACAGTCATTGTCTGAGGAACTCATACTGAAGACAGACATTGTCAGAGGAACGTGACACTGAGATAGACATCGTCAAAGGAACGGACACTGAAGACAGACATTGTCAGAGGAACGTCATACTGAAGACAAACATTGTCAGAGGAACCGAAGACAGACATTGTCAGAGGAATGTGATACTGAAGACAGTCATTGTCAGAGGAACGTGATACTGAAGACAGACATTGTCAGAGGAATGTGATACTGAAGACAGTCATTGTCAGAGGAACGTGACACTGAAGAAGACATTGTCAGAGGAACGATATGAGACAACATTGTCAGAGGAAGTGATACTGAAGACAGACATTGTCAGAGGAATGTGATACTGAAGACAGACATTGTCAGAGGAACGTGATAGTGAAGACAAACATTGTCAGAGGATGGTGATACTGAAGACAGACATTGTCGGAGGAACGTATACTGAAGACAGACATTGTCAAGAGGAACGAAGACAGACATTGTCAGAGGAATGTGATACTGAAGACAGTCATTGTCAGAGGAACGTGATACTGAAGACAGACATTGTCGAGGAAAGTAATACTGAAGACAACATTGTCAGAGTGACGTGATACTGAAGACAGACATTGTCGAGAGGAACGTAATACTGAAGAAAACATTGTCAGAGGAAGCGTGATACTGAAGACAGACATTGTCAGAGGAGCGTGATACTGAAGACAGACATTGTCAGAGGAACGTGATACTGAAGACAGAGATTGTCAGAGGAAAGCAATACTGAAGACAGACATTGTCAGATGAACGTAATACTGAAGACAGACATTGTCAAATGAACGTAATACTGAAGATAGACATTGTCAGAGGAACGTGATACTGAAGACAGACATTGTCAGAGTAACGTGATACTGAAGACAGACATTGTCAGAGGAACGTGATACTGAAGACAGACATTGTCAGATGAACGTGATACTGAAGACAGACATTGTCAGATGAACGTGATACTGAAGACAGACATTGTCAGATGAACGTGATACTGAAGACAGACATTGTCATAGAAACGTGGCACTGAAAACAGTTCCAGAACGAGAAAGTCTCAGAGGAACTTCACAGGGAAAATAGATGTTGTTACGCAATCAACCAGAGGTCATTTCTTCATTGCTCACGACACGGAAAGGCTTTGTCTCCTGTTGACGCCAATTGCCCTGCCCACAAAGAATGGATTAAAGAAAAAGGGACAGAAAAAAAAAAAACCAGGTATGTCGAATAAAGCAAAAAAGAAGGCGGCGAGATAGAAAGAATCAATAGACGCTGAATTGTCGAGGGGTGGCCGCACAAGGCACTGGTTTAGAAAGAGATGGAGACATCCAAGCACATGTTCTGAATTCTCTTCCAGTTGAGAGGAAAACGCATACATAATGAAAACTACGTTTTTGAATCGTTCTGGGTTTCCATAGTCGCATAAACGCTTGCCTCTTCTTCACTCACACACAAGATTCAAGATGCAGGATTCATTCACCGTCGACCCTTGTGTGAGACATGGTGGATAGAATCCAGTGCATAATTATGTTTTAACAGACTTACTATGGAAGCAAACGCCTCACACAAAATAAATCAGAGATGAAAAGAAAAGACATTAAAGATACAGGCGCACTTTCTGTGTTTGATGATATTGGCTACATCAAACATGACTTTTTTTCCTTTTAGATGATAAAAAGAATTCAAAATTTAAAAACAGATAGGATTTTGGCGTGGACAACAGAAAGAAATGTCTTTGACCACTCGCCATAGTTTTTTTCACTGTAGTATGAAATAAAATGTATCTCCTTAAATGGTTATGTTACAGTCTCAGAATACGCTGTCCTCTTAAGTAATATCTTTCCTGCCTGATTCCTTCTTCAGCCTATGACTTCTGCATCAGATATGTCAGTGGGATAGAGGTAAATACTGGCAAGATACTTATGTGCTTTCATCTGTTAAAAGCATGTTGAAATCTGGCAAAAACGGACATTAATCCAAACAACACTGAAGTTATGAATATAGACACATTGTCTGTGTTGGCTGGGTATCATTTTAACCAGATTCTGTGTGGCGTCTTCCGTTTTTCTCTCCTGCAAGAAATGAATGCATCATAGTGAGACAAACATATGAAACTGATAAACGATACACGCAGGACAGAAAGATATATTAGACACAGACGAGACAGATACATAAAACAGAAGATCAGACAGGTAGATGATTACAGATACATTGGACACAGACATGATCTATGAGATACCTGAGACAGATAACTCGAACACACAGATGATAAGATAAACCGAGACAGACAAATGAGACAGAGACGCCCAGATGATACAGACAGATACCGAGACAGACAAATGAGACAGAGACGCCCAGATGATACAGACAGATGAAAAAATGTAGATCTGCATGAAACAGACTTATGAGACCAAAAAATGATATCACAGGTGACAGAGATGAATCAAATACACAGGTGAAAGAAATAAGTCAGATACACGGATGAGATCGTTCATAAATACACAAAGGTGAGACAGGCGATGAAGGCGTGCAGGTGAGAGAGGTGACTGAGACTGATAGATCAAATATGTAATGAAGGTAAGAAAGTGAAAAAGGTGACTGAGACACACAGGTCAACAGGTAATGAAGACACACAGGTCAATAGGTAATGAAGACACACAGGTCAACAGATAATGAAGACACACAGGTCAATAGATAATGAAGACACACAGGTCAACAGGTAATGAAGACACACAGGTCAACAGGTAATGAAGACACATAGGTCAATAGGTAATGAAGACACACAGGTCAACAGGTAACGAAGACACACAGGTCAACAGGTAATGAAGACACGCAGGTCAATAGGTAATGAAGACACACGGGTCAACAGGTAATGAAGACACGCAGGTCAATAGGTAATGAAGACACACAGGTAAGACGGAGAACTGAAACAACACACGGGTCAATAGGTAATGAAGACACACAGGTCAATAGGTAATGAAGACACACAGGTCAATAGGTAATGAAGACACACAGGTCAACAGGTAATGAAGACACACAGGTCAATAGGTAATGAAGACACACGGTCAATAGGTAATGAAGACACACAGGTCAATAGGTAATGAAGACACACGGGTCAATAGTAATGAAGACACACGGGTCAATAGGTAATGAAGACACACAGGTCAATAGGAAATGAAGACACACGGGTCAACAGGTAATGAAGATACACGGGTCAACAGGTAATGAAGACACACAGGTCAATAAGTAATGAAGACACACAGGTCAATAGGTAATGAAGATACACAGGTCAACAGTAATGAAGACACACAGGTCAATAGGTAATGAAGATACACGGGTCAACAGGTAATGAAGACACACAGGTCAACAGATAATGAAGACACACAGGCCAATAGGTAATGAAAACACACGGGTCAATAGATAATGAAGACACACAGGTCAATAGGTAATGAAGACACACGGGTCAATAAGTAATGAAGACACACGGGTCAATAGGT
>CM065718.1:84399025-84401525 GCA_033310375.1 Conus canariensis
ACACACACACACACACACACACACACACACACACACACACACACACACACACACACACACACACACACACACACACACACACACACACAATCTCTCTCTCTCTGTCTTTTTTTTGTCACATACACATGCACGCACGTGCGCGCGCACACACACACACACACACACACACACACAACACACACACACAAACAAATTACTCATACACACATGAACGCACGCAGGTACACACACACACACACACACACACACACACACACACACACACACACACACACACACACACACACACATTCACTCACATCTACACGCCCTCAAGCAAATCAAGTCACAAAGGTCATCAATATCAACGAAAAGGGCAGGCAGAAGTGAGCGAGAAGTTAGGACATTTTGCAGCATGTTTGTAAGCGCCGTTCTCCTCCACACGTCGTTTCCTGACGATCGAAGCCAATGTCTGGCACCCTCCAAGACTCCGGAGAGATTTGAGAAGATGAACTGACATCATCTCCCCAAGCCATCCACCCCCACCCCATCCCACCCCCCACCCACCCCTTTCCACCTCTAACCCCAACTCCTGATTTCGCTGTAAACTTGCATGACAGACTACGCAGTGCTGAGCGTGTAGGGAGTGTGGAGGGATGCGGGACGTGGGAGGGAGTGGGGCTGCAAGGATCGAGGTGGAACTCCGATGTCGCTGCTCTCTTTGTGTGTGTGTGTGTGTGTGTGTGTGTGTGTGTGTGTGTGTGTGTGTGTGTGTGTGTGTGTGTGTGTGTGGTTCTGTAACAGTGGGGTCTACGGTAATTGTAGACTTTTGGACAGGGACTCCAAACATCGATTGAGCATCTCTCTCTCTCTCTCTCTCTCTCTCTCTCTCTCTCTCTCTCTCCTCCCTTTCTCTTCTCTCTCTCTCTCTCTCTCTCTCTCTCTCTCTCTCTCTCTCTCTCTCGCCGAAAGCTAGCACGCAAATTTACAGCGAGACAGACCAACGGAGAGAAAGAAACATGGAGATAGATAGACAGACAGACAGACAAGCAGATAGATGAGGGAGGGAGGGAGATGGATACGTAAAGAATGAAGCCAACTGACCCTCCTCCGCTGAACTGACGTCATCTCCATACACCTGCTTGGATCCATCTTCACTGACCTTATCCAGTTTCTCTTAGACTCCCTGCCAGCCTCCAAAATGACTGACAACACTCACATTTCCACATTGACAACACTCACATTTCCACATTGACAACACCCACATTTCCACATTGACAACACTCGCATTTCCACATTGACAACACTCACATTTCCACATTGACAACACTCACATTTCCACATTCCTCAACATCAGAAAACCAATCCTCCAAAATGACTGACAACACTCACATTTCCACATTCCTCAACATCAGAAAACCAATCCTCCAAAATGACTGACAACACTCACATTTCCACATTCCTCAACATCAGAAAACCAATCCGCTGTTTCCCATCCTCTTTCCATCACAAAAAAAAAAAATTTTAAGTGGTTTCCAATGTAATAACTCTTTCTGTTACCAGCATGCATACTGTACCTATGCTGGTGGTAGGAAGAGGAGGGCAGAGAAACTCTCGGAACTGGAATAGAATCCACGACGCAGGGATTCGGCCTATCTGGTTACTACTGCGTTATAACAACGCCGTCAGATAGATGCGAAATGATGAAGGGAAAAACTTTTGCCGTTCACTTGTGGAGGTGGGGGGGGGTGTAGAAAGAAAGTGGAGAGGGGGACAGGTGGTGGGAGGTATTGATTCTTGGAGAAAAGACAACATTGAGGTTGGGTGATGCGTTCAATACCACACCACCTTCAAAAAGACTGACGTCTAGGCTGGTGACGCAACCCCTACCATTATCCGTTTGTTTTCACCACGTAGTTCTTGAGCATTCTGTGGGTTGCAGTGAGAAGGCTGACGCTGCTGAGCAATTCCAGAGTGACTCAGCGACAGGGCAGTGGCTCTTCTGGTTGGATGCCGTAAAACGGCCTCATAGAAATAGTTCATTGTAGATTGCTGCCACTGGGATTGCGAAAGAATGGACTTGCGACCTCGATATGCAGGTCCTCTGTGTGTGTGTGTGTGTGTGTGTGTGTGTGTGTGTGTGTGTGTGTGTGTGTGTGTGTGTGTGTGTGTGTGTGCGTGTTGTTGTTGTTGTTGTTGTTGTTTTGTTTTACGTCTTTCCACATTACGTGATATTAGACGGAAAAAAAAGGGGGGGGGGGGTCGGGGTAAAAAAGGTTAACACAGTGAGGTAAAAGAATAAATTTATCTACAGCTATAACACAAAAGTAGAAAATCCACTTAATCAAAGATTGAAAAACAAAAAACAAAAAAAAAACACAAAAAACCCCGAAACATGTAACTCTTCTGTCTCATCTCACCACTGACTGTTATATATTACAAATATTTGCCAATTGGACTTTTAGCTAAGTTCAAAAAGAAAAGATACGTTTCACTTGCTGACAGTGACAGGAAAACATTT
>CM065718.1:84409025-84419025 GCA_033310375.1 Conus canariensis
TCTCAAATGAGGCAGGGAATAGTAAACAGGAAATAACGAACAAGGGGTGTAACTCTTCTCCCTATAATGAAATAATTACACGCCCATAGCTTCAAGCGAATGCTGTTTACAGCACCAAATCGCCTAGCAGAAATGTCAACACAGAGCACTCAGAACAAACAAAGAGACATGTTGGGATTTGTATGATACATACTTCCATGGCTTTCACGCAGTGAACATGTCTTTTCCAGGTGCTCAGAGACCGTTCGCAGGCAGTCTGATCCTAATAAGGGTTCCAGGACTGCCATTAAAGCCATGTCGGCGCTTCTGGCACACACACACACACACACACACACACACACACACACACACACACACACACACACACACACACACACACACACACTGCACACTGGCTGATCACATTTTTGCACTGATAAGATTACTAAACCCAATCCACCACGCACGGCACAGCTACACACACACGGCGCGCAACCAACACACAACACACACCGCACGCCCAAACACACACACACACACACACACACAACACAAAACACACACAACACACACACACATATGCGAACGTACATCCATGCCTTCTTGTCCATTCACTCAAACACAAGAGTTTCTCTCTCTCTCTCTCTCTCTCCTCCTCTCTCTCACACTCATCAGGTCAGCTCAACCCCCCTCGATATCACTCCCCAGTCTTCATTCCCCCGATTTCCTCTCCTCTCTCTCCTCTCTCTCTCTCTCTCTCTCTCTCTCACACACACACACCACACACACACACACACACACAACACAGATATGTATGTGCATTCAGCAGAGGTGCAAGCACATTCCTACACGCACGCACGCACGCACGCACACACACACACACACACACACACACACACACACACACACACACACACACACACACACACACACACAAGAGAAAGAAAGAAAGAGACATACAAACAGACAGAGAAGCAGACAGACAGAAAATAGACAGACAGACAGGCTACAAGACAAACAAACGGACGGACAGAGACGACCAGATTGCCACCTCATACACACCGTATTGACCGATCTAGAGTCAGGAAGACGACCAGACTCTTTTCTTCTTTCCGTCTATTTCGGGAAGTTCCTTCTTCCGTACTATTGATGGCCGTCGACAAAGGAGGAGGAGGGAAAAAAAAACGGACGCTCCATGGTCAAACCATACTTACCATCTTCTTTCCCTTTGACTCGTCTGTGTTGATGGTGAATGATGAAGACGCGCTCAGATATAAGTATTCATACACATTTTTTTTATTCAAGATTACACACACACTCATACGCCCACCGCCACACACACACAACACAACACACACACACACACACACACACACACCACCACACACACAACACACAAACACACACACACACACACACACACACACACCATCTTCCTTTTTTTTCTTTGCTAAGAAACTTCGCTAACAGAATACGACTCCTCGAACAAGTACGTCTTCCAATACTCCGAAGAAGAAATTATAGCAGTGGTGAACGTCGCTAAACTAATGTGCTGACGCAACAGACACTAACATCTCTGCAGAAATCCCCAGGCATGACAGAGACACCAGAGAAACAGTAACTGCCACTCATCTGTCTTTCTTTCTTTCTGCGTACGCAGGCTGATACTCCTGCGGGCACTGCCTGTATAGACAGGCATGGAGTTTTGTGTGTATGACCGTTTTTTTTATCCCGCCATTAAGGCAGCCATACTGCATCTTCGGGGAAGTGCGTGCTATGTGTAACGTGTCATCCATACCAACGGCCAAACTGGCCTTCTCTTCCGAAAGCTGGTGATGGAATTTTACGTGCGTGCAAGATGTTGAACGTGCGTTCACACACGGAACCTCGGTTTATAGTCTCATTCGAAGGACTGTGTGGGGAATGGAGTCAGAACCAATGTTAACTCCGAGGGAAAAATCCCCCTGTACCGAAATTCGAACCCGCAACCCAAGGATCACGAGTCCGGCGCTCTACCAACTGAGCTATTCCGGCCCCCGCGATCGGCATCAAAAAAAAAAAAAAAAAAAAAAATCCGACACAGGCGAGTGGCCAACGCCATAGGCTCAATCGTTCATGTCACCATTCCCTTGAAAGAAAATGTCAAACACTGACAGTACTACCGCGCTATGATCACGAACAAGTACGGTAACTCTTGCTTCCATGATGAGATGATCATACGCCCATGACCCCGAACGAGTGCTACCTACGATACCAGATCGTCTGTCACAATGTCACCTCAGAGCACACAGAACAAACCATGAGACACCCCTAAAAAAAATTTTTTTTAAAGGATCTTCTAAGTGTGTGTGTACCTAATACATATACACAGCAACAACAACTAGAGAGATGAATAAACACAAATCAACAATTATTATTCAAGGCTGGCACAGCCTTTTTATCTTGAATGTCGTCAAACAGAACACACAGACGGGTGAACAGAGACAATTGCATATAACCTCGGTTTGATTGGTATGAAATAAAATCTGAAATGAGGCAGAAAACAGTAACATAAAAAAAAAATAACGAACAAGTAGGGTAACCCTTGCTCCCATGATGAAATAATCACACGCCCAGAACTCCAAACAAATGCTGCTTACGACAGCAAATCGCCCAGCAGAAATGTCAACTCAGAGCACACAGCACAAACAAGGAGATATCCCCAGAAAAGGATGTTCCAAACTTGCCCACACAACCCCATACCTAACACATGCACAAGGCAACAGGACATACGAGTAAGCTTAGAACATCATTGTGGGAGGAGGTTTCCTTGTTAGTTCTGTGTGCTCTATGCTGATATTTGTGCTAGGCGATTTTGTGTCGTAAGCACCATTCGTCCGGAGTTATGGACGTATGAGTATCTCATTGTAGGAGCAAGAGTTTCCCTACTTGCTCGTTGTTTGCTGTTTTCTGCCTCGTTTAAGATTTACTTTCATACCGCACTGTCAATTTGATCAGCCACGTCATAAACTCAGAATCGTTCTGAATACATTACAGCTGCACTATGAATTTGATCAGCCACGTCATAAACTCAGAATCGTTCTGAATACATTACAGCTGCACTATGAATTTGATCAGCCATGTCCTAAACTCAGAATCGTTCTGAATACATTACAGCTGCACTATGAATTTGATCAGCCATGTCCTAAACTCAGAATCGTTCTGAATACATTACAGCTGCAAGCTGATACCTGAAGAGAGGGCTAGATTCAACAAAGACAGACGTACCATCGATTCCACAAAGACAGACGTACCATCGATTCCACAATGACAGACGTACCATCGATTCCACAAAGACAGACGTACCATCGGTTCCACAATGACAGACGTACCATCGATTCCACAAAGACAGACGTACCATCGATTCCACAAAGACAGACGTACCATCGATTCCACAATGACAGACGTACCATCGATTCCACAAAGACAGACGTACCATCGATTCCACAATGACAGACGTACCATCGATTCCACAATGACAGACGTACCATCGATTCCACAAAGACAGACGTACCATCGATTCCACAATGACAGACGTACCATCGATTCCACAATGACAGACGTGCTATCGATTCCACAAAGACAGACGTACCATCGATTCCACAATGACAGACGTGCTATCGATTCCACAAAGACAGACGTACCATCGATTCCACAAAGACAGACGTGCTATCGATTCCACAAAGACAGACGTGCTATCGATTCCACAAAGACAGACGTGCTATCGATTCCACAAAGACAGACGTGCTATCGATTCCACAAAGACAGACGTACCATCGATTCCACAATGACAGACGTACCGTCGATTCCACAAGACAGACGTACCATCGTTCCACAAAGACAGACGTACCGTCGATTCCACAATGACAGACGTACCGTCGATTCCACAAAGACAGACGTACCGTCGATTCCACAATGACAGACGTACCGTCGATTCCACAAAGACAGACGTACCATCGATTCCACAAAGACAGACGTGCCATCGATTCCACAATGACAGACGTACCATCGATTCCACAAGACAGACGTACCGTCGATTCCACAATGACAGACGTGCTATCGATTCCACAAAGACAGACGTGCTATCGATTCCACAATGACAGACGTGCTATCGATTCCACAATGACAGACGTACCATCGATTCCACAATGACAGACGTACCATCGATTCCACAATGACAGACGTACCATCGATTCCACAATGACAGACGTACCGTCGATTCCACAATGACAGACGTACCATCGATTCCACAAAGACAGACGTACCATCGATTCCACAATGACAGACGTACCGTCGATTCCACAATGACAGACGTACCATCGATTCCACAATGACAGACGTACCGTCGATTCCACAAAGACAGACGTACCATGGATTCCACAAAGACAGACGTGCTATCGATTCCACAAAGACAGACGTACCATCGATTCCACAAAGACAGACGTACCATCGATTCCACAAAGACAGACGTACCATCGAACGGAAAGCACCTCCAACACCACAATTTTATGTACGTGAAGAAGGCGTTTGACAGAGTGTTGCAGGAGGCGACGTGGGCTGCGATGAAGACGTCTATCAGCAGGCAGGAGCTAATCAGCACCATACAGCCGCTATACTCCACAACTACCAGTGAAGTACTCATAGAAGATGCTATTGGAGAGTGGTTCCATAACTGATTAGCAGTTGGTCAGGGATGCCTTCTGTCTCCTACGTTCTTCGACATATTTCTCGAACTCATCTTGAGTGACGCTGTAAAAGATAATGTTAGCACAGCACAGTCGCTTTGAAAATAGCATCGATAGCTTGGCAGGCAGCGAACAAGAACTCGCCCAGCCGTTTGAAAAACTCTATGACTCTGTGGGGGGAGGGGGGTGGGGTCAGAATAGCTCAGTGGTAGAGCGCCGGACTCGTAATCTTGGTGAACCTGGGGTTGCGGGTTCGAATCTCCGCCGGTCCGTTTCAGTACGGGGGCGGGGGGGGGGGGGGGGGGGGTCCCTCGGAGTTAACATTGGTTCTGACTACATTTCCCATGCAATCCTTCGAATGAGTCTATAAACCGAGGTTCCGTGTGTGAACGCACGCATATCATCTTGCACACACGTAAAATCCCATCATCAACCTTCGGAAGTGAAGGACAGTTTGGCCGTTGGTATGGATGACACGCTACACATAGCATGCACCCTGCGTGAGAAATGGAAAGAGTGAAAGAAGTAAGGAAATTGAGTGAACGATATTGAACGCTATTGACTGGATGACACGGGAAACGACTGAATGAAGCGCCAGCTGGTAGCTCTTCAGTCGGCACTACCCAGGTAGGCAGCCCGTTGTGTAAACAAGTGTGGATTGTAAAGCGCTTAGAGCTTGGTCTCTGGCCGAGGATAGGCGCTATATAAGTATTCATAATAATAATAATAATGACACACACGCAAGATGTAGTTCAGAAATCAACGCCGAGAAGACTATTTCTGTCGCCAGCCACTGCTTATATAACAGTTAATGGACAAAGGCTACGAATTGTTCAACAGTTCACCTCTCTAGGCTTCATCATCAGCGATAAAGAATCCAAACCAGAAATCCTCTCAAGGCAGTAAAGACATCATCTGCACTGTCCAAACCGTCTGGAATGACGATAGCATCTGCATGAAACACAAATACCAGCCTCTTGTATGTGCTAGTACAGTCCTTCCTGCATGCATGTGAGGCACTGACAAAAAGCAGTGGAAATGAGATTACAGCAAGATACTTACTAACTGGTCATAGCACTCATGAACAAATGCACCAAAGCCTCACACACCACATAGGACAGTATAAAAATCTGCTGGCATCAGTTAAGAATAAAAGTACGTTCATATGGCCTTATAACAAGATCCAGTGCCCTTGCTTTAACAATCGTCCGAGGAAACTGTTGAGGGAAGGAGACTAAGAAGAAGAAGAAAAAAAGCGATGGACTGATAGCGTTACAATATGGACATTGACAACATTTGCAGAGACGGTAGTCTTGGCACACAACCGACACCGTTGGAGCAATCGGGTAGACTGTTCTTCAGTGCGACGACTCGCTGACTCTCCTTGGTGTTAACGGAGTGAAGAAGTAGTAGTAGTAGTAGTAGTAGTAGTAGTAGTAGTAGTAGTAGTAGTAGTAGTAGTAGTAGTAGTAGTAGTGGATGTGGTGGTCTTCCGAAATGAAGGAAGAATTGTTTGCACGAACTTGCTCTCTCTCTCTCTCTCTCTCTCTCTCTCTCTCTCTCTCTCTCTCTCTCTCTCTCTCTCTCTCTCTCTCTCTCTCTCTCTCTCTCTCTCTGGATGTATGTGTAAACACATATAATACATACGTGTGTGTCAGTGTTTTAGCTGTAGTATCTGCGAGTTAGGTATGCTGCAGTTATCTGGTTTGTTGTATATTGCTTTGATTTGCTCGTTTGTTTGTTTGTTTCGCTGTGTGTGTGTGTGTGTGCGTGCGTGCGTGCGTGCGTGCGTGCGTGCGTGCGTGCTTGCGTGCATGCGTGCGTGCGTGCGTCTGTGTGAATGTGTGGGTGTGTGTGTGTGTGTGGTGCGTGCGTGCGTGTGTGTGTGTGTGTGTGTGTGTGTGTGTGTGTGTGTGTGTGTGTGTGTGTGTGTGTGTGTGTTTATAAAGGGGAAGGAGAGGTGAAGTGGCTATTGTATGCATTAGTTATGAGTATTTATAAGCGTTTCTTTCTGCTCTAACAGAGGAAGGTAGGGCGTGTGCAGATAAAGAAAGGAAAATGGCGACGGCGGCATTTGAGGCTTGCTACTGACCCACAGTCCTAGCTTGACTGGGAGAACCCTGCGGCCACACTCCACAATTAGAATTTTGCACTAAAACATGTGTAATCCTTGTCAGCGTTTTGAGGCCACATTTTTAATGTTAGACTGATAATTGATCAAAATACAACTCCTCACCAATTATTTCCCCTGTTTTGGGCGGATTTCACCGATGAAATCATAAACAATCTTCAAATACATGAGCTTCCCCTTCGTTGACGTCACATTTCAAGCCTTTGCACTTACCCCTGACCCTAACTTTACGCCAGCTGGAAGCGCCCAAAGAGTCCCATTCCTTTGATTTTGATCTGTCTGCTTGGAACCACCTGGCTTGTACCTTGATGGCCATATGTAAGAAAATGAGGAGAATCAACTTTCAGACACAATAATTCAATTCTCTAAACAATCTAATTGCGCCAGCCCATAAAGGCATTAGCGCGTTAATTTTTGGTGTGCAGCCTGTGAGCTCCCCAGCTGCCTCTTTCCACCAATCCCAACTCGTTCTCCTGCAGAGATTGCTTACACTTCCCCTCTAACCCCAACCTCCTGTCTTCTTCTTCTTCTTCTTCTTCTTCTTCTGCGTACGCAGGCTGATACTCCTGCGGACACTCCCTATATGGACAGACAAGTATTAATCCATCTATCCAACAAAGGGAGTGGAGTTTTGTGTGTATGACCGCTTTTTATCCCGCCATTTAAGGCAGCCATACTCCATCTTCGGGGAAGGTACATGCTATGTGTAGCGTGTCATCCACACCAACGGCCAAACTGACGTTCACTTCCGAAAGTTGGTGATGGGATTTTACGTAGGTGCAAGATATGCGTGCGTTCACACACGGAACCTCGATTTATAGTCTCATTCGAAGGACTGAATGGGAAATGGAGTCAGAACTAATGTTAACTCCGAGAGAAAAATACCCCTGTACCGAAACGGCCCGGCGGAGATTCGAACCCGCAACCCTTGGATTACGAGTCCGGCGCCCTACCAACTGAGCTATTCCGGCTCCCAACCTCCTGTCTAACCCCAGCCTCCTGTCTAACCCCAACCTCTTGTCTAACCCCAACCTCCTGTCTAACCCTAACCCTCCCTCCACTTTTCCCAGACATATTTCTTTGGGTCGACCATGTTTCTTCAGGCTGCACACCAAAAATTAATTCGCCAACGCCTTGCTTATGGAGGCCAGTATTCATAGACTGGAGAAATTGGATTCTTTTGAGAAATTTTGTGGTGTCTGAAAGTTGATTCTCCTTATTTTGTTTCATATGGCCATCAAGGTACAAACCAGGTGGTTCCAAGCAGACAGATTTAAATCAAAGAAATGGGTTTATTTTGGGCTTTTGAAGCTGGCGCAAAAACAGGGTCACGGGTGAGTGCAAAGGCCTGAAATATGTGTCAACTAAGGGGAAGCTCATGTATTTGAAGATTGTGATTTCATCGGTGAAGATCCCCCTCCCCCCCCCCCCCCCCCTCCCAAACAAGAGAAATGATTGTTGGGAAGCTGCTTTTTTTTTTGATCATTTATCAGTTTAACATTAAATGCTGGCTGGGATTTTTGGAAGGCCTCAAAACGCTGACATGGATCATGTAGCGTTTTAGTGCAAAACTCTCATTGCGGCGTGTGGCTTGCAGAGATTGATTACACCTCCCCTCTCACCCCAACCTCCTGTCTAACCCCAGCTTCCTCTTTCCCCAACCAATATTCCTTGGGGTCGACCGTGCTTTTGCCTGCCACAGTTTTTCTGCGAGTTTGAAAGAAATGGACGCTATCTGTTCCCCTCCCTCCCTCCCCCCTTCGAACCCCATCCCCTTCAATGCGAACCTGTCTTCCTCTGCTGATGATTTCTTAATCAAGCTAGTCTTTATTAAATATCGGCGGTCCCGTCCTCAAGTGCGTTTCATTTATTTCAGTGAGAATCTTGGGTTTATGTTTATTAATAGTCTGTTTCATTTATTTCAGTGAGAATCTTGGGTTTATGTTTCATTAATTTCTTCTTCTACTGTGGGTCAGCTGTCAAGGCATAATTTTTGAGAGGGGGGGGAGAGAGAGAGAGAGAGAGAGAGAGAGAGAGAGAGAGAGAGAGAGAGAGAGAGAGAGAGAGAGAGAGAGACAGATAAAATAATAACTGTCATATTTTCAGCACTAAGTTGCAGCCTTTGACTAATTGAAAATGAGGCCTGCAAGCGATGAAGTGTTGGGGGTAATTCGGGAAACAGAAAATGACAACTTGAAACCGGAATCCACACAAAACGAGAGTAACGAGTCAAGTTTTCACAAAACAAGTATTACGACGCGACAGTAACCACTCACACACACACACACACACACACACACACACACACACACACACACACACACACACACACACACACACACACACACACACACACACACACGCAGGCACGCACGCACGCACGCACACACTCATGCACGCACGCACACACACACACACGCACGCACGCACACTCGTACGCACGCTCGCACAAACACACACACACCATCACCACCACCACCACCACCACAACAACAACAACAACCACACCGCACCACACCACACATAATCACCACCACCACCACCAACAACAACAACAACAACAACAGCAACAGCAAAGCTCAAAGTGAGATAGACCCGAATGATCCGGGCACTCGTTTGATTTAATTAAGTAGCTCTCATTTGTTTTTCATTGTTTATTTCTTTTTTGCTTGTGTCTTAAAGATATATATTACAGAAGTTGAAAAGGATATATATGCCTGCAACACAAGGCACGATATGTTTACTGTCTACTATTCGCAAAGTACAAAATAAATGCATAATATAGCTGAGAGAGAGAGAGAGAGAGAGAGAGAGAGAGAGGAGAGAGAGAGAGAGAGAGAGAGAAGAGAAGAGAACTAAGAACAAGATGCGAAGCATATAAACGTAGTCCCAGTTTTCCAAACCGCTTATAAATCGGCCAAGTGCTTTGTGAGATAAGAAATAAAGGCAAAATAACGGTTTTAACGGTTATTTAACCGATGTACACTTTTGAAACTGGTATTTTAGTCCTCACTGGGCTAAAGCCTGTGTACATACCAAATTTCATCCAAATCGGACAATATGTCAAGAATAACGGTTTTTAACGGTCAGATTTTGAAACACTACATGGAAGTGCCATTTGCGTGTGATAACCTTTCTATATAAAAAATTTCATTAAAACCCACCA
>CM065718.1:84424025-84439025 GCA_033310375.1 Conus canariensis
CCAACCTGAGCTGCCTTACAACTCTCTACACTACAAGGCATAGTAACGCCAGTCAATACTACTTCCCTACTCTCTACACTACAGGCATAGTAAGGCCAGTCAGTACTACTTGCCTACTCTCTACACTACAGGCATAGTTAGGCCAGTCAATGCTACTTCTCCCTACTCTCTACACTACAGGCATAGTTAGGCCAGTCAATGCTACTTCTCCCTACTCTCTACACTACAGGCATAGTTAGGCCAGTCAATGCTACTTCTCCCTACTCTCTACACTACAGGCATAGTAAGGCCAGTCAATGTTACTTCCCTACTCTCTACACTACAGGCATAGTAAGGCCAGTCAATGTTACTTCCCTACTCTCTACACTACAGGCATAGTAAGGCCAGTCAATGCTACTTCTCTACTCTCTACACTACAGGCATAGTAAGACCAGTCAATGCTACTTTTCCCTACTCTCTACACTACAGGCATATAAGACCAGTCAATGTTACTTCCCTACTCTCTACACTACAGGCATAGTAAGACCAGTCAATGCTACTTCTCCCTACTCTCTACACTACAGGCATAGTAAGACCAGTCAATGCTACTTCCCTCTCCTGTTTACACTACAGGCATAGTAAGGCCAGTCAGTGCTACTTCTCTCTGCTGTTTACACTACAGGCATAGTAAGACCAGTTAATACTACTTCCCCTACTCTCTACACTACAGGCATAGTAAGACCAGTCAATGCTACTTCTCTACTGTCTACACTACAGGCATAGTAAGACCAGTCAATGCTACTTATCTCTGCTCTCTACACTACAAGGCATAGTAAGACCAGTCAATGCTACATCTCTACTCTCTACACTACAGGCATAGTAAGACCAGTCAATGCTACTTCCCTACCCTCAGCACTACAGGCATAGTAAGGCCAGTCAATGCTACTTCTCCCTACTCTCTACACTACAGGCATAGTAAGACCAGTCAATACTACTTCCCTACCCTCAACACTACAGGCATAGTAAGACCAGTCAATGCTACTTTTCTCTGCTATCTACACTACAGGCATAGTAAGACCAGTCAATACTACTTCCCTACTCTCTGCTCTACAGGCATAGTAAGGCCAGTCTATACTACTTCTCTCTGCTTTCTACACTACAGGCATAGTAAGACCAGTCAATACTACTTCCCTACTCTCTACAGTACAAGCATAGTAAGGCCAGTCAATGCTACTTCTCTCTGCTCTCTACACTACAGGCATAGTAAGACCAGTCAATGCTACTTCTCTACCCTCTACACTACAGGCATAGTTAGGCCAGTCAATGCTACTTCTCTACTCTCTACACTACAGGCATGGTAAGGCCAGTCAATGCTACTTCTCTCTGCTCTCTACGCTACAAGCATAGTAAGGCCAGTCAATACTACTTCCCTACCCTCAACACTACAGGCA
Organism: Conus canariensis; assembly: GCA_033310375.1. Classification (NCBI taxonomy): domain Eukaryota; kingdom Metazoa; phylum Mollusca; class Gastropoda; order Neogastropoda; family Conidae; genus Conus; species Conus canariensis. The sequence continues at coordinate 84,425,456 of CM065718.1, forward strand.
TAGTAAGACAAGTCAATACTACTTCCCTACCCTCAACACTACAGGCATAGTAAGGCCAGTCAATGCTACTTCTCTCTGCTCTCTACACTACAGGCATAGTAAGGCCAGTCAATACTACTTCCCTACCTTCAACACTACAGGCATAGTAAGGCCAGTCAATACTACTTCTCTCTGCTCTCTACACTACAGGCATAGTAAGACCAGTCAATACTACTTCTCTCTGCTCTCTACACTACAGGCATAGTAAGACAAGTCAATACTACTTCTCTCTGCTCTCTAAACTACAGGCATAGTAAGGCCAGTCAATGCTACTTCCCTACCCTCTACACTACAGGCATAGTAAGGCCAGTCAATACTACTTCCTTACCCTCAACACTACAGGCATAGTAAGGCCAGTCAATGCTACTTCTCTCTGCTATCTACACTACAGGCATAGTAAGACCAGTCAATACTCTTCCCTACTCTCAACACTACAGGCATAGTAAGGCCAGTCAATACTACTTCTCTCTGCTTTCTACACTACAGGCATAGTAAGACTAGTCAATACTACTTCCCTACTCTCTACAGTACAAGCATAGTAAGGCCAGTCAATGCTACTTCTCTCTGCTCTCTACACTACAGGCATAGTAAGACCAGTCAATGCTACTTCTCTACCCTCTACACTACAGGCATGGTAAGGCCAGTCAATGCTACATCTCTCTGCTCTCTACGCTACAAGCATAGTAAGGCCAGTCAATACTACTTCCCTACCCTCAACACTACAGGCATAGTAAGACAAGTCAATACTACTTCCCTACCCTCAACACTACAGGCATAGTAAGGCCAGTCAATACTACTTCTCTCTGCTCTCTACACTACAGGCATAGTAAGGCCAGTCAATACTACTTCCCTACCCTCAACACTACAGGCATAGTAAGACAAGTCAATACTACTTCTCTCTGCTCTCTACACTACAGGCATAGTAAGACCAGTCAATACTACTTCTCTCTGCTCTCTACACTACAGGCATAGTAAGACAAGTCAATACTACTTCTCTCTGCTCTCTAAACTACAGGCATAGTAAGGCCAGTCAATACTACTTCCCTACCCTCTACACTACAGGCATAGTAAGGCCAGTCAATACTACTTCCTTACCCTCTACACTACAGGCATAGTAAGGCCAGTCAATGCTACTTCTCTCTGCTATCTACACTACAGGCATAGTAAGACCAGTCAATACTACTTCCCTACTCTCAACACTACAGGCATAGTAAGGCCAGTCAATACTACTTCTCTCTGCTTTCTACACTACAGGCATAGTAAGACCTGTCAATACTACTTCCCTACTCTCTAAGTACAAGCATAGTAAGGCCAGTCAATGCTACTTCTCTCTGCTCTCTACACTACAGGCATAGTTAGGCCAGTCAATGCTACTTCTCTACCCTCTACACTACAGGCATGGTAAGGCCAGTCAATGCTACTTTTCTCTGCTCTCTACGCTACAAGCATAGTAAGGCCAGTCAATACTACTTCCCTACCCTCAACACTACAGGCATAGTAAGACAAGTCAATACTACTTCCCTACCCTCAACACTACAGGCATAGTAAGGCCAGTCAATACTACTTCTCTCTGCTCTCTACACTACAGGCACAGTAAGGCCAGTCAATACTACTTCCCTACCCTCAACACTACTGGCATAGTAAGGCCAGTCAATACTACTTCTCTCTGCTCTCTACACTACAGGCATAGTAAGACCAGTCAATACTACTTCTCTCTGCTCTCTACACTACAGGCATAGTAAGACAAGTCAATACTACTTCTTCTCTGCTCTCTAAACTACAGGCATAGTAAGGCCAGTCAATACTACTTCCCTACCCTCTACACTACAGGCATAGTAAGGCCAGTCAATACTACTTCCTTACCCTCTACACTACAGGCATAGTAAGGCCAGTCAATGCTACTTCTCTCTGCTCTCTACACTACAGGCATAGTAAGACCAGTCAATGCTACTTCTCTCTGCTCTCTACACTACAGGCATAGTAAGGCCAGTCAGTGCTACTTCTCTCTGCTGTTTACACTACAGGCATAGTAAGACCAGTCAATACTACTTCCCTACTCTCTACACTACAGGCATAGTAAGGCCAGTCAATACTACTTCCCTACTCTCTACACTACGGGCATAGTAAGGCCAGTCAATACTACTTCCCTACTCTCTACACTACAGGCATAGTAAGGCCGGTCAATGCTACTTCCCTACTCTCTACACTACAGGCATAGTAAGACCAGTCAATACTACATCCCTACCCTCAACACTACAGGCATAATAAACCTAGTCAAAGCTACTTGCTTAGCCTCTACAACGCATGCCTGATGAGTCGGAGTCACATGCCTACTCTCTGCATCATACTACACTGATCCCTCCAGAACGACAGCACGATAAGATGGGCAGTCAAAATGGCATTTATTTAATGATGGGCGCCAGCAGAATTGAAACTTGCAACATGTGCCAGCAGACTTGATGCTCTCTACCACCAAGTCAATGATGAATTCTAAGGCTCTGTTTACACCTAACTCGGAATCAGCACGGCATGGTATAGCACGGCATGGAATAGCACGGCATGGTATAGCACGGCATGGAATTGCACGGCAAGGTTTGCTGGCTACTTTGCCTTTACACGGCAGCAGACTGAAACCAGGCGACTGCAAGCCTAACCCTTCAGGTTATTTCTGGAATTCATGAGATTAGCTTCCAGAAGTAAACACATAGTGGCTGTCAGACTGAGAGCATGGTTGTCATAAATGTCGTGGTGAATATAACGGCTTCGGTATCAAGGACTTTGAACACTGGTGCGGCAGGGTGTGCGCCAAAGGCGAGCATATGTTGTGCAAGTAAAGTTGAAGTTTTGTATGTGAGTGTGCAGACTGTTGTCAACTTCTCCGCCACCTATCATTCACTGATGCATGTGGTGACTTTTTTTTAAAATACTGACTTGCTCTTTTTTCTATGGCATGTTCATCGGCAAGGATCTTTCCAGCTTGTGCAAATATGAAAAGATTTTCTTGTGCATGAGCCTATCTTCTTCTGAATGGCCAAATATGAAAAGATGTTCTTGTGCATGAGCCTGTCTTCTTCTGAATGGCCTCACGTTTGAGTTCAGGAAGGCTTTTGTTCCGTCCTCTGACCGGAAGCTCGTGGCTGCTCTCCCTGCCATCTTTTTTTTTTCTTTCTTTCTATTTTCTTTTTTTTTCAGTCCCATCTGCCACTTCCAGCCAGGCCCGCCACAGCCCCGGCACCGGCAATCCATAGGGAGAGACAAAAGTTGACTGCAGGATTCGTGGTGAAAATGAAAAAATAACAAAGTTTTAAAAAACCTTTTGGTGGTAGTTGAATCCTTTGGAGAGTGGAGACTGTCATTTCAAGCCATAGGCCCATTGTCAAAGTGAAGAGAAGAGGACAGTGTAGACAGGAATGCCCATGTGAGAATTGGGTGAGAACAATCCATAGGGAGTAATGTCAAGTCGTCAAGAGGCAACCCATCGGAAGAGACACTGCACTGCTGCAGAGTCACTTCGGTGGTGTTCAGTGGCGCCTGTTCTGATCCAACATATGGCAGACACACCGCCTACTCCCCCCCCCCCCCCCCCCCCCCACCTGAACTTGCCAAGACCGGTGATCCGACGGAACCAAACCAAGGCCATAAACATGGAGAAGACAACAAAACTGAGGTCGCCATGAGAGCAGGACATGAAGGGCTATTTGATTTTTTTTCAATGCTGATCGATGAGAATGGGGATGATGAAGATGATGCTACGGATTTCCATTCCTGTCTGAGACAGCAATGACAGGGCTGTACTCTACGCTTACTTTCATGATTTATCCTGGCGTCAACCAGGCCCGAGAGATACAAGCACCTACAATGTTGGTCCTTCCTGCCATCGTTTCTTACCCCAGTTGACAGGTGGGAATAGAGTATGGCCACGTGTGGCCGACCTGTGGCTCACCTCAAAAGCAGGGCCATGGCACGGTATGGTACGGCATGGAAAAAAGTGCATGTGGCCACATGCCTCGATTAGGATTTTGCTCTAAACACTATATAATCCATGTAAGCATTTTGAGACCAAGCATAAATGTGAGCCAGCATTTGATAGTAAACTGATAATTGATCAAAAGAACAACCTCTCAACAATCTTTTCACTTGTTTAGGGGGATTTCTACCGATAACATCGTTCACAATCTTCAAATACATTACCTTCCCCTTGGCTGACGTTACATCTCAAGCCTTCTCACTCACCCGTGACCCTATCTTTGTGCCAGTTGGTTCCTCCCAAACAGTTCCATTCCTTTCATTCTAATCTGTCTGCTTGGAACCACCTGGCATGTCCCTTGATGGGCATATGAAAGAAAAGAAGGTAAATCACCTTTCAGACACAATTTCATTAAAAAAAAAAAAAAGAATCTCAAAACGATCTAGTTGTGTCACTATAAACACTCGACTCAAAACGATCTAGTTGTGTCACTATAAATACTCGACTCCTTAAACCAAGGCCTTAGCGCATTAATATTTGGCGGGCACCCGTGTAAAGGGACCCTAAGTTTAACTGTAACTCGGGAAGACTGCTATGACCATGACCCTTTGACCTCAGCACCATGAGCAGCGATATCTCGCGCTGAGATCTATTTATAGACAACAAGGCCGCGTAGGTGGCCTTTCCTGAAATAATGGTGTGATGGATCTGCTGTTTGTCATTAACATGAACACGCCAGAAATAGTGTCCATCCGTCATAGGATTTTCCTTTGTGTATCGATCCCGAGTGTTTGGTTTTTCTTTTCTTTTCTTTTCTTTTTTTTGCCCCGCGTGTGTTGTTTATTTATAGCGCGGGCTTACTGAAGAAAGGAAGGGAACAGCGCCATTTTTAGAATTCCTTTTTTTTTTTTTTTTTTTTTCTTTTTTCTTTTTTTTTTGTCATTCTGACATCTACCGCTAAAAGGTAACATATATTTTGTTTGTAACAGATAGATTAGATACGCAGATAGATATAGATGTATGATAGATAGATAGATATAGATAGATAGACAGATAGATAAATAGATACATACATACATGGGGGGGGGGGTATCATTTTTACGATCATTATCATCATTACCCTTAATACTGTTTTGTTATTTTTATTGCGGTTTTGTTGTTGTTGTTGTTGTTGTTTTGTTTTTGTTTTTGTTCCCATAACGAACTGGTCCTAGAGATGCGGCGACACACTGCCACATGAACAACAATAATACTGCTGAGTGTTTCGTTTCATTGCAGTCTTTGAGTGGACCACTGGGGCATGCTTAGCGGTGCCCATGTCCTCTCTTACTACTGTGGTGCATTCTGACTCCTTCCAAGTTTCTGTAACCACCGTGGTTTACAGGGCCGCTAACGTGTGTATCGCATCTTGTGCGTGTATGTATATGCACACGAAGGCGGTTCAGCCATTAGTTCGCAGGTCTGCGCGTGATGTATGTTGCCTGGAGAGACCAGAGGTGGAAACATTCTTCGATCGGGGTTTTTCGGATCGAAGATGAAGGCCATAAACAAACAGAAAAAGGGCGAAACAGAGTCCATTCTCCTCTCTCTCTCTCTCTCTCTCTCTCTCTCTCTCTCTCTCTCTCTCCTCTCTCTCTCTCTCTCTCTCTCTCTATGTATGTATATTTCTATGTGTGTGTGTGTGTGTGTGAGAGAGAGAGAGAGAGAGAGAGAGAGAACGTCCATACGTGCGTCCGCGCGTGTGTATATTTGTGTCTGTCTGTTTGTAATTCTGTCTGCTTGCCTGCCTGCCTACTTGCCTGCCTGCCCGCATGCATGCATGCCTCTGCCTCTGCCTCTGTCTCTCTCTCTCTCTCTCTCTCTCTCTTCTCTCTCTCTCTCTCTCCTCTCTCTCTCTCTCTCCTCTCTCTCTCTGTCTGTGGGTGGGTGGGTGGGTGTGTACCCATCATGTCTTCAGTACTGGACCTAACAGTGGTTTGCAATCTCGCGCTGCTCTAAGCGGCCTGCTGGCGTACGGGTCCAGTTCTGAAATGAAATTCTGATCAGTCAGTCCATAGACAGTTTTCTATCCCTCCTTCCTTCTCCCTTTCTATTTCTTCTTCTTCTTCTTCTTCTTCTTCTTCTTCTCTCTCCTCCTCCTCCTCCTCCTCCTCCTCCTCCTCCTCCTTCTTCTTCTTCTTCTTCTTCCTCCTTCCTCCTCCTCCTCCTCCTCCTCCTCCTCCTCCTCCTTCTTCTTCTTCTTCTTCTTCTTCTCTTTGTTTGTTTAATTCTTCTTTTCTCTCTTTCATTCCTATCCCCCCACGTCGCTGTCTCCATGTCGTCAAACGAATATAAATATAATCATTTTCTTCTAATTTATCACGGATAGCGTCAAAAGAGATTGATAAGCCGTCAGCAAAACTACAGCAAGCGAACATACACACATACGCATGCAGATATGCGTGCGTGGGCGACATGTATGCCTTTTTATTTTAATAGTCTCAAACGTTTCCTTCAAATAAAGGAAAGTTCATCAAAATTCACCTCTACCTCAATGCTTTTCCATCCTCACGGACCTGAAAAATCAGCAAAGACTTTTCACCACACCAGAAATGGGCGGAGTTCCGTACTGTGTCCTTTCTCGGATAAAATCTGCCGCTCCTGCTGTAAACAGGTGGAATATAATTATAGTAAACATTATTATTTCACTCCCAGTGTGCGTATGAAAATTTCTGGCATCTGCGTCTCCATCTCAGCTTACAGGAGACCTTGGAGAAGATGGCTTTATTTTTTGTTCCATTTTAGTGGATATATTTTCGTCTCCAACGTTTCTCAAATATGACCCATACTAACGGGCATCAAAACAGTTCAATTCATAAAATGTCATATATTTCTTTCCAAGAATAGGAATTCATGATGCACAATTATGTACAAATTATTGCTTGTCTTTGGCTGTTTAGACCGTCAACTTCCTCCCACAAGTTTTTTGCTGGTGTTTTTTTTTTTTTTTTTTTTTTTTTTTACATCTGGAATAGCAGAGAACAAAAACTTTACTGACGATGACCGAAAAATAGATACACCTGTATTTCTCGGATTGGCTTTATCTCCTTTTCTTGGAAAGATGTATCATAACGGGTTTCGCACCGTTTTGATGGGCAACGACTGGTGCTATCTGTGATTGTATTGACGAGTTATGTCAAGAAGGGAACTTTAAACTCTGACTCTTACATTTCTGAACTTTTTTTTTTCAGTGTTGGGATGGTTTTCTTCAGGTATGTCGCTGCAAATCTCGATTCTTCTTCAGGAACTTTGGTATTTTCCTCTGGTAGTTTAGTATTTACTTTGGCTGTATGGTATTTTTCTCTGATACTTCTTGAGGGATGGGTTCCGAGCTGACTTTCAGTTCCGACTTTCTGGTGATGGGTTTTCAGTTTATGTGTTCCAACATTTACTTTGGTAGCATTGCTTGTTTAGTTTGTTTTATATTCCGACATTTTCTGTTATGGCTTTTCTGACTCACATGTGAAGCTAAGTGTCTGTGTAATCACCCTGTTTTGGTCATCAGCGTGCTGTGTGTGTGTGTGTGTGTGTGTGTGTGTGTGTGTGTGTGTGTGTGTGTGTGTGTGCGTGCGCGCGCGTGTGTGTGTAACTCAGTTACATGTGCTAGCACCACCATTTTTGTCAAAATGATGAATGTTGACATGACCTTTCCAGCCCTTCCACTTATGATGATGTCACCGAATGGTAATCTACTATCAATGATTTAAGCAATGTTTTCAATACTGAATAGTTGACACTGTGTTTAACGTATGTCATCTGTTATTATTACAGGTTTTGTACACTAGTGAAAGATACCCTAATTAGTATTTTATGCAAACATTTCACCAACCAATTACTGACAATCCAATTGCGATTATTTAAAGCAATTCTTATGAAAAAAGTGGGCAAATAAAATTCTTAAAATGTATAGAACAAAGATCGATCACATATGAGTACCTCTTGCCAAATAAAGCAAAGTAAGATTCTATCATTCATTTTCAGTCAAGCAAGTTAAGCCACAAGAAAGCAGCAAATTAAACAGCCGTCTGTGTCCACTTTTTCTAACATTCATCTTCAGTCAAGCAAGTTAAGCCACACGAACAGCCCTTTGTGTTCCCCCATTAACTGTCACCAAATAATACCAATAAATCACCGGTTTGTGTTTGTTGCTGGCACAGAATGATAATAGCGCCAACAAAAACGCGGTGGAATCCAAATTGCAATGAAAAGCGTACCAGTCATGGAAGGGCTGCTTTTCTGTTAAAGACACCACACGCGCAGTATGCACGTCTTTTTCGCCTCCGAGACGAACCGAAACTGCGCTACAGATAGCCTTTACTCCCAACCCCCCACCCCCCCCCCCCCCCCACCCTCCCTTCTCCCAACCTTCTACACTTTTGTCACCCTCCCATCCCACCCCCACTCACTCTCCCAACCCATACCCTTGCATCCTTCACGCCCTCGCATCATACTCCTCATCCCTCATCCCCTTCTCTTCGAAACTGGCAACTGCCTCTCTTGCTAGACTGTATTATTGATCTGTTCACTAAACTTCGAGCTGCTGTCAATACCAATACCTGAATTTTCTCTGATGCTGTCGTCTTTTCAGTGTTTTCCTTCATATGTATTTAAAAAAAAAAAACGAGGTCCCCCTGATGACAGGGGAAGGCAATCTTGTCAGCAAATCCCTCCAACACTGACATGTTACGTTCTGCCGCTGGGTGCAGACAGTGGTCTTGATCTAATCCACCAGCTCCAGAGATACCAGCAAACAATCCTCATCAGACTGAGAACTGACTGCCGACTGCTGAGCCACCTCAGCCGAATTAAGATTGCCCGCACAGATTAATGTCCGTGTGGCACTGGATCTCAGACCCCAGAACACATGCTCCAGCACTGTCCAGCCCATGATGTTTTATGGCGTCATACCTGGCCAGAGGGTGCAGAGCTGCAGATACAGCTTTGGGGCAGCCGTCAAGACCTTGAGAAGACTGTGGGATTCATCATGGCGACGGGATTAAAGATCTGACACAGCCAATTAAAATCGACCGCGAAGAAGAAGAAGAGAGGAGGGGGGGGGGGGGGGAGAAGAGAAGAAGAAGAAGAGGAGGAGGAGGAAGAAGAAGAACAAGAACAAGAACAAGAACAAAAACAAGAAGAAGTAGTAGTTCCGCCAGACAGAAAATCTATCCAGTCTAGCAGAGCAGTCTTTTCTATGCCTGGACCGATCAATATCGTCTATATCAACACACTGTGGGGTGATCATGGAGTTCCGATAATGTCAGCTTTGACTATCTATGGGCCAGAGGTGATTCGAATCAGTCTTTACTTTTCCTATCTGGTCAAGTAGGGAGGTGTGGTTGTTTCTCAAGTTCAAGTCTGCACGCTTATCGTCAATGTTCTCTTTCAGTTGGAGAACACCGTCATATATGCAGCTAAGAGACAAATATAGCAATAACATTCGGCCAGCTGTTCGCCCAGATGTTAGCCTGTTCAGTAGAAATCGATGTAAGTGGTATGTTCTTCTTTATTTAAGGTCAGTCTGCATTGTGTCGCTGTTTGCAGAGAAGCTTGGTCCTGGATTCATGTTCACGTCCCCTCGTGCTCATGCGCGCGCGGTCATATACACATACACACACACACGCGCGCGCGCGCGCGCGCAGAGAGAGAGAAAAACAGAACGCGCTTTATGCATTACTCCTAGTGTTAATATTCCATGAAAACATGTTCCTTTATAGAGAGTTATCCATTCAGAAACAGTGATTTCACAGTGTACATGTTCAGTGAACATTTTGTAATAGAATTTTAGAACGAATCCCAGATTCGGCGTTTAATCCCGACCACAATGTTGTGGCTTCGTTCTAAACCACTTTCCATCTTTCCACCAAATTTGGCGAAAATCTTTGGGGCAGTTTTTGCGTAATCCTGCTGATGGACAAACAAACAAACGTTGATCAAATGTAACTACCTTTGCAGAAGTAATGACTACCGCCGCTTTGATTTTGTGATCCAGAGTGGAGCATTGCAGTATGGCCATGTAATTCACATGAAGCTTTGGAAACACAATTCTTCATTTGCAGACTATTTCTGAAGTTCAGATTTCTGGCTCTGTTGATAACAGTCCAGCCCAGAGAAATGAAGGAGACGGGAGTAAACGCAATGAAGCAATGTCCTTCAAATGAGACTATAAACCGAGGTTCCGTGTGTGAACCCAAGCACAACATCTTGCACACAAGTAAAATCCCATCACCAACTTTCGGAAGAGGCCAGTTTGGCCGTTGGTATGGATGACACGTTACACATAGCATGCACCTTCCCCGAAGTTGGAGTATGGCTGCCTTAATGGCGGGATAAAAAAAAAACGGTCATACACACATAAATGTTAGTAATGGTCAAAGTTATGACCGCTGAACATTAATGGAAGAAGAAGTCGATGATTCAGTTCTACTCGATAAACGGCATGGGCTGCAAGGGGAATAAGGGGGAAGTACTCTCTCTTCTGACTGTGCTAGATGCGGCATGATTGTCCCCCTTCAGCCTCACCACTTCCTTCTTTTTTTTCCCCCTACATTCTGTAAGAGAAAGATGAATTGAGAACAACGTTAAACAGCATCAAATTATCAATACTCCCCCCTCACCCCCCCACCCCCACCCCCTTCCATGTCGTCACATAGCCTATGTGATCTGTCTCAGAACAGAATAATTACGCTTGAGTCAAGACTGTTTGGAAGAAATACGGTTGTGGGGGAAAAAAATCCGAGATAATCCAGGAATGAAACAAATACACGAACTGCGATGCTTTGTTTGTTCTAAAAGAAGAACATACATATCCCCTGACCATCATCCACCGAATTCTGCCCGCATCAGTTGTCTCCCATTAGCGCTGGGGGTCTATTTATGGGTCGCCAACCGCGTGGGAGGAATTTTCTGAAAAGGCCGTCTGTTGGAGCCATTGGATCGTCACTTGGATTTCCGTTTTCAAGGGTGGCCCCTTCCGGGTCTTCAAAGTGTATTTTGTAATGCCGCGTGTGGTTGGCGTTCTATTCTTGTCTCGCCGCCATCCAGCAGGGCGACAGACAGTCTCTCTCTGTCTCTCTGTCTCTGTCTGTCTTTCTCTCTGTCGCTATCTCTCTCTCTCTCTCTCTCTCTCTCTCTCTCTCTCTCTTCTCTCTCTCTCTCTCTCTCTTCTTTACAGTGTTGTTATATTGAATCGTAAGCATGAATGATGTGTGTTGAAATAATGTATGCATGACAAAGACAGATTGTAAGACTAGGCTTTGGCCTAAAATCTCCATCCTTGTGTATTAAACATCAGTTAATCAATCAGTCAATCTCTCTCTCTTCTCTCTCTCTCTCTCTCTCTCTCTCTCTCTCTCTCTCACACACATACTACACACACACGCGCGCGCGCGCGCGCGCGCGCACACACACACACACTAACACACACCACACACACACGCACGCACGCACGCACGCACGCACGCGCACACACACACACACACACACACACACACACACACACACATACATACATTCTCTCTCTCTCTCTCTCTCTCTCTCTCCTCTCTCCTCTCTCTCTCTCTCTCTCTCTCAGATCTGATCTGACTCTCTCTCTCTCTCTCTCTCTCTCTCTCTCTCTCTCTCTCTCTCTCTCTCTCTCTCTCTCTCTCTCTCTTTTAAGCGACCGTCTTCCGTCCTGACCTTAAAGTAGGTGTCGTTACTCCTGTCTTTCACAGCTTGTAGCGGTTTCCTCCGGTTAGTACCGTGTTCTGGAATGACTGTCTGATGGAGCTATTAGCTGGCATTACGAAGGCTGTGAAGGACCGTGTTGATAGGTCTCCAAAAAGCACATTATCAAGGAAAATTTGTCTTGTGGATGACAGTGTACGTCATCTTTTCAATACGCAAATAACAAGCAAATAATCAAGGAAAATTGTCTTGTGAAAGACAAGTGTACGTCATCTTTTCAAAGCGCAAATAATTGCGAGTAATTATTTTATTATTGACTGTCCATTCGTCGTCCGACACGTCAATTCTGACAGAATAATTACTCTCTCTCTCTCTCTCTCTCTCTCTCTCTCTCTCTCTCTCTCTCTCTCTCTCTCTCTCTCTCTCTCTCTCTCTCTCCTGCTCCAGTTTCGACTCTCCTTTTTCTTTGTAATTTTCTGTGTTCTCAATGTGCTTCCTTACAAAATTGAACATAAAAAACGAACTACTTCGAAAAGAATTGAAAAGAAATGGGAGAAAGGCAAGACAAAGGGAATCAAACAACAACTGATAAAAAAGAATTGAAAAGAAAATGGAGAAAGGCAAGACAAGGGAATCAAACAACAACTGATAAAAAAGAATTGAAAAGAAAATGGGAGAAAGGCAGACAAAGGGAATCAAACAACAACTGATAAAAAAGAATTGAAAAGAAAATGGGAGAAAGGCAAGACAAGGGAATCAACAACAACTGATAAAAAAGAATTGAAAAAAAATGGGAGAAAGCAAGACAAAGGGAATCAAACAACAACTGATAAAAAAGAATTGAAAAGAAAATGGGAGAAAGGCAAGACAAAGGGAATCAAACAACAACTGATAAAAAAGAAATGAAAAGAAAATGGGAGAAAGGCAAGACAAAGGGAATCAAACAACAACTGATAAAAAAGAATTGAAAAGAAAATGGGAGAAAGGCAAGACAAAGGGAATCAAACAACAACTGATAAAAAAGAATAGAAAAGAAAATGGGAGAAAGGCAAGACAAAGGGAATCAAACAACAACTGATAAAAAGAATTGAAAAGAAAATGGGAGAAAGGCAAGACAAAGGGAATCAAACAACAACTGATAGAAAAGAATTGAAAAGAAAATGGGAGAAAGGCAAGACAAAGGGAATCAAACAACAACTGATAAAAAAGAATGAAAAGAAAATGGGAGAAAGGCAAGACAAAGGGAATCAAACAACAACTGATAAAAAAGAATTGAAAAGAAAATGGGAGAAAGGCAAGACAAAGGGAATCAAACAACAACTGATAAAAAAGAAATGAAAAGAAACAAAATTACTGAAACTTCAAAAATGTACTATTCCATTTAATGCTTTCGGATATTTCGTTACTTCATTTATTACATCAGTTCAGTTGTTGTTTGTCTGCCATACGGATGTTATAGTATAGCTTTGTCCCTTTTTTTGGCAGACAGTATAGTATTAAGAGATCTCGGTATATTTCTTATTCTACTGCCGTCTAGCTTCATCCCAGTTGTCTTGCAATATTCTTTCATCGTACGCTCACACTCTAAGAACTCCATAACGTTAGTTTGAACTGTCGTATTTATCTTTGAACTGTGACACGTCATAAACGTTCCATCCGCACTGACAAGATCTGCTACACGATACCTCCCTTTTCTACCCACGTTTTAAAGAATATAGTGTTTTTATCAACTTTGGAATTTGTTGTTATAGAAAATATTTTCTGCCATCAGGTCAGCAGCCTCTCTGATGTCATCGTTAATACAAAATTTTCTGTATGCTTTGAAAGGTATCTTCCCAAAAGGCATTCAGTTTGAGT
>CM065718.1:84444025-84449025 GCA_033310375.1 Conus canariensis
AGCAATTTTTTAATGCTTCTAACAGGATGGAGATATTTATATGATAAACAGTCAAAAATGCCTGGAATTCACATCGACCACAAAACTGTCGTGGGACATTGCATTTGGGACATGTTCAGTTTGAGCAAAAGATAAGGTTGTAGGTAATGTTTTAAACAATATGGAGTCCTGGAACTTTCGACAGGTCTGTCTTTTTTTAGCCTATATTGCTTGATGCGCAAGTGTAAATTAACGCTGTTGAGTACGATAAAAATCAGTTTCAGTTTCATCAAGAAGGTACCATTGCGTGCGGCTAGTCCATATACCCTACACCACATCCGCTAAGTTTTGTGACCACACTGCATATGATTTAAAGCTGATGGATAAATGAATTGATAACTAAGATGAGAGAATTTAAAAAGAGGGTCTCGTGGCTACAACTTAGTAGATGTCTGACCTAAGCATTAGCCCAACGCGCTAGTCAGACCTTGAGTACCTATCTAACATTGGTTGTGCCATTTCTATCATTGTATTTTTATTATAAAAGCCGCTCAACAGAGGTTTAAGTTACAACTGTAACCAGTTAGCTGGCTCCCAAACCAAACATACCAAAAGACAAAACAAGATGATTACAGCATACAGATAACCTAAGCATTTAAAACCAATAAGGTTCATTCAATAATTCTGTCTTGGCGTACCTGGACTTTCCTTTCATGGTGAAGTAGGTAACAAGATATAACTTACTTCTGAATGAACTCACAGGATGGCGTTGCATGATTGGTTCTTCTAAATAAGACTGGAATAGCAAATTATTTGATAGTGGTAGGTACTTTTCGTACCTTTAGTTTATATTAGTGGTCTAAAACTTAATTGTAAAAACTGTTCGTTCTGTGGTAACACTCATGAAGAACAACACTACAATGTTTCGACTGCAACGGTATACAAAAACATGGTATTACGTTACAACATATCACAAAAAAATTACTATGACGTGCATGTGTTTGTTTGTTTGTTTGGTGTGTGTGTGTGTGTGTGTGTGTGTGTGTGTGTGTGTGTGTGTGTGTGTGTGTGTGTGTGTGTGTGAGAGAGAGAGAGAGAGAATTGCAAAGGTTGCCTACCTATCTGCATGTAGGTCAAGAACAAAGGAAGTAAATAAACTCTCTCTCTCTCTCTCTCTCTCTCTCTCTCTCTCTCTCTCTCTCTCTCTCTCTCTCTCTCTCTCTCTCCCTCTCTCTTCCCATCCACAGTCCAGCTACGGAGGACGCCTGGCAGTTTGCCAATGTCAATGTCACCCAAGCCATCGGCATCATGGCTTTCGGTAAGAATTTCCCATTGTAACGTGGTATGTGCCATGTGTTTAGCAGTAACCTTACATATTACGATCATACATTAGCAAGAGCTTCACTCTACATGAGATTTTAATGATGGCTTCACACGATATCGTGGTGCATCTTTGAAAAGAGCCCTTTTCAAAGATGATGATATGATAGTTGTCTTTGTAAAGGCTTCGCAGCACATGAAAGCTTGTCTTTGTTAAAAGCACTCTATGTGGAGGTATGTCTTTGGTTGAATTTTCATACTATATGGAGATATGTCTTTGGTGAGAACTTCGCACTATGTAAGATATGTGTTTGGTAAGAGCCATACTATTTGCGAGGATAAATATCTTCGTTAAAAGTTTTGCTCTGAGTGGGCATATATTTCTTTGGTAACAGCTTTACACTGTGTCTTTAGAGAGAGCCTAAAATTTTGCAGAGGTAGATGTGACATTTCTTTAGAGCCTTACATCGTATATAAACGTGCATCTAAAGTAAGAGCCTTTGTTTGTGCAAGGATACGTGTCTGTGATAAGAGAGTCTTAGCATATGAAGATGTGTCTTTGCTAAGTCTTACTTTATTTCGAGATTGGTATATCTTTGGTAAGTGCCTCAAAAAATGGTGACATGTGTCTTGTGTAAAAGTCTTTCAAGAATTATGTCTTTGGTAAGAGCACAAAGTGTCAGGATATTTTGATATGTATCTCTTTGGAAAGAGCTTCATGGTATAGGATGAATAACTTTGATGAAAGTTTCATATTGGAAACATTTTCATTCTTCAAGTTTTAGGTATGTGTCCTGCACTTTGGGGGGGGGGGGGGGTGGCAGAGGGTGTTTAGGGGAGGGAGGGGGGGTAAAAGTTTCAAATTGCAAGGTGCTGGGGTAGGGGGGAAGAGTCATTGTTTTATTTTTTAAGATCTTAACACCGTAAGAGGATTAGATATTCTTTGGTAATATTTTCACACTGTGAGATGTGTGTGTGTGTGGGGGGGGGGGGGGGGGGGTATATCCTGTGGTAAGAGTTGTACGTTGTAAGGTGAGAGGGTATTCATTGGTAAGAGTTGTACTTTGTAAGGAACGGGCTTTTCTTGGTACAAGCTTCACAACGTGAGGAGAGGGGGGGGGGGGTTATTCTTTTGTGACAATTTCTCAATGTTAGGTAGGATATTTGGGGGGAGGAGGACCTTCACAGTGTGATGGGTGCGGTGTTGTTTCGGTCAGATCTTCAGAGTGTCCGGGAATGGACATGCTGACTTTCGGCTGTGTGCTCACCTATGGTGTCACTGACGTCACCATGGCTCGCGATGGACTTCCAATACATGAGCTGGGGGAGGGGGGTGATAACGGGAGGGGGGAGGGGGAGGGTGTTTTATATTTGGTCAGGCCTCATACCGTAAGACGGATATGTTTTAACCGAGAGCATTGTAGGTGGTTAGTTTTACAGCATGCATTAGATTTAGCAAACTTCACTGCGTTAAGAAAAATAAAGTCATAGACTTTGTCAATATCATAATCATGTGGTGGGGGGGGGGGGGGGTAGCGCTGGGCAGGAGAGGGGCCGAGGGAGAAGGAGGAGGGGGAGGGGAGGGTGCAAATGTGTGTATGTATGTGTGTGGAGGGGGGGTGGAGGAGAGGGTGGGAGGGAGGATCGGGATGAGGGTTGCCCAAGCTTTGTTTCCTTGAAAGTTTCCAGTGGACGTGCCCATGTCCTTTCAGCTTACATGTGCCACCACAACACCTTCCTGATAATGGACGTGTCCATGTCCTTTCAGCTTACATGTGCCACCACAACACCTTCCTGATAATGGACGTGCCCATGTCCTTTCAGCTTACATGTGCCACCACAACACCTTCCTGATAATGGACGTGTCCATGTCCTTTCAGCTTACATGTGCCACCACAACACCTTCCTGATAATGGACGTGTTAATGTCCTTTCAGCTTACATGTGCCACCACAACACCTTCCTGATAATGGACGTGTCCATGTTCTTTCAGCTTACATGTGCCACCACAACACCTTCCTGATAATGGACGTGTTAATGTCCTTTCAGCTTACATGTGCCACCACAACACCTTCCTGATAATGGACGTGTTAATGTCCTTTCAGCTTACATGTGCCACCACAACACCTTCCTGATAATGGACGTGTCCATGTTCTTTCAGCTTACATGTGCCGCCACGACACCTTCCTGATAATGGACGTGTTAATGTCCTTTCAGCTTACATGTGCCACCACAACACCTTCCTGATAATGGACGTGTTAATGTCCTTTCAGCTTACATGTGCCACCACAACACCTTCCTGATAATGGACGTGTTAATGTCCTTTCAGCTTACATGTGCCACCACAACACCTTCCTGATAATGGACGTGTCCATGTTCTTTCAGCTTACATGTGCCACCACAACACCTTCCTGATAATGGACGTGTTAATGTCCTTTCAGCTTACATGTGCCACCACAACACCTTCCTGATAATGGACGTGTTAATGTCCTTTCAGCTTACATGTGCCACCACAACACCTTCCTCATCCACTCCTCCCTGGAGAAACCCACGCATGAGCGCTGGGGGTTCGTCGTGCACTTCAGCGTCAGCTTCGCCATGGTGATGTGTCTCATCCTGGGCATTGTGGGATACGTGTCCTTCACTGGATTCACTCAAGGTGACACCAGGAGTTGTAGTATAGTAGTCGCCGCTGCAGAGACAGCAGTAGTGGTTACACACACACACACACACACACACCACACACACACACACACACACACCACACACGCACGCACGCACGCACGCACGCACGCACGCACACACGCACGCACGCGCACACACACACACACACACACACACACACACACACACACACACACACACACACACACACACATACACACATATATATAGAGAGAGAGAGACAGACAGACAGACAGACAGACAGAGACAGAGACAGACAGACAGAGACAGAGACAGAGAGAGATTTTATCTCATTTTATTGGAAAATGTTTTGTCCAGCGCATTTACCCAATGTTGCACTAGTAGTTGTTATAGTAGTAGTAGTAATAGTAGTAGTAGTAGTAGTAGAAGCAGCAGTAATAGTAGCAGCAATAGTTAGTAGTGCTAGTACAGCAGCTGCAGGAACAGTAGCCGCAGGAGCTGCTGCTGTCGTAGTAATAAGAGCAGCAGCAGCAGGAGCAGCAGCAACAGCACAGTAGCAGCAGTGGCAGCAGCAGCACCAGCGGCCATAGTAGCAGTACCATTTGCGTTCATGTTCTACAGGGCTGTGTTTCCTTCCAGGATTCACCAAAGGCGGAACGAAGAGCAGTAGCAGCAGGAGCAGTAGTAGTAGTAGTCATAGTGGTGATGATGATGGTGGTGGTGATGGTGGTGGTGGTGATAGTGGTAGTTGTAGTAGTAACAGCAGCAGCAGCACGAGCAACAGCACCAGCACCAGCAGTAGTAGTAGTTATATTGGTGGTGGTGGTGGTAAAGTAGTAGTAGTAGTAGTAGTAGTAGTAGTAGTAGTAGTGTGTTGTTGTTGTTGTTGTTGTTGTTGTTGTTGTTGTTGTTGTTGTTGTTGTTGTTGTACTGTCAGTTGAAAACAAATGGTGGTAGTAGTGATGTTGCTTGTGTTGTTGGAAGTTTAAAAACGGTAGTTCGACTGAGCGGGCGGCGAGGTTGGGTGGGTGTTTTGTATTCATGATCTTTTGTCTT
>CM065718.1:84454025-84766525 GCA_033310375.1 Conus canariensis
TGAACTGATAAATAGAGTACACGCCGGAGGTGGATTCTCTTTCGTGCTTCTTTCCCCTAAATCCATGTCTGCATTTAAAGGTAAGGGGTTGTCATAGGTCAAATTTTGTTGTTCGATACACTCACTCTCTACTCAAATTGAACGCTCCACCGCCTCATGTCCGGCATAATATTTATTTAAACGGCAGTCTTGAGGATCAGTTTCCAGCGTTTCCAAGTTGAGATGAGTATAAGAGTGTATGAGATGTGTTAAGGTAAATTGTATGAAAGAGAGAGAGAGAGAGAGAGAGAGAGAGAGAGAGAGAGAGAGAGAGACACTTTGACACTTTTGACACTTTGATATTTTATTGTCATTACCAAAGAGGTCCTTTGACAAGGGGGGAGAGGTAACAGAACAATAACATTTCCCTCTTCCTTTCCTGCAAACAAATAGTACACTTTCATTCCTAGTGTGTATCAAATCAAAGGTTAACAAAAACAAATAAATTCGTAACATTTCCTTATGTCCTCACGCACAGGAGTATTGCAGTAAGGTTATTTAAAAAAAAAAAACAACTTAAGACCGACTCGATCATCCAGTCAATCAAATGATGACATTGTATCTTACTGATCTCTTCCACATGCGATGAATGATAATATACATTCTGATATCTCTTATAATGCATTATCTTAAATTTCACTATCCTTCATCTGTCTAATTTTCAATGCTTCCGCGATGAATTTCGCAACCGATTTAATTACAAGTTCATCATCTGATGATAACACGACAGCGACATTTTGTCTTTTCGCTATATCTAACTGGAAAAATGAACAATTTGTCCGCACTTCATCATAAGCAGTACAGTGGAACAGAAAGTGTTCTTCGTCATCAATAATATGTCTACATGCAGGACAAGGAGATTCTGTGGATGTTTCACATTCAAACCATCTTTTGTTCGCATTAAAACCTAAAGTTCTCAACCTAAATCTTGCGTAATTTATTCTGTGCCATTTATCTGTTATGACACTGAGAAACTTTTCAGAATGAAACACATTCTTAAATGAGAAAAACCAGCGATATTTTTCTATACTTTCCATATCTGAGTGCCAATTCTGTTTAAAAGAACAAATAAGCCTGTCTTTAAATTCCGCAATGAACTGTTGCTCATTTCCTACTTCCTGGGTCATCCACACTATTCCAAAACCCTGTTCTGAAAGGACTTTCTTTACTTTATGAGCCCAGTTTTCTTTACCTTTTTCCATTTCTAGAAGCATCATTTCATAGGCTTGCCTGCTCAAACGGGACTGGGGTAGCTTCAAGATCTTCAACCAGTACTTAATACATTTCACAAATGTACTTATATGCAAAGGGTATCTGCCCATCTCTCTATGTAAAACGGTGTTGGATGAATGAATAGGTACTTGAAGGAAACGCTTTATAGCATACGCATGTACTTTTTTCATCTGGGAATTTTCATGTAAGCCACAAATTTCAGCTGCATATGTAAGAAGAGGTTTTATCTGTGTATCAAACATTTTCCAAAATATACCACAGTCTGTACAATTCAGTTTTCTCAGGGATTTCAGAATTTCAAGAGAGAGAGAGAGAGAGAGAGAGAGAGAGAGAGAGGAGAGAGAGAGAGAGAGAGAGAGAGAGCTAACTCCGAGACACTTTCGTTGAAAACACGGTGAACGGAAGATAAATTAGGACTGAACTCCCTTTCCTTTTCCCTTTCCGGGCAGGAAGGTGAAGCCTTTCCTGGGGGTTCTAAAATCTTCATTCCACTCCGTTCTAAAACAAAACAAAAAGCAGTTCAAGAGAGAAACGTAAACAACAAAAATTAAAAGAGAACAAAAGAGGGGATAAGGAGAAGGCGGATGAAATGCAGCCTTGCAGAAAGCACTGAGGTAAGGTCAGCGTTGCTCTTCCCTCACAGTGAACAGATGGGTGCTTGTTTTGTCAAGCTCACATGTGATCATCTTGTCTGTGGTGTTCTCATACTTTCAAAACGGGCTTAGTCAAGTAGAATTCAGAGTTCTGGATACATTTTTTTCTTATATGTTTTTGGCATTCTGCTGTTTCAACTTTAAATTTCGCTCGTATGTCTAGGAGGAGAGGAAAATGTTCTGTATCTTTCTCCTCTTTCAAACGGCGAAAACGCTTCAGCGTCAGTGGGCTTTGCTCACTGGCAGCCACGGGAGCTCCTGTGTAATCCTACTCTCTTTTCCTCACTTTTTCCAAAGCCGGTTCTACCCTAATAATTCATTTAAGAGAGGGGGTAGAGGGTGAGCAGGATCAGCAAATTGGCATAAAGTGTTTTAGTTTCCTCTTCTAAGAAAAAAAGTATTACACTAATGCACCTTTCGTTTTGTCACATATCATTCATCATGAACGGTCGTATTAAAAACTGACATTTCCAGCCACCTTCATGTTGATGACTGTACTTGCGCGTTCTGAGTTACCCCAGCACATTTCTGCCGTTGGCCGAGCACGCTGTAGATGTGTGAAAGCTGTAAAACACGTGTCCAGGCTACGTTGAAATAGTACTTCCCTTCAGGGCGAAAGCTTTGTTGTGCCCATCTGTGTCCTCCTTGGAAAACTGCGTGGTGTTATGCTTCTGATGAAGGAAGCATACGGTTCCAAAAGAAACGTGATGGTCCCAGTAGTCAGTCCACAAAAAAAGTGCGTCTTTCTCTCTTTTATGACTTTGGTTTCATTCTGCCAAGTCTGTCAATATTTGAAAGGCTGATTACCTGCAGTTCTTTTCCTCTACTGTTCAGTCGCTCAGTTTATGAATATCTGTGTATTGTATGACTTCACCAGGCTAAAGTGTTCCTGCGGTGCCAATACCCACACTTCTTTTCTTCTACTATTTAGTCGTTCAGTTTATGAATGACTACATACGGCATGGCTATAGTAGGCTGTAGTCTTGCTGTAGTGCCTATACAGTACTGCAGCATCAATGCTACGGTAATAACTGCTGGGTGGGGGGGGGGGGGGGTCAGGGTGTTCTTGCTATGGTAAATATCGTTTTTTCAGGGTGTTCTTGCTACGGTAACTATCGTTGTTTTTTTTGTTTTTTTTCAGGGTGTTCTTGATACAGTAGCTATCATTCTTTTTTCAGAGTGTTCATGCTACGGTAACTTTCGTTGTCTTTTCAGGGTGTTCTTGCTACGGTAACTATCGTTGTTGTTTTGTTTTTTTTTCAGGGTGTTCTTGCTACCGTAACTATGTTGTTGTTGTTTTTCAGGGTGTTCTCGCTACGGTAGCTATCGTTGTTGTTTTTTTCAGGGTGTTCTTGCTACGGTAGCTATCGTTGTTTTTTCAGGGTGTTCTTGCTACGGTAGCTATCGTTGTTTTTTCAGGGGGTTCTTGCTACGGTAGCTATCATTGTTTTTTCAGGATGTTCTTGCTACGGTAACTATCGTGTTTTTTTTTCAGGGTGTTCTTGCTACGGTAACTATCGTGTGTTTTTTTCAGGGTGTTCTTGCTACGGTAACTATCGTTTGTTTTTTTTTCAGGGTGTTCTTGCTACGGTAACTATCGTTGTTTTTTCAGGGTGTTCTTGCTACGGTAACTATCGTTGTTTTTTCAGGGTGTTCTTGCTGCGGCAACTATCGTTGTTGTTCTTTTTTTCAGGGTGTTCTTGCGAAGGTAACTATCGTTGGGTTTTTTTCAGGGTGTTCTTGCTACGGTAATTATGGCTGTTGTTGTTTTTTTCAGAGTGTTCTTGCTACGGTAGCTATCGTTGTTGTTGTTTTTTCAGGGTGTTCTTGCTACGGTAATTACGGTTGTTGTTGTTTTTTTTCAGGGTGTTCTTGCTACGGTAACTATCGTTGTTTGTTTTTTTTCAGAGTGTTCTTGCTACGGTAGCTATCGGTTTTTTTTGTTTGTTTTTTTTTTTTTTAGGGTGTTCTTGCTACGGTAACTATCGTTGTTGTTGTTGTTGTTTTCAGAGTGTTCTTGCTACGGTAACTATCGTTGTTTTTTTCAGGGTGTGCTCATTGCCTCTCCCCTGGCCTACATCATCCCGCCGTGCTGTGTCATGCGGCTGCGGCAGGAGGCCTTGCTCTCCCGTGCCAACGTGGGCCCTGTGCTGCTGGCTCTCTTCGGCCTGCTGGTCATGATCATCGGCTTCATCATGGCCCTGATAGACAGCGTGCGAGGCATCACCAACTGCACGCACGGCGCTGAACCAGTGTACTGCCCCGGCTCCGTCAACAGCACGTCCCCCTCCACCGTCTTGTCCTCCACCCTCAGCCCCTTCTCCTCCAGCAAGCCGCCCCTCCCTGTGTAGCTGGGCCCGCGTCCTGTCTCACCGTCTGGTCTCCTGACACGCTCTTCGGAGACGCCTCGTCTGGGACACGGATGTGCAGGACCCCGTGGACTGCTCAGTTCACAGCGCTACGCACAGCCAAAAAAAAACTGGACGTGGAAGGCTGCTCGTTCCTTCCTGCTGTAAATGATTCATGGACATGGCAATTGACTGATGCGGCAAAGATGGATATCGTGAAGGGCAATGGGTCTTTGAAGCTTTGCAAAGGGAAAGAAGAACAAAAAGGTGGTTTCGACGTTCGGGTATTTCGTGGTTTAATTATCTGGTTTAAAAAAAAAAAAAAAAAAGGATTGGACTTTGGACTGGCCAAAAGGAAGGATTCTGAAGTATGGTTAGATTAACTGTGAGGTTCTCAGTTTTTTCTTCAGATGTTACAGGGCAGTTCAACTCAAGTCGGATATCCAGAGTTAGTGTTTTAATCCATGTTACTGAATCGTTGTATGGTGTGTTGGTTTGTTTTGTTGTTGTTGTTGTTGTTGTTGTTTTTTTGCCTTTCACGGTAAGAACTGTTAGATTCATCAACTAACCAAATGACTTTCTTCTGAAATTCATAGCATGGTATTTGCAGTTTTGTTTACCATTAATTTTGGCACCGTGAGTGAGAATGAGGCGCAAATATAGAGATCATGGACGATTTCAGTGATTGTAATCCATGTCGTAAAGTTGGTGATTATTGTCAAGGTCTCTCTGAGTCAAAGTGCGATCAAGGAGCCATGAAGTTTCATCAGAATAGAATAGTTTAGTTTCGAAGCGTAAGATAGATGATAATTGTGTATTCAGAAGTAGCCTCTTGTTGACTGCGGTCAGCTGAGTTGATGACTTGATCCCTTGTTTTACCCGGTCCCAGGTAGTCTTTTTCTTCTCTGTAACGCGGTCTTTCTTTCGTTAATATCATTTGTTGCTTACAAGCTGCATTCCCTCAGTACCACCACTTTAAACTCTCTCTCTCTCTCTTCTTTCTCTCTCTCTCTCTCTCTCTCTCTCTCTCTCTCTCTCTCTCTCTCTCTCTCTCTCTCTCTCTCTCTCTCCATTGTTTCATCAACCGTCTCATGAGTACAGCAGTCAAGTTGGGACATCAGTGACCGTGTAATGTAATGTAACAAGGTAAAACTACTAATACAGTGCTGAGAAAAGTCGTCATAAAGCATTGATATTTCTTTGTTGCTTGTTTTTCGGAAGGGTGGAAGGGAGTCTCTATGTTTACAAAATTCAAATATAAGGCTTACACAACCTGGACAGTTGGCTGGTGGGTTTTTTTTTTCTTCTTTTTTTTTTTTAGGGGGGGGAGGGGGGGAGGTCGTTGTTTGTTTGTTTGTTTGCTTGCATGCTTGCTTGTTTCCTTTTTTCTTTTTTTTTCTTTTTTTTTTTTTTTTTTTTTTTTTTGATTTTTTTTTTTTTTGAGGGGTTTGGGGGTGGGAATCTTTATGTTGTATATGACTCCACAACGCCCTGTTAGAACAGATTTGCCAGCCACAGAGGGTACACTCAGTCGTACAACAAGACCAGTGGATTCAGTGTAAAAGATCTATACTGTACGTCGCAAGAATGTGTACGAAAAAGAAAAAAAAATCTTATAAATCCAGACCAGAAACTCACGTGCAAGTTCGTGCACTCATGGCTCGCAAGCACGCACGTACAAACACGCGCACACACACGCGCGCACACAGGCGGGGACACACATGCAGTATGAACTGCACGCACGCGTACACACACACACACACACACACACACACACACACACACACACACACACACACACACACACACACACAGAGAGAGAGAGAGAGAGAGGGGGAGACAGAGAGTCAAAATTGATGTGATCACCATGCGTGTCCTTTTTTTCAGACAAGTTTCCCTGTTTCCCAAAGTATGCCCGTGTTTGGTTAACATCCCTACCTATAGTCCTGTGGTGCAGAGGTAACTGCTGTCTGTTGATTTCAACAGTCCTAGTCATCAGAAAGGTCATATGACATTCACTTTCGTATACATTTTTTTTTCTTTTTTTTTATAGCGTGTGGCTGTAAATTCGATAGTTCCATTTTTTTTTTTCTTTTTGGTTAGATCACGTAACATTTATCTTTATCATCCTGTTGTATCTGTGTAGATTCCAATAGTGTTTCTGGTCACATTACGTGACATTTATTTTCAGCAGCACTAATGTATACAGACTTGGCTAGGTGGCAGTCTTTCTGGCCTTATCATTTGACATCTACAGTTAGTAGTAGAACATCGTGCTTGTAGAATTCAATAGACATTGTGTCCATAGGTTTAGAGAGTCCTCCTTGTCTTTCAGAGGGAGAATCCAACATTTACCTTTAGCCTCACGCGTGTGTCTGCGGATTCCAGTTTTTTTTTTTTTTTTTTTAAGTCTTTCTGGTCAGAACACGTGACCTTTTCTTTTAGCATCATCATATGTCTGTAGGTTCCAGCTAGTCTGCCTGGTCGAATCACGTGACATTTACTGTTAGCAACTCCACTGTGCTAGTGACCTTCTACCGACACTGTGTCTGTAGATTCTGTTAGCCTTTCTGAAGAGATTACTTGGCATGCCTATTTTAGCATCCCTATTTTGTCTGCAGAATCCGATAGACCTCATAATGATTTCAATAACTTGTTTCTTATCTGCAGACAAATCTCTTGCCATTCACTATTAGCTTTACATCGTGTCTGAAGATTTCAAAAGACTTTCCGGTCACATCACCTGACGTTTATTTTCAACATCACACGTGCGTCTGAAGATTTCAACAGTGTTTGTATTTTTGTTTGTTTGTTTTTGTTTGTTTTTTTTTTCTTTGAAGGTCAGATGATCTGACATGTACTTTTAGAGTAGTTGTGACAATAGCATTTGATTAACATTCTGTTCACAGATTCTGATAGTCCTCCGAACAGATTACTGAGCGTTAACTACATTTTTTGTTTGTTTGTTTGTTTGTTTTAGCAACAAACGTGTGTCTTTAGATTCCAATAGTGATTCTGGTTAGTGTACGTGACATTTACTTATAGTATCACACTCTATAAGCTCCAATAGTCTTTCTAGTCGGATCCTGTGACGTTTACTTTCAGCCTCACGTTGTTTTCATAGACTTTGATAGACAATGTGTCTGTCATTTCCGAAGGGTCTCTTTGCATTTGCATGTAGCATCTCATTATGTCTACACAATCCGATAGACATTGTGCCCGTAGGTTTGAATATTTTTTTTCCGAGTCTTCAAGCAAATCGTGTGACATTTATGCGTAACATCACTCGATTCCGGTAGTATTTGCTGGTCAAATCGCTTGATATTTATTTTTAGCATTACACTTGGTCAGTAGATTCCGACGGTACTGTCTTTATAAGTCATCGGGAAGAACACTTGACGTTTAGTTTTAGCATCACACTGTGTAGCGAGAGTATATGTGTGTGTGTGTGTGTGTGTGCGTGCATGCGTGCGTGCGTATGTGGCGTGCGTGCGTGCGTGTGTGTGTGCGCGCGCGTCTGTGTGTGTGTGTGTGTGTGTGTGTGTGTGTGCGCGGGCGTGCGCGCGCGCGCCCTCAAGCCTGCGTTTATAACAGGATATGTGGTATGCGTGCGTGCGTGCATGCGTGCGTGTTTGTTGTGTGTGTGTGTGTGTGTGTGTGTGTGTGTGTGTGTGTGTGTGTTGTGTGTGGAATTGCAAAGAGGGAGAATAAGATGCAGAGAGACAGCATGTGCACTTTCACGCCTGGTCGCCTGTCTTTATGCGTCATTGAGCAGAATGAATCCTTGACCACCAGAGCCTATGTGGAACAGGAAGGGGGCGAGGTCTGCCCATTGGCGACGCTGTGAAGGTGATCTGATGAATGCAGTGCATGAAGTACAATGAGGAAAAGACATACACAGACTGGCTATGGGTGTGAGTGAGTCGGGTGCACAAGAGATGCTGGCTATTTAGTGTGGGTCGCTTTGAAGTATACGGCATCAATAATGCCGTTTATTGTTTCAGTGATATGACAAGAACATTATCATTTCGTTATCATGATCTGATCATGATCATTCTTCTTCTTCTTCTTCTTCTTCTTCTTCTTCTTCTTCTTCTTCTTCTTATTATTATTATTATTATTACTATTATTATTATTGTTATTATTATCATTATTATCATCATTATTATTATTGTTATAGTTATTATTATCATTTATTATATATTATTATTATCATTTGATTATTGTTTGTAGTAGTAGCATTATCATCATTATCGTTGTCATATTTATCATCATCATCATCATTTTGATAATGTAGTCATCATCATCTTCATTATCATCATCATACTACGTTAATATAAACTTCTAATATATCATTACTGACGTGGAAATTACAATGTACATTCATGTGACTCGAACAATTACTGGAAATGTGTTTGCATCACAGAGTCAGAGCTGATATAGTTGTGTTGTTCTTGGGGGAAAAAAAAGGTTCTAAATATTTATGCCCTCGTGTGTTGACAACATAAAACGTATGCTTGTGTCATTTAGTTGTGTCTGTTGTGTAATGGAATATGTTGTGCTTAGGTACTATGAGTCAATATCTAGACTGGCGTTGGTGTAAAGAATTTGAGTCATTGGTACTTTCGCGTTGGTGAGAGTTCTGTTGTTGTACATATATCTCACCCCCCCCCCCCCCCCCCCAAAAAAAAAAAAAAAAAAAAAAGTCATTCTTCAGCGCTGTACTTTTTTTGCCTCCCAATTTCCATTTTCGTGGTATTGCCTAATGCTACATATACCTAAAATCCGATTGTCGATGTGACTGACCTGGTGTGTTTCAGCCTGTGATATTCCTTATTTTTCTGACCCGTGCTCTATATCTTTTCTTTTTCTTTTCTTTTCTTTTTTTTTTTTTTTTTTTTTTGTTTTGTTTTGCTTTTGTTTGTGTTTGTTTTGTTTTGTTTTTGTTTTTTTGTTTGTTTTTTTGTTTGTTCTCCTCCATCACACACACACACACACACACACACACACACACACACACACACACACACACACACACACACTCAAATAACGTGTCCTACTTACACGAGGATGTGTCTCAGGTCTTTTCCACCATTAACTCAAAAACAACTTGAACTAGATAGGGGACAGGAACGGGACGAGGGAGTAGGGGGAAGAAGGGACACAAGGATCTCTACCTGAAAGGGGGCGGGGAGGAGTGGGGCAGGGGGGGGGGGGCGGGGGGTAATGAGGAGAGAAAAGGGTGCGTGTGTCACTGATTATTATTATGTATTGTGTTTATTTCACTTTTTTTTTTTTCCTAACGGATGATATACTTATCGAGGTGTTTGCTGTCTTGTGGAAACTGCTTTCCCTTTGCTGGTTGTTTCCCCTAGCTGCTTCAATGTCAAGTCAGGTGGTGATGAGTAATGTCTTGTTCAACTGGTCGGTATAAGGAGAAGTGTGGCGAGCGTGCTTCTGGAGTCCTGAGGCCCTATGGAAGTTTTGGTCATCAATAAATCTCTCTCTCTCTCTCTCTCTCTCTCTCTCTCTCTCTCTCTCTCTCTCTCTCTCTCTCTCTCTCTCTCAACTGAACCGAGGAAAGAAGACAGGCTGTGGTAAAATTCAGTTAAAAAAAAAAAGAACCTTCAGAAATCCTGAACTGTTCTGGTCAGTTCTAAGAATGTTAAGGTCCATAATGAGATATGCCAATGGCAGTGGTACGACTATTTTTTTTCCACTAGGAGAGGTGAGTGTGTGTGTGTGTGTGTGTGTGTGTGTGTGTGTGTGGTGTGTGCGTGCGTGGCGTGCGTTGCGTGCGTGCGTGCGTGCGTGTGTGTGTGTGTGTGAACTTGGCAGGGAAAATGTATAATCGCGTTGTTTAGTTGAATGTTTATGAAATCGTCTATGTTTATGAAATCGTCTATTGTTTCCTTTCTTAAATACGTAATAATTCAGTTTGTAGTTTAAAAAAATTGTCAAATGAGATAAGATAATAAACCAGTTTGTAATTAGAGAAAATAGTCAACGGAGATAAAGTGGTATGCAAATGAAGGGCCACAGAATCTGAGACATCTTTTATACTGATCGATGAGGGTGGGGATGATGAAGATGATGCTACGGGGAATTTCCATTTAGACTTGAGACTTCGTGGCAGGGCTGTTCTTTACGCTTGCTTTTATGATATATCCCGGCATAAATTAGGCCTGAGAAACACAGACACTTGCAGTGTTGCTCAGGGAATTTGAGCAACATTCTCAGAGACGCATCCATGAAGTGGATGAAACCCCAGTGTGGACTCAGTCTTCCCAGCTGAGCCCGTAGCAAAGTCAGCTTTGTGTAGGAGTAGGTTGGAGCAGACAAATCCCGCAAATACATGTCTCTGATGGGGATCGAACTTACAAAAGCCCTCATAATCACACGTGTTTATACAAAATGTTTCAAATGTAGGTTATACTATTGAAACTATCTAAGACAACATTGTAAATACACGTGTCCTAAAAATTACTGCGGCAGTCTGCGAGTAGAAAATCTAGCCAAGTATTAAATGTATATAGAAACTGCTGACAGACAACGGGCTAGGGTGGACTACAGAGGCTGGGACTGAACAGATTGGACTGGCGAACTTGGGTGTAGCTGTGTTCGGAGCTAACCGAAATGAGCGTGTGAAGGGAGTAATGTCACTGACCTGACTAGGAAAGTGACACAGGAGAATAAAACGATTCAAATCCAAACACAAAAACAGGGGTTAGTCTTTTCTTGCTTGAACCTTGGAGCAGCACACAATAACCTGTTCGTCCTAAAATTCGAAAATACGTTGGTTTGCATACTTCAACAAAACTGGCCCTCTAATATGGAATACAATTAAAAGATAGATTGGATCTCTTTATGCGATAGAAATTTGCTGGTTGAAAAGTATCAGAGGGAGTAATACTCAAGTGACATGCAAAATTTCAAGTCAGGACTTTACGGGGTTTTTTAAAATGCAAATCAAACCTAATTCGTAAAATGCATGGCGGCAAATACCGTCTGCCCAACTTACAAGAAAAAATGCCACTGAAGATAAATTGAGTTTCTTTACGTCAGTGCGAGGCCTACAGATGATCATATTCTGCCATGAATGTAGCCTGTTTCGGGTGCAGGTTGTAAAGCTGGCAAAATGTGATACCTAGTCTGACACCTGAAAATGATATTTTGATTAAAAGCCAAGCAAATTACAGAGAAAAAAAAACGTAAACTAAGGCAAAATTCGGTTCCATAATCTGAAGCTTGGTTCCATATAGTGCCTGGTGATTGCGTACCGAATGGTTCATGCTTCAACAAATTTGACTGAAATTTAATTTTGGGCAAGGTCGATGCATGGGTTGTATAATTTGTTAAAAAAAATAATAAATAATAATAAAAAAAAAAAAACATAAAGACTAGGTTGTGTTCGTGTGCGTTGATGTGTGAGTAGGCCTAAATATACGAAATACTATTAGAAAACACGTAATTTGTAAAAATAGACTAGGGTGTGGGCGTGTGCGTTGATGTGTGAGTAAATATACGAAATAATGTTAGAACGGTCGTGATTTGTTAAAAAAAAAAAAAAAAAGAAAGAAAAGAAAGAAAGAAAAAAAAAAGAAAAAAGAAAAGACTAGAGTGTGTGCGTGCGCTTTGATGTGTGAATAAATAAATTATACAAAGTTATGTTAGAAAACACGTAATTTGTAAAGTAGACTAGGATGTGTGCGTGCGCGTTGATGTTTGAGTAAACATAAGAAATAATGTTAGAAAACCCGAACTTGTTCGGTTTGAGTGTTAAGTTAGCTTTTATGGTCAGTTTGTATTCCCTGATTGTTACAGCTGTTTGGCTGTTATCGTCAGTAAAGTGTCAATATTGGTCAACTGAGTCTCTGTCTTTCTTATCATTATCACTACTGACCCCGCAACACACACGCCTTATTCTCTCTCTCTCTCTCTCTCTCTCTCTCTCTCTCTCTCTCTCTCTCTCTCTCTCTCTTCTCTCTCCTCAAAACACACACCCCACACACACACACACACACACACACACACACACACACACACACCAAGGGAACCTGTTAATGTATGAATCTAGAAAACCTTCCTATCTGGCTCAGTTTCATGAAGTGTTTTCCTTCATGCTGTGAATATATCCCTTTTGCCTCACTTTTCCTGAACTATTTGACTTGACAATTTTCCCTCAGTTTTCATAAACTGTTTCCTTTGAAGTCGAGAAGATCTCTTCTCTTCTTGCCACAGTATGTGTGACCAGTTATTCTTTACTCTGAGGACTTATTCCTCATTTTCTTTTCTTTTTTTTAAGAGCCATTTCTTTCTTTACACTGACAATATCTCTTTTTTTTTTGCTGGATTTTAATATCACCTTTTTTCCCTTAAGATTATGAACATTTCTCTTTATTTAAGACAATTTCCATATTTGCTTTCCATTATGTTGAGACTACCTCCTTTGTTTTGCCTCCATTTTCATAAACCATTTTAAACTAAAACATATTCTTTCTTTTTTTTTTTTTTTTTGCTTCGATTTTCATGAATTGTTTTCCTTTTGGCTAAATTTTTATCCTCAATTATCGTGAATTATTTTATGTTCGGTTGCATCATTCTTGTCATTTTCCAGTTTATTGACGAGAACTACATCTAAGAAATGAGACAGAACATGTTACAAAAATGTTGTAATCATGTTCCACAGATAGATGATGTGTAAAGTGTGTGTCTTTACACCGCTGTCCTTTTCCCCTTACACTGTTTCCTCTCTCCTTGTCTTTCTCCCCCCCCCCCCCACCCCCCGCTTTTCCTTCATCCTTCTTTTCCCTGCCTATCCCATACCCTGACTGTGTTTGTTGATGTACATTGATTTGATGGCATAGTGTTTCATTCTAACATCTCTTACTCTTTAACCCGAAGATTTGAATTGTGCACGGTAGAATTTGTTACTTGCTGGGTTTTCTTCTCCATACAATTTTGTTCCATTCATTATGTCATTAATAAACCTGTCCGGTCGACTGTGTCTTTGTTCAGTTTCCGTCACTGTATGAAGATGTGAGTAAATGTATGTACGCACGCACGCACGCACGCACGCACGCATGCACGCACGCACACACACACACACACACACACACACACACACACACACACACACACACCGCACACACACGCGCGCGCGCGCACAAACACACACACACACACACACGCGCGCGCGCGCGCGCGCGCGCGCAGCCTGAAGAATGTTTGAGGGATGAGGATGCTAATAAGAACTGAACTAGCGGGGCACCGCCCCTGCCTCCGCCCTCTTCATCAGATACGCTTCACAGGCTACAGAGGCTTTAACCACTCAAGCCGCAAAATTATACGAGGAATTAGGATGCTAAAGATAACGGCTTTGGAAACTCCCCTCAGCTGGAAATCAGTGGTGTTACACGAAGGTGTGTGAGAGGGCCCGTTCTGTTTACAATTTTTCTTAATGATTTCTTAAATGTTGCTATCAGTTCCTGTAAAATCTTTGCCAATGACAAAAAAAATCTATTACTTCAGCCGCCATAATTGCGTGTTGCAATCATACATAGGCGAGTTAATTGACTGGATAAATACATGGGATCTATATTTCAATGCAGATAGGTGCAAAACACTGCATGTTGGCAAAAACAACCTTCTCAGCGACTGTACGATGAGACTGTCTGTTAAAGAGATTATCAAATGTTCAGATGGAAAAGACCTTGGAGTTACTGTTGACAAGGACGAACAATTTAACATACATATCATTGATGCAGTTGCAAAGACAGTGTTTGGACTTTAAAAGAGGGCATTTTCACACATGGACAGTGATACATCTTAAATTGTTTTAAACATTGGTAAGACCATATCTAGAATATGGAAACATAATCTGACATCCATTCCATAACATGTAGTCTGAGGCTATTGAAAAAATCAGAGTTGGGCAACAAAGATTGTTGGTGGTATGCATGACAGAAACGCAAGGAAAGACTGAAAATACTGGATCTACCGTCTTTGAAATTTTGAAGAACTAGAGGGGACCTAATGCAAGTATATGAAATAATGAATAAGATGTACAACTTGGAGCCACAGAGACTTTTCATAAAATCCTTTTCTGACGTATACAAAGAATGTTGCTGACAAACTCTTTATCAACTTTTCAAGGACACATATTCGTAAAAAAATGTTTTAGTAACAGAGCTGCACATCATTGGAATGCACTTTCCACGCATGTTAAAAAGAGCTATCAACATTAACACTTTCAAAAATTTCCTTGAAATTAAAGACCTCAGAAAAACGTGTAATGAATGATGTGTTAGATATAATCGTTCATATTATTGACGTTTTTTATAACTCCTGAGCAAATATACGCAACTTCAACATATCCTTTTTGTACTCCCGGTTTTTATAGAACAGGGAGTACTTTAGAATGGGAACGAAGAAATGCTGTCTGTCTGTCTGTCTGTCTGTCTGTCTGTCCGTCCGTGATCAAAATGTGTTCCACTCGCTCCAGACAAAACTACTGGGTCGATCTTTCTGAAAATTTGTAGGTATGTTCATTATGGGTCACGGATGATGCCCGATGTTTTATTTTACCGTTATATCCGTTACTAATGGCTATAACAGCCCATAACGGTTTTTCTTCTGTATGGAATATCTCAATTTGTAGCTTTGTTCACTACCGGTCATGGATGATGCCCGATGGTTTATTTTACCGTTATATCCGTTACTAACGGCTATAACGGCCCATAACGGTTTTTCTTCTTTATAGAATATCTCAGAAAGTACTTGACCGATCTTTCTGAAAAATTGTAGGTATGTTCATTATGGGTCACGGATGATGGCCGATGTTTACCAGAATAGCCGTTACTAACGGCTATAACGGCCCAAAACGGTTTTTCCTCTTTATGGAATATCGCACGCGTATTCAAGATAAAGTGGGAGTACGTTTATATGCTTTGCATCTTGTTTCCGAACTTGACTGGGACATTAAAAACCTGCGAAGCTTAACCTAGTCCCAAGAACTGAACTAACATGGAAACTCAATGCGTGACGGCTGTGCTCCATCACGACTCCTATCACAGCTCTGTCACGTATTCAGGGAGACAGGTGCGAGACATAGGAATATACCTGCTGTGACGGTACAGCTAAGACTGAGAAAAGCAAGCATCCGTTCACAGGACCTCACGACACATTCTGCATGTCCATCGCGATCCACGTAGTCAACCCTGATTGGAACACTGCAACTGTGAATATAGGAGAAAAAGTAACGATAACTCTTGTTTATGATTACGATTGTCCCTTGGAGGCAGGTCACACGCACGCCTTGGGTTCTCTTGGCCAGTCAACAATCTCCACAGCGCAGTGTTAAATGTAACAGTGCAAGAGTATGGACAAAAGAAAAACCCAGCTGTTATGTTGTCGTGCACCATGCACTTGAAAATTCTTACAACATTTATGTTCAGTTTTTCGTCCGAAATGTAACTATGTAACAATGAAACTATTTTCCCTTTTTTTTTTCTTTTTCTTTTTTTTCTATTTTTCCTTGTGTGTGTGTGTGTGTGTGTGTGTGTGTGTGTGTGTGTGTGTGTGTTTATGACTGTTGGTTTCTTTACGTTTTATTGATAAATATCACTGAAATGAGTCGAAAACTGCCACTTAAATCTTTTGGTTTTGATAAGTAATATATTTGTTTGGGTTCTTTTTTCTCAGAAGCGCTGAAATGTGCACTTAATAGATCTGGTTTCAGCTTTCGTGTTCGCTTGCTAACAGAATTCTTGCAGCTCACGAAAATGTGACGAGGATGCCAAGAGAATCCAGAACGCAGTTCAGCAAGGCCACCGGGGGGGGGGGGGGGGGGGGGGGGGGGGGGGGGGGGGGGGGGGGGGGGGGAGAGAGAATCCAGAAGGCAGTTCAGCAAGGCCACCAGAGGTGTGAGCTGCGTGGGAAAACGAACTCCAAAGAATTCTCAGCTGGAACGACATATGGCACATGGCACTTCTTAGTGTCAGCTTCATCTTCAGATTTTAACATGACCTCCTGCTATCGAATTCAAACCTGGTCAAATGGGAGAGTTCAGATGACCCTTCGTGTCCACTCTGCCACGG
Organism: Conus canariensis; assembly: GCA_033310375.1. Lineage (NCBI taxonomy): Eukaryota > Metazoa > Mollusca > Gastropoda > Neogastropoda > Conidae > Conus > Conus canariensis. Next base: position 84,470,397 of record CM065718.1, read on the forward strand.
CAAACAACCAATGGAACATGTCCAGAGTTCAAGCAAAGCAACGTCTGCTACTTGGAGGCACTACTGAGTGCTTAAGGAGATTGCCCATGCGTTTAGCACCGTCAAAGGAAACACAACGCCACCATAAGCCCCACCAATGATGTCCAGGATTCTTGTTCTCTGCTTACCAGAAATCCCGAGCTGTTTCATGTGATCAGAAGCTGATGAGCCTACAGATCCGCTTGCTTCAATCTCCATGGCGAGAACTTTGGCCTGGAAGCCGGATTCCCTCAAGCAGCTGGCTTTTCAGTCTTCTGGATGGGAGCATTATCCATTCTGCTTTTGTATGGCACAGTGAAGTCGATCAGAATCATTTGTTTAGATGAAGAAAAAACTTGACCGAGTCTCATGCCACTCTTCCTAATGATGTCTGGATTGTTTTCCCTCTCTCAAGGTCTGCTGTACGTTCCCAGTCATCCACTCCATCCAGTAATCCCTGCTTCTATGCTCTTGATGTCACAGACTGCCATTTGTGGTCTCCTGCGAGTTTTGCCTATGGCACCCTAACACACACACACACACACACACACCACGCGCGCGCGCGCGCGCGCGCCACACACACACACACACACACGAGCGCGCGCGCGCACGCACGCACGCACGCACGCATGGTGAACGCGCGCGCCATTATTGAAATGGTCCATTGTCTAACCCATAGACTTATCTAGTACGTGTCACATAACACTAACAGTACTACACTAGCAGGAGGGGAATGAAAAAGCAAGGCGACAGGGGAGGAAAGGGGGCGGCAGTGGGGACGGGGAGGGGGGGGGGGAGCAGAGAGGAGTTGGAAAACGCCCAATTTTGACACTGATTCCAATACGCAATACACTAGTCATAAACACAACTAGAAACCAAAAAGAGGCACCCTCAAGAAGCAAAGTTAAGAAGCGATGGAAGGATTCTGATTTGTTACCTCCGCTTTCCTGAGTCCATTTCCTCGAGAAACGTCTGTCCCAAGCACTTTCTCTTTCAGTTTCCGTGACTGAAACCGGACGATGAACGGGCGTTTCTTACCGGCCTGTGGGGGTCCTGTCCGGTGTGCAGCCTCCAGGTCGTCCTCCTGCGTAGGCACCCCGATGAAATCGATGAAGATTTTACAGCACTTGGCGGAGCAGTCAGCTGTGGTCTCCCCGCTCACCTCCGGGACGTTGTCGACTCGGAGATTCCAGCGCCGATCATACTGCTGCTGGTCGTTCTGGTCACCCTGCAGTCTGACCATCTTCTGCTCCGGCTGGCTCCCCAATTCTTCATTTTCTCTTTTCAATTGTTTTATGTCTGTCTTCACCACGTCAAGATGTTTCCCAATATTGAAAAACCTACTTTCAAATCTGTCCAGTCTGCCATTTACATTTTCAGCTATCCTGTCCACCTTTGCCCTGTACAGCGCTAAATCTTCTTTCGTTGCCAAAGAGTCCAGTCTTTTCATGATATCCTATACTTGGGTTTGTAGTGCCATGTCACTGTCTGTCTGTTGTAGTGCCATGTCACTGTCTGTCTGTTTGTAGTGCCATGTCACTGTCTGTTTGCAGTGCCATGTCACTGTCTGTCTGTTTGCAGTGCCATGTCACTGTCTGTCTGTTTGTAGTGCCATGTCACTGTCTGTCTGTTTGCAGTGCCATGTCACTGTCTGTCTGTTTGCAGTGCCATGTCACTGTCTGTCTGTTTGCAGTGCCATGTCACTGTCTGTCTGTTTGTAGTGCCATGTCACTGCTGTCTGTTCCTGTTTGTAGTGCCATGTCACTGTCTGTCTGTTTGTAGTGCCATGTCACTGTCTGTCTGTTTGTAGTGCCATGTCACTGTCTGTCTGTTGGTGCCTTCACTGTCTGTCGCAGTGTCATGTCTTCTGTCTGTCCCCAGAGTCCGACACTTCAATAAACAGTTTTCTTGCTGATGTGTCTGGCCGTTCACTGCTCGGGCTGGTATCGCTAGAAAATGTTGATGAAGTTTTTCTGATTCTGTTGAAATTCCTTAAGGTCATAGATATGGTGCTTGACTAATCAGACAGCAAAGTAGAAATTATCATGGAAATATTTTGTATGCTTCATCACTGAATAATGTAAATCACCTGTAAATAACATGTAAGCTTGAATATAAGTGCTGATGGATGTTGAATAGAAAAAAAAGATCCCAACACATCTTAACAATTTTCATTTGAACACTGCAAAGAAAAAAAGAGAAGAAGGAGTCCCCCCCCCCCCCCCCCCCCCCCCCCCCCCCCCCCTGAAATGTCAAATTCGTTATCAATATAACACTTTGCATTTGAAAAGAATCAGTCCATTTGGATAAAAATAAACTGTGGAAGTTAGTGGGAAGAAAACACTTTGTATGCATTCATTCATGTAGCAGCAGTAGCATTTCCCCCCACACTTTCTTCTCCCTTCCCGCTGAAATTGTAATGAGAACGAGGGCGAGGGGTGTGGGTTGGGGTAGCACGAAGGGAAGGGGTTAGACAGAGAAAGAGAATGTCACCACTCACAAAGATATCCAAACATTCCATCACCCACCACTACCTAGACACAGACACACAACTCGGAGAGAAAGTAGAAGTCACGGTTAATTCAGGGATTAAATGCGAAATGGCAAATGCATTTGAAGATCTAAAAAGACAGAGGCATGACATTAAGATGGAACCACTTGAAGGGAGCTTCAATTAAAGTGAGACGGACAAAAAGAAACCGTAATGAAAATCGATGAAGAGAGAGAGTTAGATGAAGAAAAAAAATTCTGCGTCTCAATTTCCAGTCCAAATGATGTTGATGAGGTTCTCAACGACAATGAGCTTCATTTCAACAAAAATGGACAGCTTGACGAACATGAAAGAGACAATAGTCAATCTCGCCAAAATTCTGAACACAAGATTAATATTCAATCATGCTTTTAAACTGGTTTTCTGCTTTGCCCAAAATGTTTCTACGCCTGCCTTGAATGTAGACATGGCACCCTTTATAGTTCTACCAGTCAATAAATAAATAACGACATTTTATTTTTCATAGCTATCCAAATCCACGTGTTTGGCTCCCAGTCACCGAGTCAGTGTCGTCTTGCTCTGTTAAGAGTCCACGATTAATCTATTGATCGCTTCGGCATCTAACTGAAAAAGAGGGGGTTTGTTATTTTGAAATACAGAAGTATGTGTTAAGTTGTTCGTTCTCAGTTGTTCTATCAGGCCAGGGTAAAAGGTTGAAGAAATGGGGCTAATGGAGAGGGGTAGTGGGCTGATCATTGCATTGTTCAGATCGACCAGCTGGATAATTACACTAATACAGAGCTTTCAGCTTTAGAAAACGACTAAATCAGTACAAGGAACAGGCGTATCAGTTTAAATATGCAGCAAAACAGAAGGTGTGCCCTGGTATATTTTGTCCCTAATAGTATGGTCTGCTGTGACATGTGTAAGCTTAATTAGTTTTTCCCTGAAGGATTCTGCACTTTCAATGCATCGGAAATGCAGTGGAAGTGAATTTCAAACCACACCACCAGAGTAAGTTAAGCTTGATTTAAATAGATCTATTCTAGGTATGGGAATCTGAAATTTGGTTGAATCCCTAAGGTTTATGTTAAATTTAGACTGAAGAGTTTGTGGTGGTACACCCGACGCAATTATTTGCATTAGCAAACATTTGTTGACAGCAAATATTTCTTTTAGCTGAAGAGCCCCTGCTTTAGTATAATCCCTTTCACTAAGACTAGACGATTTTAAAAGAACTGCTTTAAGTGCTCTTTTGTAGACACTGGTAAGAGGTTTCATGGCATTAGCACTAGCAGAATCAAACAGTGTTGAATAATAATTGATTGAGGAGGGAATATGTGCGTGTAGGAAAAATTTCCTGGCATGAAGGTTTAAGAAACGTTTAATCCTGCCCAGCTGATATATTTGTCTAGATATTGATTTACATAAACTGTGAAGATGATAAGACCGAGAAAGATTATTATCAATATGTACGCCTAAAACTCGATGGCTATCCACCACTTCAGTTTTCTGATTATTGACAAAAACAGATGGAGGCTGCGTGGTTATGTTTTGCCTTTTCCTTGTTGTTATCAGCATTAGTTTTGTTTTATTATGATTCAGTGACATGTGATTTACATTGCACCAATCATTTAAGACATCAGCATTCTTCTGTAATGAAGTGAAAACAGCTTCTAAGCTAGAGCTACTTGTATGGACAGTGGTATTATCACAAAAGAGTTCACATGAATCCTCAATATAAAGAGGGAGATCATTTATATAAACTGCGAACAGCAACAGGCCTAACACAGAACCCTGGGATACAGAGAGAGAGAATGTGTGTGTGTGTGTGTGTGTGTGAACAAGAACAAGACTGGCACAGCCTTTTAAACTTGAATAAAGTCAGACAAATACATAGATAAACAATCTAATAGTGGGGGGGAAAAAAGCGCAGGCCAACAACTGAACTATCTTCATAGTAATGACTTGGTAAAGATTTGAACTTAAGGAGGGAGGGGTGGGGGGGGAGGAATTTGATGATGGAGAAACTGGGAACATGAAATTAAGAAAACATGTTACAGATATGAAAACTCTTCACTAGCTGCATAAGGGAACCATCGCAATCCCTTTCAAGGCAGATATCTTTGTATTGCCTGCTCCGAGGCCTTTCATCCGCTGGGTCGGACTCATCAGGGAGACACGGCTGGTTGTGTCTGCGCTCCTGGCGTCAAATAGAGACACACCACAGTCCATAATACTGTGGTGTTCTCACCACCAAGTGTGCAAAAAAGAATCCAATAGCACCCCCAAAGCAGCCAGCGGAGAGTAGTAAATGAAACCAAACGAAAGTGTGGGGAGGAAAAAAGTTGCTGAAAAACTAAAGACATTATGCAAATAGTATAAAATGTAGGGGATAATCTTTGAGCCTACGCTTGAGGATCCACCCAAAGATGCAAGGGAGGTCAAAAGACAAACACACAGACGGACAGAAGCAAAAACGTTTAAAAGGCTGTGCCAGTCTTGAATAAAAGTTACTCTGTGTTAGGTTTTCTTATGGGAGCAAAAAATTCCCAACTTGTTTACTGTTTATCGTTTACTGTTCCCTGCCTCATTTCATTTTCCGATTTCATTATATCATCAACAATTTTCTTTAACACAAATAGATGTTCTGTGTTCTTTGCGAAAGCCTGCTTGTTCTCCTGCTAGTAGATGATTTTCTTCCAAAAAGTTTGTTATTCGGTGATTTAATATATGGCAGAACAAATTACTGAGAGAGTTATTAATTGTTATACCTCGATAATTTGAAGGATTGAAGGGATCTCCTGATTTATGAATGGGGACATTTATTCCCCTCTTCCATGCGTCTGGATATGCTCCTGAGAAAAAAATACTTTGAAATAAAGTTCTAATTATTTCACCTGTATCGGGTATTAAATAGTTTTGATTCATTTTAACATTAATTATTAAATCCCGACAAAAAAGCAGAAGAGCACACAAAACAAAGTGTGAAGTAACGCAGTTTTAATACACGACACAAAACAGGACAAGAAATTTTCGGCAATATGCCTTCCTCAGCGACAAAAAAATACAGACATAAACATGCACAATACTCCCCTTGTGAAGCCAAAGTGGTGCCTTCCTCAGCGACAAAAAAATACAGACATAAACATGCACAATACTCCCCTTGTGAAGCCAAAGTCATTCACCACTTTGGCTTCACAAGGGGAGTATTGTGCATGTTTATGTCTGTATTTTTTTGTCGCTGAGGAAGGCATATTGCCGAAAATTTCTTGTCCTGTTTTGTGTCGTGCATTAAAACTGCGTTACTTCACACTTTGTTTTATGTGATCTTCTGCTTTTTTGTCGTGTTCCAGTAACGCTGCAGTTTGTTTCTTTTGCCATTAATAATCCCATCTTCTCCAGCCGCTTTTTTGTTACGCATATTTTTTGAAGCATCAAAAATTTCTTTAGATGATATTGTAAAATCAAGATCAGAGTAACTTAATTCTGAAGAGAGTTTTTTCCAATTTAGAATTTACTTTTAGTTTTGCATCTGTTTCAACATTTGTGTGTATGTGTGTCCACATCCAATCCACGTTTTTTAAAAGAACTTGTGACGTTAATATGTCGTCACTGGAAAGAAAATCTAAACTTAGCAGCGGTAGGCCTATTACACAGATGAGCAACATGGCACATTTGAGGGTGGCGGGACGACTTGGCAATTCCATGTTCCGATATGTGAAAAATGATCACAGATTTTTAAATAAACGGTAAGCCAATTGTAAATTTATCGCTATCCATTCATTGTGTTCAAGGAAAAATCTCCGATTGTGATGTTTGGTCAGTCTACTTGCGGTAACCTACATTCATTAAATCGATCGTGAAGTTCAAGTTCATGATGCCCAAGGGTCACGTTCGTCTACGTCATAAGACATAAGTGCTTGACCTTTTTAAAAACTGTTCTTGATTTACGTGAAAAAAAAATCACATATGTTATTGGATTTGTAATCTCTGACACAGAGAGAAAAACAAAACGAAAAAAGCGATGTTTATTAATGCACATGTATCCTGGTATTACGTTGATAGCGAAGTATTCTGATCTCCGTTCGGTTGTACAATCACCTACTTTCAGGACACTTTTTTTCTTTCAGTCACCTACTTTCTGGACACCTTTTTTTTTCCTTTAGGGTAGTCAAAAATGCGTGACACAGCCCCAAAGAGTAGACAGCAGTATTTTCCCCCAATGCAGGTTTTCTCATTCATATAATGAGGAGTTCTTAGACACACATGCTCAGATGTAGTACATGAAGATAAAAAATATCCGTGTTTAAATTGATCTACTGGTAGTCCTTGGTGCGCCATGTCTGATGAAATCAGTTCACCCCAACGGCGGATAATTATTGTCAGTGTCATGCCTGGAATTTACAAACAGTTCTGTGAATGACAAAGACTGTGCAGTATGAAATCAACAGTTCTATAGTGTGGCTGGTCAAGCCCAAGGAATCGCCGCTTATGTTACATTTAGCAGCTTTTCTTAACTCATTTCAAGTTAGAAACTTGAGTTGTTATTCTTTTAGTGATCGTAAAAAAGATTTTCAGGCCACAAAAGAAGTAGTGAGCAACTTTAACAGACCTCTTTTGTATACCAGATTCAAAGACGGAACTTTCATTTTTGACTAGCTCATACACATAAGGACATTTTGATAGTGGTAGTGCTGGTTGGTATTTTCTTAATTGGATTGGAAGAGTTACTGATCATGAAATTAAGATTATGCGTAAAAGTTTATAATATTTTACAGTAAAATATAGGTAAATGTCATTAAATTTTGAATTTGAATAGAGGTTAGCAAAATCTGACTGCAGAAAATGTTTGTGATTGCTGAAACAGTAAGAATGGAGACTGTTAAGGGTATGGCGTTTAATTTAAAAGAAAAAAAAAAGATGGGGGGGGGGGGGGGGGGGGGTAGGGAAGGCACAGAATATGGATGGTCAGTATTTCCTTGGTGCTCTGTCATCTGAACTAGTGAAAATGATGTCATCACTTTCAGGTAACTGCAAATTCTGAAAGCTATTGACTGTTTTGATTTGTGCTGGCTCAAGGACCAGTTTTAAATCACATGTTATGAAAATTCTGGGATATCTCCCCCATGATAAGTTAGTTTAAGTTGAAGTTTAAAGATATTTTTTCTCATGAAAATTGCACTTCGGAACTCTGTGGCACGTAGGCACCCAGCTTGGCATCTTTTTCTTCTTTTTTTTCTTTTTTTTTTAAGTAGAGGCTAAACAAGCTTTCTGTTTCAGTTTGATTTCATAGACTCTGTTGCTTGTAAGTATGATGTGTCTGTGAAGGTTGGAGCTGAGCAGTTTGGGACCATGACAGCTTGATTGTGCTTCAGCTGGACTGGCCCAACTGAGGGAACTGATCTTTTTTTTCTGTATTTTCTGTTTGTTATTTTCTGTTTGTTTCTTTGCAGTTCTTTTTTGTTTTTTTGTTTTGTTGTGAGAGGGGTGGATATTGTGATGATTGTTTTTGCTTTGGTTTCAAATTAGAACTGTGCTTTATTTAAGCAGAGAAGTTGCTCAGCACTGTATACCCTTCAGACTGATAAATGGTGCACGATATATTCAAACTGAGATACAGAGACAGAGGAACTGAGAGTATAGTTTACCATTCTCAGTGGTTGACTGTGATAAATTTGTCATCTGACATTTACTACTGCTTTGGCAAGAAGTTTTTCTATTTATTTACTCTTACACTGTTACAGATGTGTAGGCATGGTGGTAGCAGCAAAGAAAATACCCCAGACCCTGCCCTCGGCTCCACCATGTCTTCAGCATCCCCAGCGGCACCTCTTCTATGGTCGCAAAGGCCTCAATCCATTTCAACAAGGAAAACGCAAGGAATATTCGGAGGAGCGTGTATTGGGGTAAGTCTCATCAGTGCTGTTCAAGAATGCTATTTTTGGTATCACATTTGTGATTATGTAAACAAACCAATTTTAGAAAGTGCTTTTGTTAGGCTTGTTTTTGGTTTTCTCTTTAACAGATCCAGCTATCCCAAACTTGGCATTTCACTCTAAGAATCAGCAGAGCTGTTTGTCAGTATTTTCCATTTGATTGGCCAGATGCTGTGATCTGATGATAATACATTCTGACAGTGAATAAGGCTTTACCTAGATATATAAATAGCATGCAGCTAGGTTCTCTTCATATTTTACTTAATATCAGTTGTTGCTATTCTCAATTACTGAATGCAACATAGGTACACTCACACACACACACACACACACACCACACACACACATACGAAGTTATATACATGCAGCAATGCACATATTGAACTTGAAGTGTACATGCTGGCTAATGATGCAGACGTAAATTATGGAAAATGCAAACTTTTGCCTTCATACGCACACACACACACACACACACACACACACACACTGACTTACGTGTAATGATGTACACATAAATGCAAGCAAATGCAAACACACACACAAACACACACACACACACACACACAGGCAAACACACACACACACACACACACACACACACACACACACAGTAGTTCATCCTGAATTTATTTCTAACATTTTCAACCAGCATCACATGATCCATAATACTTTCATTCCTATTGAATCCCCCTGGTCTTTGATGTCTTCCTGGTAACTGGCTTCTTGAGTGCATGATGCCTCGTGAAGGGCCCCAGTGTTGTTAATGATACTCCAGTGATGTGACTTAATTGATTTATACTGATTGCACAGATGTGAGGAAGTGTTCACGCTTGCAAAGTACAAGTTTGAACTGAACTTGGCACTGAAGATCACATAACTGCAGGTGGATGTACACAGATGTTCGGATGTGTAATTGATTGAAAAAGATTATTGATATGAACACCATTTAAAATAATCACATTTGTATATTACTTTTAGTACGAGTGTAATCATCTATTTGTAGCACCCCTTGAATTGAAAGTTGTGTACTTGTGGGCTGACAGGTATTCAATGGAACAGATGTATGACATTGTAGCTGAGGTGGACCAGTACAAGGACTTCATTCCCTGGTGCACCAAATCCACTGTCTTCAGCAAGAGGCCAGGTCACTGTAAAGCTGTGATGGAAGTTGGTTTTCCTCCAGTTGTCGAGCGCTACACGTCCACCCTCACTCTTGTACGACCACGACTTGTGCGGGTGAGCTTTCTCTTGTTTTTGGTTGTGGTTTTTGGGGGGGAGGGGGGTGGGGGGGGTTGTTGGTTGGTTTGGTTTGGTTTTTTGTTGTTGTTTTTTGTTTGTTTTTTGGAGGGGGGGGGGTTGTTGTTGTTGTTGTTTTTAACTTTTCGGGGGTCGTGGTGTTTAGAAAATGAGGTTCAAAATCTTGCTTTAGGAGGTGATGCCACTCCTTTTTATTTCTGAAGAAGTAAAAATGTGCATGTGCATGCTTTTGTTTGTATGTGTTTAAGTCTCTGTGTGTATGTATGAGTCAGCACAGATGAAGAAGCAAATAGAAAAAGTGTAGATGGGAATCAGTAGGAAAAAGACTCTAAAAGTCAAACTCATATTTAGGGTTCTAAATTCTCATCCAAACTGGTATTCATTCTTGATTTGCGGGTTAGAGAGTAGCATTGAAGCCATAGTTTAGAGAATATATGTTTCCTTTTAATTGTTATATATGCAGAATTCACTCTTAGTCTTGGTTATTTTATATCTTGGTATTTCAATTGGTTCATTGAGTCAGTTCATATCAGATACATGAAACTGAAAGTTGTTTTTTTTCTTTTTGTACGTACTATATAAGTTAGGCTGTCACTGAAGGTTTAATCACTTACAACTTACACTGCATGTTTTATATACACTTGTAGATTTTATCATTTGTAGAACAATTTTGGCCTTACACATGCTGGAAAATAAACGGGGGGGGGGGGACAAGTACAGATAAACGATTCCGATGATGAGGATTTAGCAAAGATTTAAAGAGAAAAAAGTTGGAGGGAAGGAGAAAAGGAGACAAATCAGATGAAGTAGAGAACATTGAAATATAAACGTAAAACCATTTACAGGCAGCATGCAGAAACCTTGTACATATCATATCAATCACCTCCCCAAAGATGTCGTAGTTTCACCTGTGTCTATTGGCTGGTTTGTCTGTTAGCAAGAGTAACAAAAATCCTTGAAACCAATATTAACTAGTTTTGTTAGACACATGGAAAGTGGCCCGCCCAAGCACGATGCCTTTTGGTTTTGATGCAGATCTGTGGTGTAGATCCGGACAAGACAGTAGATCCAGGATCTGGTCAGCAGGACTATTACAAATTGCCAAAGAACAGGAATAACTGTGAAGTTATTGTATGTGAATTCGTAACCGTCTTTGGAGAAATGTATTTTTATGAAATATTTTTCTGTTGATAGATGTTGATTTTTTTTTTTCCACACTTTTAAAATGCATAGCAAGTGACTCTTTCTGTTCATTATTTTTCTTATTTCCCATTGTGGAGAAGTAATTTCTAGGATCCATGCTCACATAATCACGCTTCTAGTTCAAATAGTGTGCTGATGTACACTCTTGCTTGTTGCTTTTCCAGGCGGAATGCAAGGAGGGTCGTCTGTTCTCTCATCTGTCCACCACATGGCAGTTCAGTCCTGGTTTGCCAGAGAATCCCAATTCATGTATCTTACGCTTCTCTGTGAGTTGATGGACTTTTTTTTTTTTTTTTTTTTTTTTTTTTTTACTGTATATATTTAGTGTCATACATATTTCTGCCATTATGTTTTCGGCTTGAAAGGCCATTGGCAAATAAGGCCTGTTTTTTTTTATTGCCCACCTAGTTCACATTCACTCTGATGATGAATGCAAACTAAAGCAGACTCCTTCTTTTTTTTTCCCCACGCATTTTGTTCAGGTAGTATAAGAGCTTACATATGTGCAGAAAGGAGACAGTGCGTGGAGATTGATACACATATATAATGAGCATATCTATGGATGACATACATATAAACATTCTTTTTTCATATTTCAGATATGCAATGCAACAGTAATAACCAACATATGTAAGGCCATACACTAATGCATGGTAGCACATATTTAAAGCGAACAGATGTACATGTATTTGTTCCTATCTAGATTTTTTTTATCTTTTAAATGGGCACACATAACGAATAAATTCCAATATAAATGGCATTAATGATGTACACAAACATGATGTAAGGTTATAAAACGCTTGACATAAATTATTACGTCAACTCCATTGAATCATGGCATTGGAAGAAAGTAAATTATGCAGACACACTTTGATTTCCTATTATTTCATCAAGGCTCCAAGGCCGTGGACGACGTTAAATAGAAAACAAAGAGAGTATGCAGTACTTATCATTAACATATATACATACACACATCCATATATGTATATATATATATATATGTGTGTGTGTGTGTGTGCATGCACATGCATACACACACACATACACACACACTTAGGTACACATACATACATTACATAATACAACCATTAATCCTCTAGTAGTTTAATATATGTAGTAACCATTTTGAGGGGAAAAAAAAAGAAGAAAACAACAAAAAATGTTACTATATTTTAGTTTCAAGCACACATTCAATCTGTTGTCTCGATTTCTGTACAAACATATTTCAGGTCTCACGTCTATATAAAAACATATGCATACTTGTTCATTGTCTTGAATAACATGAATGACACTCTGTAAAAAGCTGTCACATAATATCATAAGTTAATATGCTGTGTCCTGAACTTTAGTTTTAATAGAATTATGAATCATGTAGCCAATGCTGATTGAGGATTTTGTGATGGTCACACATTGTTTCCGATGAGATTTAATAGGGATCTCCACCTTTCCCCTCCCTTGTCCATACACAGACACATATGATTGGCTTGCATTTAAATGTTTTACTCCCGATGGTGAGTTATTAAAGCCAAGCTAGTCACCAGGTTCAGAATGTAGTTGCGTATACTACAGATTTACTGATACTGCACAAAACTACAGTAATATTTTCCCTGTGCAAAACTGGACTCCAATGATGCAAAGTCAGTGGTTTCTTTGAAGATAGATATATGAATGAATGGTTGTTTTGTGTAATCTAAATTTTACAATTAGGCCATATACAAGCTGTTTCTCATGCACAGATTAAATAGTTGCTTTTTGATAGATAAAAGCAAACTGATAATCTGAAATACATCTAAAAGAAGCCAGTTCATTTACTATTGAACTTTTTTGTGGTCAGTATGAATTTTAACAGTTGTTCGAGCGTTTATGTTGCAGTCATATGTCTTATATCAAATACATTAACATCAAGATGTATCTTGATAATATGGAAAGTGTTTTTATGAGAATCATGTATGTACATAATAAATTCTCAGTTCATATGTATCAGTATTGTCATTGGAATCTCTGATGTGACTGCATATTTATATAGTAGAATCACTTATTGTTGATATGCAGTTAATTATTTAACACATAACAAAGCAGTATCTAGAATGGTTACAAAAGAACCATCAAGAGTGCAACCTGTGAGCTAACGATGCATGTGTCTCATCTACACAGGTGGCATTCGAGTTTCAGTCCAGGCTGCATTCTAAGCTGGCAACACTGTTTTTTGATGAAGTGGTCAACACGATGGTCAGTGCCTTCCTGAAGCAAGCCGGCGAGTCCATGGACCAGCTTCCATTCGGTCCCAGAAACCCACCATCCTAGTCCATCAGTCTTGATGACTGTAGATGTTTAGGAATCATGACTTGTAGTTTTTAAGGAGCACCATCATCTTTCATAGAAGTGATAAAATTTAACTGTGATGACCACTAATTATGCCAATCATATTGATGAAAACCAGTTTCTTACTGTGGTTGTTATGATCTTAATCATTGTATCAGCTGGACTGACATGCAGGTTGTGGGGGGTTGGGGGGGGGGGGGGTCTTAGCAGACAAGTAAACAACTGTGTTGTTATTGCTGTCTGAGTGTTCGTCATGGTATATCAGTGATTGATGTGGAGTGCTTGGTGGTTCCATGTCCTCTCCAGTCTCATTATACACTTTAGTGAGTAATGGGGCAATTGGTTGTGGTGCCACCTCTTCCCCAATGTCCTGACGCTGTTCATTGAGGAATGGGGAACCGCTTGGTTGTGTTACCTTTTCCCCCTGTTGTTGTGGCTCAGTGTATTGGGCATTGTTTGGTGTTGGCATGTCCTCTCCAATGCCTTGATGGAGTTCAGTGAATGATGCATAGCTGCCAGCCCTCAGGAATTTTCCTGGATTGAATATCAGTCCTGAAATCCCCAACTGGGAGTATTTTTAAAGTATGTTTGAGTTGTAATTTTGAGTGCATGTGTGTGTGTAATGTCGATATGATATTGCAACATGAATTGAGCATTATGTTTACAAGTGTCATCAATAACATGTACTGAAGGATATTCTATAGTTGTGTTTTAAGCAGTGGGGTGAAATAGGAGTCGAAATGGGTCCAGCAAAATTACCACCACGTCACCAGCTCCTGAATTTTGACCACAGAAGGCTGATGAAGAACTCTTGGTGCTGCCACCTCCTTTCTGCAACTCACTTTTGCTGAATTGGATTTCAGGATCATTAATTAACATAAGTTCCAGATTTTATGTGTATATATAAAAACAATGGGGGTTTCAGCAAGCAGCATGTTTTCAGACATGAAAAATATAGCTCTACACTTCACCCATCTAATCACTGTGGGGACTCGGATGTGTACATTGCAGATAGACAGTCCAGTGTTCTATTTGTATGTCACAGCCACCTTAATGTGGTGAAATGGGTAGGACCACGGGCTGAAAGGTTAAAAAGGGTCCAAGCCCCTTCAGGAGTATTTATTTTTTAACTATGTTCAAAGCCTGGTCAGGTGCTATTGTTTAATATGCTGCAGGCTCAAACTGCAAAAGGGACCACACTGTTGAATTTTGACCACTTTGCACCATTGGAAATGGTGGTATCTCTGAGGCCTGATAACATAGGACATGTTGCTAGAGGAATTGTGGAAAACAGCCTATGGTGATGTATTGGACCAAAATGGTATTTCATAATGTTATCTTCATGGTCATCACTGGAAGAAAAAGTCCTCAAATTCTGTAGCCCTTCATGCTAAGCTGTCACAGTAACCTCGGTTTCGATTTCTCTTCCACATCCCTGTCCATGGTAAGTAAGAGTCAAAACCTTTGGCTTTGATCTGAAAGTTCATGGGTACTGTCTTTGAATGGGTCACATTGGGTGTGGTGAGGCCTCTGGAGATGGACACTCATAGACACCGCATCCTTGTTTAGTTTAAAGTGATTATGTCACCTAGTTGGTGGTGTTCTGCCTATTTTTTTTTTTTAGGTCAGAGCAGGCATCACTGAATGCCTTCCAGTGACTCGGCATCGGTGTAATTTCCGTTTCATGGGTTGCATTAGACAGCTTGAAATTAGATTTGGACTGTGTGCACTGCTGTAGGTGGGGATTTGTATATGTCATCCAGTGTGCTTAGTTGGAAATTACTGGTATTGAAAGGACACAGAAGAGAAAGATTTTGAAGATACATGAATATAATGAAGTGGCAGAAACTTATGTTGTAGGATCAGTTAGTATTGGCAGCATTAGCCATCAGAAACTGAAGTGGATGAGAGAATACATATATAGAACAGGATGTGTAGAATTTGTATGAATGTAAATATCCATGTTGTGGTTTTATGGAATATCTTCAAGATCTCATTGTTGAGTTTTTCCCTTCAGGTATTTACCAGTGTTTTGATGTTTGAGCGTGGGGAAATGTCATTCAAGGGGAGCAACTTTTTTTTTTCCTCCTAGTTTGCATTCTCCTGAAAAAAAGAAAGAGGAAAAGATTAGTGGTTGCGGTTGCAAAGGAGAAAATGCAGTTGACAAAATAGACAGGAGGTTTCTTGATTTAAAAACTGGCATTTGATGCTAACACAGGATAAAATGGAGCATTCAAAAAGGGATGTAATCCATTCGCACTTGAGCCATTTCCTGAACAGATGAACAAGTCCCTCTGGGAAATAGCTTTGACATTTTTGTGGAAGGTTTTTCATTCTGGGAGGACTCTTCATGCTTGCAAATGCTGGTTGTTAATCGGAAAGAGAAACCCCCAGCACATAAAGCAAGCAATTTTCCAAAAAGGGAAACCACCACTTTGCAGACCTGCCAACCATTACGCATTTCGCATAATTTATTACGCCCAAGTGATAATTCTTACGCATTTAGCCAAAAAATTACGCATTGAAAGTTTTCAAAAAAAAGGACGAAAAATCGGCTTATGTACAGACACGCATGGCACCGTGCATATAACCAGTAATCTTCAAGAAACATTTCCGATCATGCGCAGTTCGTTTCACCATCTTTACCATTCAGCGAAGTTGGCGTCCTTTTGAAGTTTTAGCTACGAAAAAATTTTCATAATTGGTAAAGATTTCTTGTGACACTTAAAAGAAAAGCTTGTTTTTGAAGAAAAGTAAAGTTCACAAAAATTGTGCGAACAATTTCATCGCATCGTGTTTGTTTGAAAAAAGGTAAGTGTCGCGCTTGATTACTCTTAGCTCTCTGAAATTACACATTTCTGCCTCACTGAGCTTCAGTTCTTACTCATTGGTCTCTTAGGAGGTTGGCAGGTCTGACTTTATAGCAAAGCAGAGCAGCCACTTGCTACTGATTGTCCATAGTTTACTGCAGAGTGTGTTGCCTGCTACAGAACTACGCATGTGTCAAACTAGAAGCCCGTCAGTGTCATGTTACAGGTTCGGAATCAAGTACAACTCGGTGAAAGTAATGTTGCACATTATTTTTGCCCACCAGTCAACTGAAAATCAAACTCTCCGGTCATGTTATGCATGCAAGAAACATGTCAAAAGGAAAAAGTAGTGAACGGGACCCTCCTCAAAGGTGTCAAACCAGCAGTATTAAACTGAGTATACAATGAAGTATCCTTGCATCAGGTATTCAAAGATTAGCATGTTCAACACATGGGGCAACATTCACCTCATCAATTCTTCTTTGTACTGGGTGTGTGTGTGGGGGGGGGGGGGGTATGGGTTTGTGTTAGCGTGTGTTTTGGATTTATGTACTGCGATATAACTGAAATTATTCATGAACCTGCACAAATTAGCAATTACTGATACTTACATTGCTTAACTCCTTGACTGCTGAAGAGTTTGTGCCAGAGCAAAAATTATCATTTTTTTGGTGGAAATTGCACATAATTATGTCACGTGGGAATGTGCAGAGCTCTTTTAAGTTATTCCCCCTGTTTTATTACTAATTTAATTTTGATGTAATGTCTACATCAATGTTTTTTTTCCTTTCACTCCTTCCTGTCAAATGGCTGGAAAAGGATAAAGAATTCAGAGGTGCAGTACAGAGTCAATGAAATTTTATGCCTACTTTTTGTTTCTTGCTTGACTGATTATGCCCGTTTGTAAGTGCATGTGTGTGCGTGTGTTTATATGCATGTGTGTGTTAGGTTTGTGGGAGACAGGGTGGGGGCTATGAGTAAGTGTGTACATGTACTATTCGTGTGTGCATACCTGTGTGAGAGCATGTTTGGACCAGAGGAGCAAGTGCTAGGAAACAGAGGGCATGCAAACCGTTTATTTTTTCCTCTTCTTTTTTGAGTGCAGGCTGTTTATGTGTTTAGTGTTGTAAAGGCGAAAGTGCTTGGGCTTGTCAGAAAGCACTATAGAAATATCCCGTCATCATATATATATTGTAACTAGATTAAACCATACATTTAAACATTTTCATCATTAAATCAGAGTTATTTTGAACCTCTAAACTATTTGCAAGGGAGTTTTAACATGTGTACCCCATCCCATGCCAAAGGAATTCCTGTTTTAAAATTATCAATCTACTGACTCACTCTTTCGCCCCCCCCCCCCCCCCCCCCCCCTCCACTTCTCTCTCTCTGTGAAGGGACCAGATTTCTCTTCATAATGAAAGCACAGTTCTCTCTTCTGTCTCTCACTCTCTCTCTCTCTCTCTGTCTCTCTCTCTGTCTCTGTTCTTTCCTCTGATGCACACATGTACATCCATACAAGTAGATATACACACGTACATATGGGGGACCAAGACATTGTTATGTCTGAACATCGTTGCCTTTAATTCTTCATGTCTATTAAATCATCAGTTGTGACTGTACAACTATGAAAATGGTCAATAATTGTTCTGTCCTTCAATAATGTGTATAACTTATCCATCTTTTTGGACGTGATGGTGAAATTTGTTGCACACGCACACGCACGCACACACACACACACACACACACACTCACATGCTGCCTTGTGATCCTTCAGCATTTGTTACTGTCTTTTCAAGTTCTCTCTCTCTCTCTCTCTCTCTCTCTCTCTCCGCTCTGTACCCCTCACCTGTTACCTCCCTTACCCTCTCCGCCCACTCTTCCTGCCTGTTGCCTGTTGTCAAGATCGAAACAAGTTTCATTTAGTGCCACCATGTGTCTAGCAAAAAGAAAAAAAAAGAAAAAAAAAGAAATTCAAATTGCTAGGTCATGAAGAAACATGAAGTTTGGTTGAAAGAGTGCACTGGTTTTCAGCTGAAAAAAACATGCTGTGTGTTTGCTCAGACTAATTCATTGTGTAGTGCCTGTG
The DNA here is from genome assembly GCA_033310375.1 of Conus canariensis. NCBI lineage: Eukaryota > Metazoa > Mollusca > Gastropoda > Neogastropoda > Conidae > Conus > Conus canariensis. The sequence goes on from CM065718.1 coordinate 84,488,526, forward strand.
TCATCCTGTGTACTGCTGATGTTTGTTGATATTACATTTGCACATATATAAACATGCAGGCACAGAGGCACTTTTGTGTGTGTGTGTGTGTGTGTGTGTGTGTGTGTGTGTGTGTGTTTTTGTTTTGTTTTAGAAACAGTACATACTGAAAATTTCACAGAACTGCAAGTGTGACAGTTGAATTACAAATGTGTGACTTGTTATCTTTTTCTATCTGTACTTAAAAAATTAGCCAGAACTGCAAGTGACAATTGAATTACTGCAGTTTGCTTTTCCATCTTCTCTTTCTGTCAAGTATGCATATGTGTATGTAAATATCATGATGAATATCGCACTGAATGCCATTACTGATCCATGATCATGTCTTCAGGTAAATAAACCTTTTCTTTTTTTGATCAAGACATGTCTTGTTCTTTGTCAGTGCACATGAAGTGAGGAGAAGAGACCTTGAGACAGATACTCTGATAGATCTGATGAGATCAGAAGCTGAGAGAGAGAAAAGGTCGCTAGGAAGATGGCACACAGCTAAACAAACACAAATGGATACTGAAAGAGATTACATTGTGCAATTTCATCATAAATGTCAGCGTGTGAAAATTACCCTGCTCTTTCCAGGTAGAATGCTCTTACGCAGGGTTTGCATTTACTGGTATTTTAACTGGTTCACATCGTGACAGGTTGACATTTATATTGGCCGCTGATACTACACACCAATTTAATTTCCATTTGACTGCATGTTGGCAGAAGGAAAATGGACTGATGCATATTTGTTGCACATTTCAACATTCCTTGCATCATCACTGCCAGAGTGAAGTGCAGTGCATGCTTTTTTTTTTTTATTATCTTCGGATTGTTTTATTTACAACATCAACTTGAATTTTCCTACAGAATAATGTCACAGATAGCACCCTTTCGTCTTTTTTTTTTTTTTAACATTTGCTGAGTCTCCACAGCACAGAGGACCTCAGAATATCATGTACCCTAAAGACTTAAGACTAAGACCATCACTGATGGTCGAGTGAAAAAAACCTGTCCAGTATGATACTCGAACCAGTGTCCTGGGATTCTCTGGCTATCTAGACTACAGTGTTGACCACTAGGCCACCTACATTTTAGACAAATGCATAGTGATTTCTTGTGACCCATTTTCAATTAGAGGGGGTGAGGGGATTCATAATCTGTCTCACTCACTGCAGCACACACACACACACACACACACACACACAAATTGAACACTTTCAAAACAGTTTGTTTAGGCTTCATGTACCTGTGATTGTTGAGCAAATGAAAGCATTTTCACCGAGCTCATATGCAGTGACTACTAACTGGGCCAAATCTCTTAAAATTGAGCGTGGTCGTGTTTGACACTGCACAGCATATCTGAACAGACTTGCACATGCAGCCTATGTGCGTAAAACACTGGAACTGTTTAAGTCCGTACAGCTCCATTTTTTTCTTATTTTTCTCTCCAAAATCATTCCAATAAATAAACATTACAATTAGAATAAGAACACTGTGTACACACTTCAGAATTCTCTCTCTCTCTCTCTTTGTTTTTTGACTGCTTTCGGGATTTCCCCTCTCTCTCTCTCCTCTCTCTCTCTCTCTCTCTCTCTGTGTGTGTGTGTGTGTGTGTTTTGTGTGTGTGTGTTTTCGTTGCTTACTTAACTGTAGACAGCTATTAGCCTTCATTGATCTTTTAATTTAAATAACTTCGCACATAATATACGTTCCATTTTCTTTTGTATTTTTGATTACGTGTCTGTTGATTTTTTGACTCATTGTTGACTTGTTACTAAATTGTTTGGTATTACAAAATCCCTTGTTGGTATTTGGTATTACTTTTTTCTTGCAATTTATATTCCTGCTTTGCTATTGCGTCAAGATGTTGCGAATGAAAGAAGTCTGGCCATCTGCAGATGGCCTTAAGGTTGGATTTCTGAATATTAACAGTTTGATTAATAAGTTATGCGACGTGTCTCGTGTTTTGTATAATCATGGTAATTGTTTCCATTTATTTGGTTTTGCGGAAACAAGATTAACACACCATATTTCTGACACAGAATTAATTTTACCTGGTTATAACTTTGTTCGAAATGACCCTTCCAGACCAAGAGAAACAGGTTACTTGTTTATGTTCACGAATCTATTAAATTTAATCGAGCCGCTTCGCTCGAAAAATATCATATAGAATCACTATGGATAGAGTTACAGTTTAAAACTTCCAAACCAATTCTCTTAGGCTTTATTTACAGAAACCCAGCAGAACATGTTGACTGGATAGATAACTTTACTCTAATGATGGAGGAGGCGTCCTTACTCTCAAACGAAATTATTCTACTGGGTGATTTTAACATTGATCTTTTGAAAGCGAACAAATCCTGGATTCAAACCTACACTTCTTTTAATCTGACTCAGTTAATCGATAAGCCAACACGAATCACTGCTACTTCCCAAACTCTCATTGACCATGTTTACACATCTTCTGTACGTACCATAATAGAAATATGTTCACCAGTTTTTGGATGCAGCGATCACTCCCCTGTCTGTTTTACTTGGTCTAAACGAGGCGTTAAAATCCCCCTAAATCATCACAAGTATATTACGTACAGGAACTTTTCAGGCTTTGATAAAGACTTGTTCCTTACCGATCTGATGAATTCCTCACTTTCCTCTGTGTATCAGTTCACAAATCCCGATGAAGCCTTAGAAGTTTGGTATCACACTTTTCTCAATGTTTACAATAAGCACGCTCCATTAAAAACAATTCGTGTCAAAAGTACCCCTAAAAAGCCTTGGATAACAAGTGATATAGAAAAATCCATGGATTTAAGAGACTCACTTCTAGCATCAGGTAATCGTATAGAATTTATGAAACAAAGAAATCTTGTTAACTATTTAAAACGCTCAGCCAAAAAGAAATATTTTAAAGATCTTATTTACTCTAAAACAGACAACCGATCAGTTTGGAAGGCTATCAATCAGCTTAGCAATAAAAATTCTAACGCTCGTGCTACAACACCGAAAGATGTATCAGTTGAAATGTTGAATACACACTTCTGCAATGTTGCCAATTTCACCATAAAAAGAAACAGATCCTCACAAAACGATTTAGATGTTCTGATGAAGTTTTGTCAATCCAAAAATATCACAACATGTCTAGATATTCCGTTGTTATGTGTACACGAAGTATGTAATGCTCTTACTCACTTAAAGCAAAGTAGTACTACTGGCCTTGATGGCATTGACGGAAAGATTCTCAAACTGTCAGCCCCTGTAATTGCTGAAACACTTACTTATATATACAATCTCTGCATTTCTAAAAATCAGTTCCCCAAGGCTTTTAAAATTGCTAGAGTAATGCCGATCTATAAAACAGGTGATCACACCGATCCGTCTAACTACAGGCCCATTTCTATTTTGTCTGTACTGTCTAAACCATTGGAAAACCATCTAAATAAACATATTCTCGATCACTTCAATTCTTTCAATTTATTTCATCAAGACCAATCCGGTTTTAGGGCTAATCACTCGTGCCAAACAGCACTGACAAACCTAGTTGATCAATGGCTTACTAATATAAATAACGACAAAATTACAGGTGTTCTCATGGTAGATTTTATGAAAGCCTTTGATGTTATTGACCGCAATCTTCTTCTTAAAAAGCTAAAGATATACAACTTATCAGAGAATTCGTTAGAACTCCTATCTTCATTTCTTTCCGACAGAAAGCAAATGGTCTCAGTAAATGAATCTGTATCTCCTACATTATCCATTAGTCATGGTGTGCCTCAAGGGTCAGTACTCGGACCTATCTTATTTTCCATATATATAAACGATTTACCTCTATTCATTGATAGTCTCTGTGAAATGTTCGCTGATGACACCACAATACACTGTAGTCATAAAAAAATTGAAAATATATTTGCAAGTTTACAAGAAAGTATAAACAAATTAATCATATGGTCTGAACTCAATCATATGTGTCTCCATCCTCAGAAAACGAAGTACTTGATAATAACCACCAGACAAAAGCGTCAAAATATTTCTTATGATTCCCTATCTCTTAGTATAAATAATGAAATAGTTGAAGAAGTTGACCATCATAAAGTCCTTGGTGTCATTGTAGACAATAATTTGTCATGGTCTTCTCATGTCACAATGCTTTGCAAACTTCTGTCTCAAAAGATTCACCAGCTTTCAAAACTAAAATATTTCTTAGACCAACATTGTCGTAAGCTGTTTTTTACTTCGTACATTGAATCTCATTTGAATTACTCTTCTACATTGTGGGATTCGGCCAGTTATAACGTATTAAAACCACTCTTCAGTCTTCATAGACGGGCTGTGAAACTCGTTCTTCTCAAATCTACAACTGTAACTCCCTCTGATTATAAACGTTTAGACATTTTGCCTCTAAAATGGAAACTCACTTATAACAAAGCAATTTTCATGTTTAAGATAATGTCCAATCATGCACCACCAACTTTGAAAAACAAATTTAAAACGAACCTGATTCGCAATGTCAGAAAGATTCAGATACCCCTACCGAGGATTGATCTTTTTAAATCTAGCCTCATTTACTCCGGTGGTTGTTTGTGGAATGACCTAGTGTCTTCATTTAATGTAATTTCTAGTTTAAACGTTTTCAAAAAACAATACTTCTCATATCTGATGCTACGCTTCCTAGTGTGACTAATGATAACATCATGTAACCTTCTTTATACGTTTTCAAAATTATTGTATGGATTCAAGTACAAATGATGTTTAAATGTATTTGAATGTTCATTTGTGTTCCTTCGTTACCCCTTCTCTATATCTTGTCATGACATACTGTTCACCTGTCCACCTTTCATTGACGTCCTTCGTTTCTCTCCTTCTTCTTCTTCTTCTATTTTATTTTTGTTGTTGAATGTATTTGCAAAGTTGTTTTCTCTTTATCTTTGTGTGTGTGTGTGTGTGTGTGTGTGTGTGTGTGTGTGCGCGCGCGCGCGCGCGTGTGTGTGTGTGTGTGTGTGGTGTGTGTGTGTGTGTGTGTGTGTGTGTGTGTGTGTTGTGTGAAAAGTTGACTGTCATATTTTTGGATTGCCTTTTGTATTTCAGGCTAATATTCTTTTCACTATCTAAATGGTTCGTTGATTTTGAAGTCACATATTGTCATTATTTTTTCTGCTTCATCGAGGGCAAGATGTAAAAAAGCCTGTTTTGTGCTTATTCTTTATCCCTCATTAAAAAAGATTCGTTCGTTCGTTCGTTCTCTCTCTCTCTCTCCCCCCCCCCACAATGGGACGCTCATGTCAAAGATAGCGATAGATTTACCATGTATCGGACATTTTGTACAGTACATGATTTCAAACTTTATCTGCAAATGGATTTAGGCAAACACTTGAAGTTTATTGTGGCCAAATTTTGACTGGGAATTTCAGACATTGCACAATACCAGTATTGTTACGGTAAATACACTGGAAAGGATTTGACTTGTCCACTATGCAATTATAGAAAAGAAGACGAACTGCATTTCATTTTATGCTGCTGCAAGTTATCTAGCCTAAGAGCGCAATACATACCAATTAAGTTTTCCAGAGATCCCTGTCAATTTCTGATAATCAGTAATGGATGCACAGCTGTAAGCTACAACTAAAACATTTATAAAACGGACTTATATGTGCTTTCTTAGATTATACAAGATATCTTCCACCTTCTTGCACCCATTGACCTAAATCATTGCTTTTTTTTTTTTAGCATTATGTATATATCTCTTTCCAGCAGCATTGTTCTATGACGACTTGATGACTGCAGAATTCATTAGAAGTCTCTAAAACCTTTGTTGTTTTCATCCTCTCTTTTCTAGGTTGCTACAATTCATTAAAAGCTGATAGTCCCAAACGTGTGAGTCAAAAACTCGGAACAATGCCATTCAGTTTTTCTACTTAATGCAGCCCAGTCTGACCACATTTCTTCCATCTTCTTATTTACGCACGCACGCACAAACACACACACACACACACACACACCACACATGCGTGCGCACACACACACACAGATAGTTAGATATATCCTGAATCTTCCAAAGGACTATATTCCCCCGTGCCTTATGTTCCCCCGAGTTTCTGTGCTCAGTATCCGCAAGTTCCCAGGTGTTTAGTATGTACTGACCTGCCTTCGACCTGGTCTGTGTCTTCCCCGTGTCTAGCTTTTCCCACGTCTTTGTTCCTTCAGAGTGCCCGTTTGCATAGATCTATGGTAACTTCTGTCCCCCCAGGTCATTTAATCCCCCATGTGTTTCTCCAGGTCTGTGTCCCCACTCCAGGTTTTTGTTCCACCGGGTCTGTGTTTTCATAGGACTATATCCCACTGGTGGTCTGTTTCCCCAGTTCTTTCGTCACTTGATCAATTTTATTTTTATTATTTTTTTTTTTCCCCTGGGTCTGTTTTCGCATGGTATGTGTTCCCTTTGTCTGTTTACCCCGGATCAAGACACTGTCCTGGATGGTCTCGCTAGGGGCCGCCAGCTGAAACTGTTTCGATTCATATGTAGATAAGGGGTGGGGAAGGTAAATACATAAAATTTAGTCCTAAGGGCTCTGCCTGGCTCACCTGGGTCGTTCTGGGGATTAGCCCTGGGGGGCCCAAGGGAGATGAAATGGCGGAGCAAATCTCTAGTAGTAAAAAAAAAAAAAAAAAAAAAAAGGGGGGGTGGGGGGGGATGGAAGGGGAGGGAATAGCCGGAAAAGGAAAGAAAAAGTAAAAAGGCATGATCTCCAATGAAGAGTGGATCCTGTGAGAGGGGATTTCACAAGGCAAAAGTCTGAGTGGTGTGTCTTGGTGGCAGCAAGACTGGCAATGTTTGTGGAGGGATCTCGTGAGAGGAGACCCCATTGAGGACTGGATGGTGTGTCCTGGTGGCAGCAAGACTGGCAATGCTAATAGGATTTTTTTTTTTTTTTTTTTTTTTTTTTTAAACACTGAACGCTGACTGGTGGGCCCCCTTTCAACATAGTGACATAAGAATCAGAATGTTGATTGTGGTCGCTCTATGGAAGAAGAAGAAGAAGACAATCTTTCATCTATGTGCTTAAACCATACTTTTGGCATTACTTACATTGAACCAATTCTGGCACTGAGCTGCAACCCGAAATCGAAATCAACATCTTGTTGGCGTAATGGACGAAGCCCAGAACCTGCAAAATACTGACAAATCGTTCATGCATATACCATGAATTTATCAAATGTGGCCCAATGTTTGCTTTCGTTTGCCGCTGCTTGCGGGCCAGTGCTCACGTCTTTCTTTGTCTTTTTTTTTTTTTAAGATCCCTTTCTCCCATCTGGAATCGATGGGGTGCCGATGGGTTTTTTCTCAGTCTCACCGCGTTCTTATACAAGAACTGACTTCTGTCTGGAAACCGTTATTCTGATTAAACCTTCTCCATGGAAACCAGCTATAAAAACTTAAGTCACTCCCATCCTATACCCTTTAACTTTACAGTTAAACAATTTATTTCTCTCTCTCTCTCTCTCTCTCTCTCTCTCTCTCTCTCTCTCTCTCTCTGTTCGTTCTTCGTTCTTCTCTTTAACGTCTTTTCACAATGCTGTGATATTAGACGAAAAAAAAAAAAAAAACAATCAACAAACTCCCGTCTTCCTATCTCTGAACCTCCCTACCATTTCCCTTCAAAAACGAAATCTTAACAACAATAACATACTCAAAACATTTGTAAACATTAAATCAATGAGCCAACTGGGCTCCGTTTTAAGCCTTTAACAACATCCAGCATAAGCAAATCGTTCAATAAAATATTCTTAAAAGATGAATCTGAAACCGTTGAATCACAAATCGAAGTGGGTAAAAATGATTTCAAATGCTGACAGTGTAGAATAACATGGACAGGTGTTATTTCCTCACCGCAGACGCTCTTAACATGACTGTTGAATTTGCATCTGAGAGCATTCAGTCTGAATCTGTAGACCAGGGACGACAGCGTTCGGTTTTCACACATGAGCTCACCATTGCAGGAATGTATATGTTTGACTTTGAAAATATTCCTCTTTTCAGTGAAATTTACAAAAGAACCTCCTAATAGTTCCTTCACATGATTCCAACAAGTTTTCGTTATTAAGGAATAACTTTCAGATAAAGGAATTTTAACACATACAGAATTTTTAATGTTCATTGCACCCTTTTTAGCTGTTCTGTCCGCCCATTCATTACCAAAAATATTACAATGTGATGGAACCCAAGAGAATGAGATACTAGTTCCGTGCAGTGACAAATAATGGATTGTATGACAAATTTCTGCAATAACATCACCTCTTACTTTTAGATTATAAGACTGTAGCGCGTCTAAAACAGATTTAGAATCAACCAAAAATAATACCTGAACTAGACTAAAAGGAAGATCAAGCAGAAAATTCAAACCCATCAAAATAGCAATAAGTTCTGCTGTAAATATTGAAAAATGTTTTCCAAGATGGTAAGCCTTTTCTGCTTTTAAAGCTGGGATTACAAATGCAGCTCCAACCATGTCATTATCTAGCTTAGAGCCATCAGTGTAAATTTTTAGATGGTCCGGGTAGTGCTCAAAAATATGAGCTTTTACAGAAGCAGATAAAGTGGGACCATCATTTTTTTTTATATTTGTAGAAAGAAACTCGTGGAGAGCGTGGCAGCAGAGAGTCCTCAGAAGAGAAGCCCCCTTCAAGCAAGTGTTTCGGCCCTTATCTCCTGACACTCTAGGGGGGTTGGGCCACACCCGGTTCATGACTCCGGATGTCCCTCTGCTGCCCCTTTTTTTTTTTTTTTTCTTTTTTTTTTTCCCCCCCCCCCCATCTTGGGACGAGCCATGGCTGGGATTCGAACCCATGACCCTCTGGACATGCTCATTTTCCACTTAATGACTCGCGCTTTAACCACTGAGCCACAGGGACACCTGATATTTGTAGGGAAATTTAAGCCTTATGAAGTTCACTTTTGTTCCTCCTTGACCAGATCCAGCTTGAACACCTCTCTGCCGCTTCTGCCATTGCTTTCAGGGCTCTGGTTTTTTCCTTCCCTGCAACTGAGAGCTGTTTCATGAGGCTGTATGCAGACGTTCCTACAAACCCCCTAGCTCCAATTTCTGCAGTGAGGACTTTGACCTGATAGCCTTCTCTCCTCAGGCTGTTTGCCAGATCAGCATACTTTTCAGTCTTGTAGATTTGAGCTGCCTCCATTCTGTTCTCATATGGCACCGTGAGCTCGATCATGATCAGCTGCTTGGTTGACTTAGAGTGGACTACTATGTCTGGTCTCATGCCACTCTTGCTGATGATCTCTGGGTGACTCTTCCATTCTGGGAGGTCTGCAGTGCACTCCCAGTCATCTGCCCCGTCCAGCAGACTCTGCCTGCATGTTTCGAGTGGCACTGTTGTTCTTGGCCATGATTTGCTGCCTCCTGCCGTGAAGAATGTTGCAGGTGCTTTTGGAGTCCTGATTTTCCCTTTTGTGGTGTTGGTACTAGCCCAGACTACTTGTACAATCTCTTTGAGCACTTGGTTGTGCCTCCATGTGTACCTTCCTTGAGCCAGGGCTACTTTACATGAGCTTAGGACATGCTCCACTGTTTGTTTTTCATGGCAGAGGGGGCATGCAGGATCGTCTGTTTTCCCCCACTTCACCAGGTTTGCATTTGAGGGCAGAAGGTCATATGCAGATCTGAGAATGAAGCTGATCCTGAGAGGGGCCATGTGCCAAATGTCATTCCAAGTGAGACTTCTTTGGAGTGCATTCTCCCACGTTGTCCATTGCCCTTGCTGGCTCTGCTGGACTGCTTTTTGGAGTCTTTTTTGGTCTTCTTCTTTTCTCATCTCCTGAATCATCATGTCTCTTTTGGCTTTTCCTTTGGCCTTTGACCACCATTCAGTTTTGGTCACCCCCAGTCCCTGTCTGTTGGTCTGTGTGTGTCCTGTTATTTCTCTGATCTTGAGACTTTCTTTTGCAGAATCCATCGCATAATTAGTATCGAAATAGGCTGATAGTAGTTCCCATTTAGGGACTGTAGTGAACAGTACACGAGATGATATATCTTTCTTATTGATTCCTGACTCTTGAAAAATGCCATAAGTGAAAGTGCCTATTGTTTCTAAAGAGGCAACTGACTTTGCTCTTTTGGGAAAATCCGTGTCTGATTTTACGCACACTTCATCATAATTTGAATTTAGAACTGATGTACTCCTTAGAACATATTTAGATGATGCAGGTTTCATATTTTCTTCAAAAGGTAATATACCAATTTCAGCATATGTTTTTAATGAAGATGTATATACTGGAACTCCAATGGCAAGTTTATAGGCTTTACTGTCTATACTTTGCTTTTTTTTTTTAAAGGTATTTTGGGGCAGAGAAGAATACCTCTTGGGCATATGTTAACTTTGAACGAATAAGTGCTGTTACTAGGTGTATAAGAGTGGAAATGTATTGTCCCCACTGTTGTTTGCTGACAATTTTTAGGAAGTTCAGACTCTTTTTAGCTTTCATCATTACGTATTCTAAATGCTCTTTCCATGACAATTTTGATGTAAGGATTACTCCTAAAAATTTAACAGACTGTGCTTAATTGATAACTGACCCTTCTAGATTGAAAGAAGGCAAATCTCTTCGATCGTAACCAGAGTCAAAAAGCATCATATGTGATTTCTCTGGAGACAAAGTTAAACCATTTTGAATAATAAAACCATTTATATTATCAAGTTCTCTTTTATACAATTTTAGTGTAATTTAGCGATCTCATTGGAGTGCGTTTTTTCATAGTCACTTTCATCCATATGCAGATATCATCAGCATATTGAACCAATTCAACATGATTAGACACAGATGATGGTAGGTCATGTGTTAAAATATTGAAAAGTATTGGTGCTACTACTGATTCTTGTGGAATTCCCATATGAAGTGGTTTTAATTTTGAGTAAGTGTCCTATTTTGGTCTGAACTGATCAATCTGCTAGAAAAGTCTTGAAATAATTATACATGCAACCTGATAAGCCAATGGATTTTAATTTATAAAGTAGTCTAGAATGCCATACTTGATCGTACGCTTTTTTGATATCAAAGAAAGTAGCCAGTACATTTTTCCTTCTAACAAACTGATGTTTAATTTGGGTTGTTAATTTAGTAAGGTGATCGATGGTTGATCTGCCCTTACGAAAACCTGCTTGATGTATTGATATGATATTGTTCTTTTCGCAGTAGTATAGGAGACGATTTAAAATTATTTTTTCCATCAGTTTCCCAGTATGTGACGTCAGAGCAATAGGCCGATAACTGTTTATGTCTGATTTTGGTTTACCAAGCTTGTGTATGGGAACAATAATAGATTGTTTTCATATTAATAGAATATTTCCAGACGACCAACATCTTTGTATGAATTGGTGAAGAAAGTTAACAAAATTAGCAGGTAAATGTTTGATTAATTCATTTGATATTCCATCAGGGCCTACTGAAGTTCTTTTATTTCCATTGGAGAAAATGACATCTTTCATTTCTTTTAAGGTGATTGGGGCATTGATAAAATGGCTGTTATCTTCTATTGGATCATTGTATATTTCACTGGAAGATTCTTTCTCTCGAAAAACTCTATCCTTTTCTGACAAACCCTCTTTGCAACTCGTCATTGCAAACATTTCTGAGAAAGCTTTGGCCTTTTGTGAGTTAGAAGGAAATTCTTCATTTTTTATATGTACTGGATATTCTGGAAGGCATACTCCATTTTTCATATCCTTCACTTTTTTCCAAACCTGATGAAGATCTGCATGATCAGAAACTTCGTTTTTACAAAAATTAGACCAATACTGCCGTTTGGCCTGTTCGTTTACTCTATTGCTATGTATTTTTGCCTTCTTCATATTTTTGTGTTTTTCTTCATTCTTTTTGTCTTTGAGATATTCATTAAAGGCTTCTTTCTTCAATTGTTTAGCCTCTGCGCAAGCATCATTCCACCAAACATTTCCTGAATATTTATTATCTTTCATTTGATTGCACTTCGGTATTGAAGAATCAGCAGCGTACAAAATTATCTCAGTAAATTTTGCATAAACACTATCTATATTATCCGACTGAAGTTCTTCAATGTTATGCATTGACAACAATCTTTCAAATTTGTCCCAATCCGCATTTCTGTAATTATATTTAGGAATTTTATCTTTTACTGAATCCTGACTTACTGGTTTGTCATTTAAACTGATAACAACGGGAAGATGGTCACTACCCAATGTATCCTTGACAGTATCCCATTCACAGTTGCATGCAACAGCTGGTGATATAAGTGACAAATCGATGGCAGATGGCTTACGTTTCGATATATCTGGGATTCTAGTTACACTCCCATTATTGAGTAGATATAAAGCAGAATCAATAACATTTTCGACGAAACGGTTATTGATAGACCTGCCAACAGTGCATTCCTTGTCCCGAAAGGGAGAATGAGTATTAAAATCGCCCACTATCAGCCATTTCTCTTTCTGATCCTGAATCGAGCGTAGCCACTCCGTGTTCTGTTCGTCTGGACCAGTTGGCAGATACACAGAAACTATATTCAAAATCAGCGATTCATTAAATTTTACTCTGACTGCACAGGCATTAATGTTTCTGGTATCTGTTGGAAAGAGTGGTACAATTTGCCTGTAATCCAGAACATCTTTGATATAAATAGCTGTGTTGATTTTTTCCCTTTTCATCCTCAGACTGGTAGATTGGAGGATAAAAGTAGCCCTTTAGGATTGGGAGTTTCTTAGTGAATACATTTAAAGATTGTAAAGCTAAAACTGGTATTTATTTGATGAAAGATGCTGCACAAGACTGTCTAGATTTGTGGAAATTGATCTACAATTCCAGTGCATTATTTGAATATTAGATTGCCTTTCCATTTTCTTCGGCATTTTTCCCCTCCTGATTAACGCTGTGTTGTCTCAACAGCCATACGATTAAGAATGAACTCAGTGAGATAAATAAGAAATAGCTAACAATACCAGCAACAACAACAACAAAAGATAGTTGTGATAAGATAATGTAAAAACAACAAAAATGCACAATTTCACAAAAAGTTGACAACAGACTATAGATCTATATAAAATGCTTTGACAAAGAAAAACAAGAAATATGCGAATTATAGTCACTCAAGATGTGGTAAACAGTGATCTTGACTGTGATTTCCGCAGAAACTAAATCAGCAGGTCTCTTTGTCTTTGGTTTAATACCACTGTGTACTCAACACGTCGAACATGTTGAACCAAGGGTCTCTGTATCCAGGGAGGTGCTGGTGTCCTCTGTAAGGTTGATATTTTCCGGCCAGTCGCTGGTTAGACAAACTCACTGTCTTCCTCGGCTTCTCCCAGAAGAATTTTCGAACGTGCCTTCCAACATTTCTTGCCAGAACACTTGACCCTCTGGGTGTAGGATGGAGGTTGTCTCTGAGCGCCCAGTTGTTGGTTGGTAGGTTGTTATGAGAAACAAAAGACATTCTTGATTCCAAACAGATCTGAGGTTGTTACAGCATTAAAAACCTCTCGCTTAATTTCCAGTTTGGGACCTTTGACTGGAGCAACTTTACTAACCGCAACCTTCACTTTGGAATGGCTGGTGGCAAAGTCTTTGATAATGGAAGTAAACTCTTTGCTGACATGTCTTGGGTCTTTTTTCTGTAGGTCGTTAACCCCACAGTGGATAACTACTGCATCTGGTGGTTTTTCGTCAGTGTAAAGATTTGACTGAAGCGCCAAAGTAAGGTCTTCTGATGTGAATACTCGGCTTGTCTTAGCCGCAAAACCATAAGAAAGGCCCAGTCTGTTCCCATTCACTCCCTTATACACAGAATCATGAAGAATTACGACGTTCGGGAAGTCTTGTTTCTGTTCTTGTTTGGAACTGACTGAGTTCTGTGTTTTTCCTGTCTGATCTTTTTCGTCATGAAATTCTGACGTCATTTTATCTGGGTTCTCGGCTTCCTTCTTTTCTTTTGATTTTTGGTTTGCTTTCAACCTCCTACTCTCTGGCGTTGATGGTGATGCTTTCTTGGGGTGTGATGCAGCAGATAGGCATGATTTTGCAACGTCATCATACGACTGAAGAGTATGAGAGGTCAGATTGTCTGTTTGGGTATGGCTGTCTGTTATTGTTACGGAAACGTTAGATCTGACCATGCTAGCAATCATCTCAGTCTGCTTGAGTACAGTATTTTCGAGAGAAGCTATTCGTTCTGTAAGAGACTCGATAATGTTTTTCATATGTTTTACCAGACTCACTGCGACAGATATGGTGGTGTCTTCTGTCGTGCTGGTTTCTTCTCCTCCATCCCTTGACGTTCACGCTGAGCGGCTTTCTGTGCTGATCGATTCAGGGCATCTTTGAGGAGTGTTAAGATAGGCATGTGATCTTAGAATTATGTCCCTTGTTCACGTAGTCTTGTTACCAAAATATATGCCGGTGGCGCCCCCCCCCCCCCCCCCCCCCCCCCCCCCCCCCCCCCTTGCTTCTTTGCCAACGGTCCAAGAGTGAACGTGCATTTTTGTTATGCACCGCGTTCTTATACAAGAACTGACTTCTGTCTGGAAACCGTTATTCTGATTAAACCTTCTCCATGGAAACCAGCTATAAAAACTTAAGTCACTCCCATCCTATACCCTTTAACTTTACAGTTAAACAATTTATTTCTCTCTCTCTCTCTCTCTCTCTCTCTCTCTCTCTCTCTCTCTCTGTTCGTTCTTCGTTCTTCTCTTTAACGTCTTTTCACAATGCTGTGATATTAGACGAAAAAAAAAAAAAAAAACAATCAACAAACTCCCGTCTTCCTATCTCTGAACCTCCCTACCATTTCCCTTCAAAAACGAAATCTTAACAACAATAACATACTCAAAACATTTGTAAACATTAAATCAATGAGCCAACTGGGCTCCGTTTTAAGCCTTTAACAACATCCAGCATAAGCAAATCGTTCAATAAAATATTCTTAAAAGATGAATCTGAAACCGTTGAATCACAAATCGAAGTGGGTAAAAATGATTTCAAATGCTGACAGTGTAGAATAACATGGACAGGTGTTATTTCCACAGACACATGGATATTCCATTTGGTCCACGTTCATAGTCCGTTTGGGATTTGCAGTCATGATTGGTTGAGCACCGATGGATTCATCATTCTCTCCCCCTTTCGGTGAATCCTGGGAGCATCTTTTCCTTTTATTCTTAGTAGCCACATGTTTAAGGCAAAGTGGGGAGCCAGCCCACAGAGCCCTTGGTTCTGGTCTTTCCCAGTGTCCTCCGGTCTTTCCCGGACGTCCTCCGGCCTATTCCCGGAAGTCAATGGTTTACCCATGCATCAGTAGAAAGAAACTCGTGGAGAGCGTGGCAGCAGAGAGTCCTCAGAAGAGAAGCCCCCTTCAAGCAAGTGTTTCGGCCCTTATCTCCTGACACTCTAGGGGGGTTGGGCCACACCCGGTTCATGACTCCGGATGTCCCTCTGCTGCCCCCTTTTTTTTTTTTTTTCTTTTTTTTTTTCCCCCCCCCATCTTGGGACGAGCCATGGCTGGGATTCGAACCCATGACCCTCTGGACATGCTCATTTTCCACTTAATGACTCGCGCTTTAACCACTGAGCCACAGGGACACCTGATATTTGTAGGGAAATTTAAGCCTTATGAAGTTCACTTTTGTTCCTCCTTGACCAGATCCAGCTTGAACACCTCTCTGCCGCTTCTGCCATTGCTTTCAGGGCTCTGGTTTTTTCCTTCCCTGCAACTGAGAGCTGTTTCATGAGGCTGTATGCAGACGTTCCTACAAACCCCCTAGCTCCAATTTCTGCAGTGAGGACTTTGACCTGATAGCCTTCTCTCCTCAGGCTGTTTGCCAGATCAGCATACTTTTCAGTCTTGTAGATTTGAGCTGCCTCCATTCTGTTCTCATATGGCACCGTGAGCTCGATCATGATCAGCTGCTTGGTT
Source organism: Conus canariensis (assembly GCA_033310375.1). Taxonomy (NCBI): domain Eukaryota; kingdom Metazoa; phylum Mollusca; class Gastropoda; order Neogastropoda; family Conidae; genus Conus; species Conus canariensis. The sequence continues at coordinate 84,504,491 of CM065718.1, forward strand.
GACTTAGAGTGGACTACTATGTCTGGTCTCATGCCACTCTTGCTGATGATCTCTGGGTGACTCTTCCATTCTGGGAGGTCTGCAGTGCACTCCCAGTCATCTGCCCCGTCCAGCAGACTCTGCCTGCATGTTTCGAGTGGCACTGTTGTTCTTGGCCATGATTTGCTGCCTCCTGCCGTGAAGAATGTTGCAGGTGCTTTTGGAGTCCTGATTTTCCCTTTTGTGGTGTTGGTACTAGCCCAGACTACTTGTACAATCTCTTTGAGCACTTGGTTGTGCCTCCATGTGTACCTTCCTTGAGCCAGGGCTACTTTACATGAGCTTAGGACATGCTCCACTGTTTGTTTTTCATGGCAGAGGGGGCATGCAGGATCGTCTGTTTTCCCCCACTTCACCAGGTTTGCATTTGAGGGCAGAAGGTCATATGCAGATCTGAGAATGAAGCTGATCCTGAGAGGGGCCATGTGCCAAATGTCATTCCAAGTGAGACTTCTTTGGAGTGCATTCTCCCACGTTGTCCATTGCCCTTGCTGGCTCTGCTGGACTGCTTTTTGGAGTCTTTTTTGGTCTTCTTCTTTTCTCATCTCCTGAATCATCATGTCTCTTTTGGCTTTTCCTTTGGCCTTTGACCACCATTCAGTTTTGGTCACCCCCAGTCCCTGTCTGTTGGTCTGTGTGTGTCCTGTTATTTCTCTGATCTTGAGACTTTCTTTTGCAGAATCCATCGCATAATTAGTATCGAAATAGGCTGATAGTAGTTCCCATTTAGGGACTGTAGTGAACAGTACACGAGATGATATATCTTTCTTATTGATTCCTGACTCTTGAAAAATGCCATAAGTGAAAGTGCCTATTGTTTCTAAAGAGGCAACTGACTTTGCTCTTTTGGGAAAATCCGTGTCTGATTTTACGCACACTTCATCATAATTTGAATTTAGAACTGATGTACTCCTTAGAACATATTTAGATGATGCAGGTTTCATATTTTCTTCAAAAGGTAATATACCAATTTCAGCATATGTTTTTAATGAAGATGTATATACTGGAACTCCAATGGCAAGTTTATAGGCTTTACTGTCTATACTTTGCTTTTTTTTTTTAAAGGTATTTTGGGGCAGAGAAGAATACCTCTTGGGCATATGTTAACTTTGAACGAATAAGTGCTGTTACTAGGTGTATAAGAGTGGAAATGTATTGTCCCCACTGTTGTTTGCTGACAATTTTTAGGAAGTTCAGACTCTTTTTAGCTTTCATCATTACGTATTCTAAATGCTCTTTCCATGACAATTTTGATGTAAGGATTACTCCTAAAAATTTAACAGACTGTGCTTAATTGATAACTGACCCTTCTAGATTGAAAGAAGGCAAATCTCTTCGATCGTAACCAGAGTCAAAAAGCATCATATGTGATTTCTCTGGAGACAAAGTTAAACCATTTTGAATAATAAAACCATTTATATTATCAAGTTCTCTTTTATACAATTTTAGTGTAATTTAGCGATCTCATTGGAGTGCGTTTTTTCATAGTCACTTTCATCCATATGCAGATATCATCAGCATATTGAACCAATTCAACATGATTAGACACAGATGATGGTAGGTCATGTGTTAAAATATTGAAAAGTATTGGTGCTACTACTGATTCTTGTGGAATTCCCATATGAAGTGGTTTTAATTTTGAGTAAGTGTCCTATTTTGGTCTGAACTGATCAATCTGCTAGAAAAGTCTTGAAATAATTATACATGCAACCTGATAAGCCAATGGATTTTAATTTATAAAGTAGTCTAGAATGCCATACTTGATCGTACGCTTTTTTGATATCAAAGAAAGTAGCCAGTACATTTTTCCTTCTAACAAACTGATGTTTAATTTGGGTTGTTAATTTAGTAAGGTGATCGATGGTTGATCTGCCCTTACGAAAACCTGCTTGATGTATTGATATGATATTGTTCTTTTCGCAGTAGTATAGGAGACGATTTAAAATTATTTTTTCCATCAGTTTCCCAGTATGTGACGTCAGAGCAATAGGCCGATAACTGTTTATGTCTGATTTTGGTTTACCAAGCTTGTGTATGGGAACAATAATAGATTGTTTTCATATTAATAGAATATTTCCAGACGACCAACATCTTTGTATGAATTGGTGAAGAAAGTTAACAAAATTAGCAGGTAAATGTTTGATTAATTCATTTGATATTCCATCAGGGCCTACTGAAGTTCTTTTATTTCCATTGGAGAAAATGACATCTTTCATTTCTTTTAAGGTGATTGGGGCATTGATAAAATGGCTGTTATCTTCTATTGGATCATTGTATATTTCACTGGAAGATTCTTTCTCTCGAAAAACTCTATCCTTTTCTGACAAACCCTCTTTGCAACTCGTCATTGCAAACATTTCTGAGAAAGCTTTGGCCTTTTGTGAGTTAGAAGGAAATTCTTCATTTTTTATATGTACTGGATATTCTGGAAGGCATACTCCATTTTTCATATCCTTCACTTTTTTCCAAACCTGATGAAGATCTGCATGATCAGAAACTTCGTTTTTACAAAAATTAGACCAATACTGCCGTTTGGCCTGTTCGTTTACTCTATTGCTATGTATTTTTGCCTTCTTCATATTTTTGTGTTTTTCTTCATTCTTTTTGTCTTTGAGATATTCATTAAAGGCTTCTTTCTTCAATTGTTTAGCCTCTGCGCAAGCATCATTCCACCAAACATTTCCTGAATATTTATTATCTTTCATTTGATTGCACTTCGGTATTGAAGAATCAGCAGCGTACAAAATTATCTCAGTAAATTTTGCATAAACACTATCTATATTATCCGACTGAAGTTCTTCAATGTTATGCATTGACAACAATCTTTCAAATTTGTCCCAATCCGCATTTCTGTAATTATATTTAGGAATTTTATCTTTTACTGAATCCTGACTTACTGGTTTGTCATTTAAACTGATAACAACGGGAAGATGGTCACTACCCAATGTATCCTTGACAGTATCCCATTCACAGTTGCATGCAACAGCTGGTGATATAAGTGACAAATCGATGGCAGATGGCTTACGTTTCGATATATCTGGGATTCTAGTTACACTCCCATTATTGAGTAGATATAAAGCAGAATCAATAACATTTTCGACGAAACGGTTATTGATAGACCTGCCAACAGTGCATTCCTTGTCCCGAAAGGGAGAATGAGTATTAAAATCGCCCACTATCAGCCATTTCTCTTTCTGATCCTGAATCGAGCGTAGCCACTCCGTGTTCTGTTCGTCTGGACCAGTTGGCAGATACACAGAAACTATATTCAAAATCAGCGATTCATTAAATTTTACTCTGACTGCACAGGCATTAATGTTTCTGGTATCTGTTGGAAAGAGTGGTACAATTTGCCTGTAATCCAGAACATCTTTGATATAAATAGCTGTGTTGATTTTTTCCCTTTTCATCCTCAGACTGGTAGATTGGAGGATAAAAGTAGCCCTTTAGGATTGGGAGTTTCTTAGTGAATACATTTAAAGATTGTAAAGCTAAAACTGGTATTTATTTGATGAAAGATGCTGCACAAGATTGTCTAGATTTGTGGAAATTGATCTACAATTCCAGTGCATTATTTGAATATTAGATTGCCTTTCCATTTTCTTCGGCATTTTTCCCCTCCTGATTAACGCTGTGTTGTCTCAACAGCCATACGATTAAGAATGAACTCAGTGAGATAAATAAGAAATAGCTAACAATACCAGCAACAACAACAACAAAAGATAGTTGTGATAAGATAATGTAAAAACAACAAAAATGCACAATTTCACAAAAAGTTGACAACAGACTATAGATCTATATAAAATGCTTTGACAAAGAAAAACAAGAAATATGCGAATTATAGTCACTCAAGATGTGGTAAACAGTGATCTTGACTGTGATTTCCGCAGAAACTAAATCAGCAGGTCTCTTTGTCTTTGGTTTAATACCACTGTGTACTCAACACGTCGAACATGTTGAACCAAGGGTCTCTGTATCCAGGGAGGTGCTGGTGTCCTCTGTAAGGTTGATATTTTCCGGCCAGTCGCTGGTTAGACAAACTCACTGTCTTCCTCGGCTTCTCCCAGAAGAATTTTCGAACGTGCCTTCCAACATTTCTTGCCAGAACACTTGACCCTCTGGGTGTAGGATGGAGGTTGTCTCTGAGCGCCCAGTTGTTGGTTGGTAGGTTGTTATGAGAAACAAAAGACATTCTTGATTCCAAACAGATCTGAGGTTGTTACAGCATTAAAAACCTCTCGCTTAATTTCCAGTTTGGGACCTTTGACTGGAGCAACTTTACTAACCGCAACCTTCACTTTGGAATGGCTGGTGGCAAAGTCTTTGATAATGGAAGTAAACTCTTGCTGACATGTCTTGGGTCTTTTTTCTGTAGGTCGTTAACCCCACAGTGGATAACTACTGCATCTGGTGGTTTTTCGTCAGTGTAAAGATTTGACTGAAGCGCCAAAGTAAGGTCTTCTGATGTGAATACTCGGCTTGTCTTAGCCGCAAAACCATAAGAAAGGCCCAGTCTGTTCCCATTCACTCCCTTATACACAGAATCATGAAGAATTACGACGTTCGGGAAGTCTTGTTTCTGTTCTTGTTTGGAACTGACTGAGTTCTGTGTTTTTCCTGTCTGATCTTTTTCGTCATGAAATTCTGACGTCATTTTATCTGGGTTCTCGGCTTCCTTCTTTTCTTTTGATTTTTGGTTTGCTTTCAACCTCCTACTCTCTGGCGTTGATGGTGATGCTTTCTTGGGGTGTGATGCAGCAGATAGGCATGATTTTGCAACGTCATCATACGACTGAAGAGTATGAGAGGTCAGATTGTCTGTTTGGGTATGGCTGTCTGTTATTGTTACGGAAACGTTAGATCTGACCATGCTAGCAATCATCTCAGTCTGCTCGAGTACAGTATTTTCGAGAGAAGCTATTCGTTCTGTAAGAGACTTGATAATGCTTTTCATATGTTTTACCAGACTCACTGCGACAGATATGGTGGTGTCTTCTGTCGTGCTGGTTTCTTCTCCTCCATCCCCTTGACGTTCACGCTGAGCGGCTTTCTGTGCTGATCGATTCAGGGCATCTTTGAGGAGTGTTAAGATAGGCATGTGATCTTAGAATTATGTCCCTTGTTCACGTAGTCTTGTTACCAAAATATATGCCGGTGGCGCCCCCCCCCCCTCCCCCCCCCCCCCCCCCCCTCCCCTTGCTTCTTTGCCAACGGTCCAAGAGTGAACGTGCATTTTTGTTATGCAGTGAGAAAAAGACGTTTGTTCTGTCTTTGTTCATTTTCCTCCATCATGTCACTGCCAACAGGTTATGGGCCCAGTGCGAGTAGGTATTCGAGACTCGTTTTCGATGGAGACGAACGTAAATACGAACAATGGGAACTGAAATTCCTCGGTTACATGAAACTGCAAAAACTCAAAGATGACATCTTAGAAGACGACGATGACGAAGTCGATGAGAGCAAAAATGAAGAGGCCTTCGCCGAATTGATTCAATTTCTTGATGACAGAAGTTTATCTCTTGTTATGAGAGACGCTGTTGATGATGGAAGAAAAGCCTTGAAGATTTTACGTGAACACTATGCAGGAAAAGGCACACCACGTGTGATAGCCCTCTACACTTAACTTACCTCGCTCGTGAAACGGTCGGACGAAACTGTAACTGACTATATTATTCGTGCTGAAACTGCTGCTGCTGCTTTGAAAAATGTCGGTGAAACAGTGAACGATAGTCTGCTTATTGCAATGGTATTGAAAGGTTTACCCGATTCATTTCAATCTTTCGTTGCTGTTGTTACACAAAGTGAACATAAACGGACTTTCACAGAGTTCAGAGTGTCTCTACGAAGCTTTGAAGACACGGAGCGGTCAAGATCTGCTACGGATGATGATTCGCTACTGAAGTCTGCCTCCAGAGCTGGGCCGAGTTACAGACGGGATCGAGATGGGAAAGACATGATCTGTTTCAAGTGCAAACTTCCTGGTCATTTTGCGAAAAACTGTAATGAAAAGAAAAGGAAGGGAAGGCTGTGGTGTAGTCATTGTCACATGAACAATCACACAGACAATTCATGTCGTCGTAAGGGTAAAAACCGTGATAAAGTCAATGAAGTGTCTGAACTGTCTGAAGATGATCATTCTTTTGCTTTTGCTTGCCGTAGTGATAGATCTCAGGTGAAGAGTGACAAACTCTTAGTTGATTGTGGTGCTACTACTCACATTTTCACCGATGTGTCCAAATTTGTTCAATTTGATGACAATTTTGATCCTGAGAAACATTACATTGAACTTGCAAATGGGGAAAGGCAAAACAATATCGCATTGAAAAGGGGGAATGTGAATGTAACAATCATGAGCAAGAATGGTAAATATGTTACAGCTTCACTCAAAAATGCTTTGTTTGTTCCATCATACCCCCAGAACATATTTTCAGTCCAAGCAGCCATTGAGAAGGGCGTTAAGGTTTCGTTCCAACCAGACTCAGCTGAAATTATCTACAAAGATGGCACAAAATTCAACATTGAGAAGCATGGCAGGTTGTATTATCTGCAAACTTTTGATCAAAATGTTGAAACTGATCGCATGAATTATGCAAACGATTTGAAAGGTTGGCACAAAATCTTGGGTCACTGCAATGTTGATGATGTATTAAAACTTGAAAAAGTGGTTAAGGGCATGACAGTGACAGACAAGACAGACAGACCTGATGAATGTGATGTGTGCGTGCGTGGCAAGATGAAAAATGACAGAAACAAGGGGCCACGACAGACTCGTTCAACTGTACCTTTACAGTTAGTTCATACTGACCTTGCAGGGCCAATTACCCCATCTTCAAAAGATGATTTCAAATATGCCATGAGTTTCACTGATGATTATTCAGGAGCTGTTTTTGTGTACATCTTGAAGAAAAAGAGTGATGTTGTTGTAGCAACTGAAAAGTTTCTGGCGGATTCTGCTCCTTTTGGCAAAGTAAAAGCAATGAGGTCAGATAATGGTACAGAATTTTGTTCTGAGGCATTCGTCTCGCTTCTCAGGAAGAACAAAATAAAACATGAAAAATCTGCGCCATACTCGCCACACCAAAATGGCACAGCTGAGAGGTATTGGCGTTCCCTGTTTGAAATGGGCCGTTGTTTGCTCATTCAGGCTGAGTTCCCGAAGGAGCTGTGGCCGTACGCAGTTATGGCAGCTGCTTACATACGCAATAGGTGTTTTGCAAGCGCATCAATCAGACACCTTTCTCTGCCCTGACTGGACACACTCCAAACTTGTCCAATATGAGGGTATTTGGGTGCGAGTGTTTTGCATACACTCAAGACAAAAAGAAACTTGATGACAGGTGCAAAAGGGGTATCTTTGTGGGTTATGACAGGGACAGCCCAGCATACTTGGTGTACTTTCCAGAGACAAATAAGGTGGGACGGTACAGAAGGGTTGAATTTATGACAAAGAAACCCACATCAACATTTGTGACAAAGAAAAACACACTGACAAGAAGCTTGACTGATCAGAAAACACAAAGTTGTCTTGACATGGATGATTTGATGTTGAAGCGCAATGATGATGTTGAGGTTAGTAATAAATCCAGTACACATGATGAGAAGACAGAAATTCCACCTACTCAAGGGAGGTCAGAGTGTATGTCCGATGAAAAAGTACCTTCCGCAGAACGAAGGTAGCCCAACAGAGAACGAAATCCCCCAGTTCGTTTGGCTGATTATGAAACAAACCTTGGTGATGATGATGATTATCAAATCATGATGAATATTGACTACTGTTACAAATTTGCAGCTTTTCCACAATCTTACAGCGAGGCTATTAAATCCCCTGAGTCTATTCTGTGGAAAGAAGCAATGAAAGATGAAATCCAGTCTTTGGAAAAGAATGAGACATTCACACTGACCACCCTACCAGAGGGTAGAAAAGCAGTGGGGGGGACGTTGGGTATACACTGTAAAAGAAAGAGGTGATGGGTCACATCTCCACAAAGCTAGATTTGTAGCAAAAGGGTACAGTCAAGTTGCAGGCATTGATTACACTGACACTTTTGCACCGACTGCAAATTTGACCTCTATTCGTACAGTGATGCAACTTGCTGCACAATATGACTTGATTCTGCACCAAATGGATGTGAAAAGTGCATATCTAAATGCACCAACCGATTGCGAAATCTACATGGAACAACCAGAGGGTTTTCAAACTCAATCCAAAAATGGAGAGAAGCTTGTTTATAAGCTGAACAAGTCTTTATATGGCCTGAAACAATCTGGCAGAAATTGGAATAACATGCTTCACAGGCATTTGGTGCAGAACAAATTTGAACAGAGTCCTACTGACCATTGTGTCTACACCAAACATGATGGAGACAAAATGGTTATTGTTGTGTGGGTTGATGACCTGATTGTGGGTACAAACAGTGACAAATTGCTATCTGAAAACAAGCAAATTTTCAAAGACCGATTCCAAATGAAAGATCTTGGAAAACTTACTTTCTGGGTATGGATTTTGAACAAGGTGTAGGGTATGTAAAGATGAACCAGAAAAGATATAGAAAAAATGCTGGAAAAATTTGACATGATTGATTGCAAACCAAGATCCACTCCTTGTGAACAAAAAATTGGGAACAGTGAAGATGATGATCCAATTGACGGCAGAAAATACCGTGAAATTGTGGGCACTTTGATTTACATCATGATTTGTACCAGGCCTGACATAGGTTGGATTGTCACCAAATTGTCACAGCGTTTATCAAAACCTCTAGCTTCTCATTGGGTTGCTGTGAAACATGTGTTGAGATATCTGAAAGGTACAATGGACTATGGATTGATTTTCAGGAAAAATGATGAAGGCTTATCATTGATAGGCTATAGTGATGCTGATTGGGCGTCGTCCTCTGAAGACAGATGCAGCACTACTGGATATTGTTTTTCACTGTCCAAGACTGGACCTCTCATTTCTTGGAAATCAAGAAAACGGCCAACCGTGGCCTTGTCCACATGTGAGGCAGAATATATTGCTCTTGCAGCCACTGTTCAGGAAAGCTTATATTTGAGCCAGTTACTAGAGGACATTGACAGAAAGAACAGTTATGGTCCTGTGTTGATTCTGGAAGACAATCAAGGCACAATCGCTTTGGCAAACAATCCTGTCAGTAGACAAAGATCTAAACACATTGACATCCGCTATCATTTCGTCAGAGATGTTTTGAACAAAAAGAAAATTGAACTGAAATATTGTCCTACTTCTGAAATGCTGGCATATGTCATGACCAAACCTGCTACAAAACTCCGATTGCAAAAATTCAAGAATCTGATTTTTGGCTAACTTATAAATGTCAGCAAAAGGGCATGAAATAAATGTCACTGCTACAACATTTCCTGTTACACAAATTGAAGCTCTTAATTTTGAGGGTTAAATGTCAGTTGAGTTTGTAGAGGTTATATTGTTATATTTAGGATTCTTGTGTTTGTGTGTGCGAGATATAATTTCTTGCGATCAAGTGGGGGTGTTAAGACAGGCATGTGATCTTAGAATTATGTCCCTTGTTCACGTAGTCTTGTTACCAAAATAAATACCGGTGGTGCTCCCCCTTGCTTCTTTGCCAACGGTCCAAGAGTGAACGTGCATTTTTGTTATGCAGTGAGAAAAAGACGTTTGTTCTGTCTTTGTTCATTTTCCTCCATCATGTCACTGCCAACAAGGAGGCATTCTTTGCCGTCACCTTTCTGAGCGCCGTTTTCTTTTGCTTTCCTTGGTGTCGTTGTTGAGCGGCTGCCTAGACTTCTTGATCGAGTCAGTCTGGTCATGTTGGTGGTAGTTTTGCGGAAATTTTTAGGAGAGCCTAACCGAAACTTTCCTCACTGTCCGCCATCTTGTGTGTGTGTGTGTGTGCGCGCGTGTGCGTGGAAAGAGGGAGGGAGAGACGGGGTGGGAGATGGGGTAGTGGCAAGGTAAAAATATTACGTAGGCGTATGTTTACAGGCGGGTAAGGGTGGGGACCGTGCCTTATCGTGTGTGTATGCGTGTGTGTGTGTGTGTGAGCGCGCGCGCGCATGCATGCATGCGTGTGTGTGTGTGTGTGTGGTGATTTTACGCTCAAGTCGCAGGCACTGGCTGGAGAAACTGGTTTAAATGTGTTAATTTCATGTGAATGTTGGTTACTGGATGTGCTGCCACTGAGTAGGCCTATATTTCTGTGGGTGTGATACATTCCTCTAAATTCGTAAGCTACCGCTATTCTTGATTGATAAGCGCCTGATCTTTATTATCATTCTGTTTGTGTTTCATCTCCACATAAAGAAACCAATCAGTCACGGGTCGATTTTATGTTCTTTCTTTCATTTCCTTTCGTTCTTTTTTTTCTCCCCCCCCCCCCCCCCCCCCCCCCCCCTTTTTTTTTTTCCCCTCTTAGTCATGACACCAACCATGGACAGTATGAGTTTTCAACCACCGACTTAATTCCGTTAGAGGTATTTGCCGCAATATCCATGAGACTGAGCTTGTCACTCGGTCAATCACTGTGTTACACAGGTGTAGTAGGGAGAAGGGGGTGAAGACATGAGAGACTTGGAGTAAAAAAACACATACTGATAGAAAGAGCCGATATCCACATTCATGCACTATAATTATGCTGATATGCATGAGTGACATGCATGATATATGAGTGATTTATGACTATGTAAAAGCGGCAGTTTGAAGCTGCCGTGAATGCTGCCACAGCTGGTGCCGTGTCCATTAATAAAAGTTGTAGGGAGGTCGACGACTCATGGACTCCGATTTCTTTTCAGGGTCTGTACGTCAGCTGCACAGAGGGACATTCATCTATTTGCAAGTAGCATGGCTACAACAGTGGGAATGCGCGGCATTGACATTCATCAGTTTGCAAGTAGCATGGCTACAACAGTGGGAATGCGCGGCATTGACATTCGTCCTGCCGTCTTCTTGAATAACTGCACACTTTGTGAGTGGGCGGAGTAGGCCTCCTGGCTACAACTGACAGACTCAGTCCGTGGACTGAAGTAAGGTCTGACTGTATTGTGTAATATTGCATGTCACGACCGGCCCCTGGAGGTCGGCCCCGACAGGATCGGTCTAAAAGGGAGTGAAGGGAGTGACTGACCTCAAGCGCTCCGCAAGAGATCACACAGGAAAGATTACGATACAACACACCATTTATTCACACCAACCTACACAGTCACAAATAAGCATTTCAGCACACATTCATTTGTTCCTTCCCGTCGTCCCCCACCCTTACCTCCCCAAAGTTCACTGGGAGTATCATGTCCAATCGGGTGTCCAAAACGGGCCTGTTCTGAATAGTCTTTCAGTGCCGACACCCTCAGCACACACCCACACCACTTCCAATAGCACGACATAGAGCTAACCACACTCGTTTAGCTGTCACATGGGCTGCATGAAGTCTGAAGACAGTGTAGAACCCATCCCGTCGGACGAGGCGGTAGTCGTTAAAGGTCCCGGACAGGGGTAGGACCATCCAGTGAAGAACGCGTGCTCCTCACACGCTGCGGCCTCAAGAACGTCAGCCCCGGGTGAAGCCAGCGGGAGGAGAAAAAAAGGGAAAGGAACAGGAAAGGAAAGGGAAAGGGGTACTAGAACCCCGCAGTCAGTATGGAATGAAATATGCTGCTAAGTCCTAACAGCCACCCGCATGAAGGGCGAGGGGCGGTGTTTGCTGAGTACATTAGTAGCACCAGCTCAACAGACCTGAGCGTAAAACAGTAAACAAAACAAATGAGGAATGTTCGCTAAAGGACCTCTCACACGAGGCAGGCAAGAAATGACATCGAATTAACAGGTTGAAGAAAAGAATAGCAATTCAAATCTCCATCCTTCCTTCCCTCACGTTCAACGACCACAACACATTTTCCTTAGGATTTGAACTTGAGTACAGCAGTCATTGCTTTACAATTGCTACATTTACAAATAATCAATTTAATGGCACGATTACCCCCACATTTATAGTAACACTTCAAAATAATCACACAATTCTCGAACCACGCACCCGAACGTCTAATCGTGCATACGCACGCTCGCAAACACAAAACACTCGTTCCCCTTGCACACACAAGCAGACGATGGGCGAAGGATATGAGACAGGCGATTGTTACTGGGGCAGACGGGTGAGACCAAGCAAGTCCCAACTCTAAATCACCAGGTTCTCCCCTATCCCCACCGACTATCGCATCAACAGATGAATTGAAAGGAGAGAGAATTTTGGATGTTAATTTTGAATGGCCAGGTTAAAGATCGAATTAACCAGAGAAAAGTGGTCTCAAACAATATTTCTTTTATAATTTTGAAACCAAAAAGAAATTGCGCAAAAGAGAAGAATTAGCCGGCTAACAAAAAAAAACCCCACGAAACAACCGATGCTTACCAGCTACCCGTGGGTGACCCAAGAAAGTGGCGGGTCAAGCGACTCTCTGCCCTCTGTCCAGTTGAGAGAACCAGCCGAGCAGATGCGGAAAAGCTGACATCCCTCCCCTACAGGCCGACTGCAGGAATGAAGGTACCGATTGTACCTTCGGCGATATGGTCGAGAACCAGAACCGGAGCGGGCGCTCCCAGGGACATCTTCCGCACAAGTGAAGAGAAAATCTTCCCAACCGTTGGCAGCAAACGTGCCACCATACGTCACAGAGTGAGAATACCTCAAGCTAAGGGGAATGCTGCACGTGCGGCAGGTAAAAAGACAGGTGAGAGGCCGATCGAGTCAGCCAGTTTAAGAGAAAGGCACCAGCCACACGTGAACCTGCAGGATGAATTGCACGGACAGTGAAATTAGAGAGAGAGAGAGAGAAAGTAAACCTAACCCGAGCTGAACAACATTAAGGTGCAAACACACTACAAGCCACATTAAGTGATTGATTCACGACAACCACAACAAAAAAATAAATAAATAATACTACCACCCAAGATGGACCAACGTCAGAGGCCTCGTGACAAACCCCTCTCCTAAAAGCATCCGTTTCTCTGAGATACAGTGCTCCTTTGAACCTTGACGCATGTGCAAATTCACAACAATGGGACTGAACCCAACCCTCTGATCGACAGAGTACGATAAATCCAATACAAACATTCCACGATAGAATTATACAGGGAGATACATAGTACTACATTTATCAGTCAACCAAAACAAACCTTCAGACAAAAGTAGCAATCCGAGCCAGTGGCGATTCACTACTGTTAACATCACTGAAGTGTGAACTGTCACTACACCCGATACACAAGCCAAAAAGGGGACATAACTTTAGTTGAGGGGAAGGGTCCCTCTGACCGATTCCCCCAATGGGTGTGCCGATTACGGAGCTCGGCTGAGATAGTCAGCGTCCATATTGTTAGAAGCCTTGATATGGCGAAAAGTGAAAGCATGACTCCAGTTGGGGTTTCGGCGGTCAATACCAGTGCACTCAGAGAACTATAAAATAGGCATTCTGGCTCACCCACCTCCGCCAGCTCCAACCGGCTGAAGCCGGTTTCGCTGTTGCTCCGCCGGCTTACCCAGAATGCCTATTTTATAGTTCTCTAATAGTAAACACTTTACAAACATACATAATGTGTAGGATTATCTGTTTTTAACACTAATTTAGAAAACTTTTGAGACTTAAGTTTTTGCTTAATCCTTCGTTTTTCTTGATCGTCTTCAATAACATCATTTTCACGCATACATTCATCAAATGCGTCTCTGTCTTTCATGTGGAATAAAACTACAGTCTTTAACTGTTCTCTAAAGTCTTTTAAAACTGAGTTATATTTTTGACATAAAATCCACACACTTATCCCAGCATGTCTTCCACTGAAAGCTAGTTTTGATAAAGTATTTCTTTTTCTAACTATGTCTCTTTCTGCCGAACAGTCATCTATAATAAATAGTGTCTGAGTTCCTTCAAACTGTCTATAAAAGTGTTCTAAGCACTCGCTAAGTTTATTGCTAGGATCAACTAAATAGATTTCATCATCTGTCCATATAAACCTTCTGTCGTGATATGCTTTGTTCCATTTAAGTGTTGGGCAGAAAATTACTATATGATCAAAATTATAACGATAAACTGTTTGTAATAGGTCGAGGACAAATATTGTTTTTCCACAACCAGTCTGTCCACAAATCAATGAACAATGAGGGGTTTTTGTCATAAAGTTTAACATCGGCATTGACACCAAAGTCGTCTGCTCCATAGTTTTATAACAGAATTTAATTTACACCAGTTAGTGTTGTTATCATACTATCCGTCAAAATTTGATCAGTACAATAAAATCTTATAAGGTCTAAATGTGTCAGATTAATCCAACTCAGTTTTTGTCAGATTGTTTCTATTAAGACTAACATTGATTTTGTTGCTTGTTGTTACGACCTTAAAATTTTCACCATCGTGACGAACCACAACAGTAACTTTAAAATTGTCAACGTCTAAGTTTTGCCAGCTAATAAGAATTCCTTCCATAAGGTTGTCACTGACACCCACAGCTCCATTCCTCCCCACATCTTTTAAGACAGAAATTTCAAGTATTATTGTGAACGTGTCTCCTAATAACGTGCGTGGAAAGAACTGTACTTTTGTAGTAGCTTCCTTCAAAACTGATTCTCTTCTGTGGAGGATGTACTGTTTGCTCCCAAACTTCTTTATTTCGATCTCTTTCCGACTGTTGTCCTCTGGCATAAGACTTACATGTAAAGGGCCAGAGTTCAATGCTTTTCTGAAACTTTTTTGACGGTCAAAAAATGTAAATGGGCTTACGAATTCAAATTTTATGTCCCATTCTAAATATGGTTCTAAGTGCCATTTGTTGTCAGTTTTTCGAACTATTTTATATTCATACTGACCTGTATTATTTGCTTCTAGATTGCGTAGTTGTTCTAGTTTAGGAAACCTTTTGTTGTCGTCAACCTCTTTGCGCTTATAATAACCATCTTTAGTGTACTCAAAACCATACAAAGTGCCTATCTCACCGTTCTGTTCAAAGTCCTCAACGTCTGCAAGGTCTTTTAATTCTAAAGTTACACACCTCTCAGGCGCTAATGTAACTCCTGATTCTTCTGGTCCACGTGACATTTTTTTAAACAACGTATTATTTTATTTCTAAAACAATGTGCAGGTTATCACATTTCACGACTTTTCCTGTTTGGTCTTTGATTTTTATATTAAACGATCCGACCCTCCCACAAGCTAATCTTTTAAACTGTAAATTAGGGAATTGTATAATTTCATAATCGCAATATGCAGCTTTCCCTGATGGAAGAGCTCTTAAAACAGTTGAGGGCCTTCCATCATATAAGTTTTCATCAGTGCTCAGCTCGTCCAAATGAACATAGAGTAATGAATGTAATGCAAGATCGAGCGGATATTCTCCCTCATAAGTAGTTTTGTCTGATGTAACTATAAAACCATGAATGGCAGTTGCAAAGCCTAACATTTTAGCTAGCTCTACATCAAAATAGTAACCTACTTCTTTTTCTTCAGGTTTGAATGTCAACATTATTTTTAAATTTGCATTGTTAAGTTTGAGAGTAATGTCGAAGTTACTCATTGCTTCTTTCAGCGAGCAAAACCCGTAATAACCATCAGGTATGGTTAACTGGCTAACTAAGTTTCCTCTATTATCAAATTTTTTAATCTTATTATTCTCCTTGGATTCACTTATATTAAACCACACGACTTTGTAAAAAATTTCATGGAGTGCGACCCTTTGGGTTCCGCAGTTATTATCAATAGCATATTCTAAAAACGAAGGACTGTCTTGAGTTGTTATTGTTACAAACATTTTTAAAACAAATTTAAAAATGAGTGCATTCAAATATACTAATGCAAAATATTCTGTTGGGCCGCACTACAATCTTAAAAATATAACAACTGACACCCTTGACATTTCTGTGACTCAGTCTGACGCCTTTCAAGTAAAGGTTAGTACTCCATTGGACAGATATCTTAACCCTCCTATTAAAAACGACTACATCCCGAAAGTGTGGTTCAGTCATCCGATGCAGTTTTATCAGAACCAGTTAAACTTTGCTGTGTTTTGCGCATCAACTGGGTGTGGAGTGTCGTATGCTGATCATTCAAATCATCCTGATCCTTTGGTGAGGTCAGTGTATAGATTTCATTTTTATTACACCTTCAGACGTATTTTATCTGAACTGCAAGCACCATTACCAAATGACAAAACGTTTAATCCATTCAGCAACAGAATAGATTACAAGGCTTTTGAAAGGATCTGTAACGAATTTGATATTGACCCAAAGACAGACTTTAGACAAAAGTTGGATCTTAATCATGGTTTAGGCACCCCTTATTTTTGGGGCGTGCACATAAAGTATAACTATGATTGGAATCCTCCTTACACATCTTTCTCTTCAGGCACAACTGTTCACCTCGGGTCCATAGAGCAAGAGCATAAAACAGCATGGACAACATTTATTTTGGATACTTCTAAGGGCCTAACTAGAGCGGGAATAGAACGAATAAACGACTCTATTCGTACTTATGTTTGGTGTTTGCTAGGTTCGCAAGCACAGGCAAGATCTAACATAACTGATCCTTCTACTGGCTTTGATGCCCAAAAACAGTATTTAGCAAATTTAGAGGACGCCATTAATTCTGCAATTGATTTGCCTTCAAGTATTAAAAGGTACCAAAATGTTTTACAATTTGCAAGATCGAAAGTAGACTTTGCTGTCGGCACTGGTTTATACATGCTACCTTCTGACCTCAGGCTCCAGGTAGGAACAATAATAAACTACAACAATGAAATCCTTGTTGCAGGAAATGAACAGAAGGTTGGACAAAACGACATAAATTCTGAGCCAGTAATATTACAAACAATAAAAAAACACCCCCCAAGATTAAGTCATCCAATCCCCAAGGCCCAAAGCCCAAAGGCCATTGAAGACGCGCGTGATGACCATGAATATGAAAAGACGGCACTTGTTATTGGATTAACTGCCCTAGGATTACTTGGTCTTTATCTTACTAAAGAGTAACCCAACTATTAAGACAACTAATGCCCATAAGTGCTCAGCCATAAAGCCAACTACTTTACTTGCGGCAGACAAAAGCCAGCTAACGATCCCTCCTATTATACTAGGCAAAGAATCTATTGCTTTACTGGCTAATTTTTTTAGTAAGTTTGCAAGGTGATCGAGTTGTTTTTTTACCCATGATTTATCTGACGACGGAGTTGGCGGGCCTGGTGGCACAGCTCCCCCACCACCACCGCCTGTAATAGCCAACACCAGTGTACTTATTGCAAATCCTAAGGCTGTTATAACACTTGCTAATGTGACACCTTGCTCTCTAAACAGTGTTCTTATTCGTTCTGCTAACGTTGTGTCTTCATATAAAATTCTTTGGATAGTTTCTCTTATTCTGCTCACTTGAGTTCGTAATTGTTCTCGGTTAGTAGACAGCACTTCTAGTCTTGCTGATCTCTCTTGTTCAAGATCTTTTAGTCTTTGTGTTATTCTTTCTTTAACACTAGGTCCTAAGTTGTGGTCATCAGCCTCAACTAGTTTTTCTTTTTCTCTTTTTATATGCTCATCTAGTTCGCCTAGTTTTGCTAAATTGTTTGTTAATTCGCCTCTGATGCTTCTCAAAGTATGATCAAGGGCCGTTATTTCTCTCATAGGTAGCGGCGGATTGTGCATAGTTTTTAATACTGTTTCTTCTGAAAAACTGGTTTCTATTATTTTGTCTGCTGTTGGGCTTAAATCTTTAAGTTCCATGTTTTGTATTTGGTTATCTGTTGGGAGTTCCTGTAGTGTGTTTTGAAGTTTAGCAACTGCTTCCCTATCTAATTTTGGTTTAGTAATGCTAAGGCGATTTTGTTCGCTCACACTGAGCCTTTGTCTAATTGTACTCTTTTTTAAAAACTTTGATGGGTCTGGTTTAGTTGTAAGCTGAACAAGTTGTCCTTGCTCGTTTTTCACAAACAAATGGTCATCTTTTGTTTCAAAATCATTAGGGTCTATAAATTCGGGAGGTTCTTGGCCTAAACTTTGATAAAATGATTTGACCTTACTTTCTGTTAATTCACGCCGCAATGATTGTAATGGATGTGTCAAAGGAGTCATTTCACTCATGTCGTCTCCAGGATCAAAAACATCATAATCTTCTTCTGCCATGTTTTTAAATAATTAACTTTTTATTTTGTTTTATAAAAAAATGTCACAAGCATATGGCTCGATTCTTGACCCGCATAGAAGACTGAAAGATCCCCATGGCGTGAAGGGAAATAAACAATATTATTGTTCCAAATAATCCATCTACTATTGATTCAGATCAAATTCTTACTGTTAAATTTCCAGACCTAGGAGCAGATGAAGTGATTGTGCCGGGATCTGCACGACTTACTTTCAAAATAGAACTTCATTCAGCAACAGACGCAAACAGGACAGTAGTCCAGAATCTGGGACGGGCAATCGTTAAGAAAATTTCTATAAACTTGAGGGGCAAGAAATATTTTCTTTACACAATGCAGACATATTTCTAATCTATTCTGATCTATGGCTAACCGCGAATGAAAGGGCTGACCTCGCGTTTCAAGGAATCGAAAGTGATGAAGCACTAAAACACAGAATAGACGCCGAAGATGCTAAAGACGGTAACAAGCCCGAAGCTGTAAATTTTGCGTATGGAAATCGCTTTTCCATCCCCTTGGATTTTGAGTTATTAAGCGCGCATGCGCCATACTTTCAAGGAGCATTAAAAGACAGATTGTCATATGAACTAACTTTTAATGAATACAAACGTGTCATTAAATCTACAGACACTGATTCCAAGTACAGCATTTTCGACATCTCGTTAGAGTTTGACATTGTTAGCAACCCTAACTTAGCAAGGCTGATTGAGCAACAATATCAGTCAGGATTAGCAATATATTACGAAAGAGTGATTCATCATACTAAATATCCTAAAAGCAGGGCAGACACTATATGGAATTTTAGTTTTAGTGCCGCAGCAAGATCCCTTAAAGGTATTTTATTGCTGTGTAAAGATGAAGAACCATACGAAAGACAAACTGAAAAGTTTATTAATCCTAAAATAACTAAAGTACAATGTTCAATTGAGGGTAGTCCTAACCAAGTCTACAGTAGCGGGCTTAAACCTTATCATCATTTTGATGAAATAAGAAAATTGTTTGGAGGCGGGAGGTCTAGAAGTCCAACAGTAGACCTTGTGTCTAAAGATCTACACCTTCACAGTGTTAGACTTGATGATTATTTAACAACGAAATACGGTTTATGGATTGACCTAAGGACGACAGAGGATAATCAGTTGCATGGGAGTGGGAGAACAGTTAAAGACGTAATAAACATTCAAATTGATAAAGAAAAAGAGAGTGATAAACCACTTAATGTATATTTGTTTTTAATATATGATGCGCAGCTGAATATTCAAGATAACAGATTAAAAGATATCCAATACTAAATTATTTTTATTTTTTAAAAAAAGCATGTCTGTTACGACTTATCCAAAAGTGCCCAAAGAAGAGAACTCTGTAGACATAAAAACTTTCAGATTAACAAACATAACACAAATGCAAACCCAACTAGAGCAGGACCTTTCAAAATACAGTAAAACCAAACGAAGGTATTCTGCTGTCTTTAATGCTGTTACATATGTTAATACTGGAGCATCGACAGCTAGTGCTCTATCAGCAGGAACAAGTGTAGGTCTCTTAGCAACAGGCGTAGGTGCACCGGTAGCTATACCTCTAGGTGGTGTGTCTTTAACTCTTGGTTTATGCTCAATAGCTGCAGGTGCTGTCAGCAAAAAAATAAAAGCTAAACTCCAAAAGCACACAGCTATGGTTCAACTAATAACAGCTAAACTTAGTTCCTTCAAACTGACAATAAATAAAGCACTTGCCGACTCGAACATCACGGATGAAGAATTTAGTCGCCTACAGGCTGATTTTGAGGACTACAAAAGACAAAAGTTTGATCTTCCAAAAAAGGCAAGGGCAACTTTTTCTCAACAGCCAGACACCGACCAGATAAAAAAGGAATGTTTAAAAAAAGTAAACGAAACATTAAACTCTGTTCTAAACAGCTCACATTAACAACCCCAAAGGGCGTTTATACTTTAGTTTATGAGTCCAAGCACAAAAAGACCGTTGATATTGATTCTGATTAAGTATTTTTTTTAATTTAAATAAATATTTTGAGTTAGAAAAGAAACTCAGCATGGATAAGATATATGAAGGTTCAGATGAATTGTTTGAAGCAATGCTCGAGGAAGAGCGTTTGTCAAAAGCTTTAAATGAGGTCGTTTTAGAAGTTATTGATCCAACAAACGTGCAGGCAAGCGTTGTACATGCTATTTCTCAAGTTCCAAGTAAACTAACAATAAACCCTCCAGTTAAAGTAAGGTTAGTTGTTTTAATCGACTATATAACAATAAACGAAGAAAATCTAGAAGTCTGGGTCTCAACTAAACAGCAGACTATTCTTTCTCATAATGACTTAACACCCGGTTGGGCAGATCAACTTCTTACACAGTTTAATGAAGCCTCTGAAGCAGCTAAAATGAGAGGCTCTGGTTGGTCAGAGGGTGAAGTCCTAGACATCAGATTAAGACAGGCTAAGTATGAGCCGATTGTAGGCAAGTCTTACATTCCACTGCCTCCAACATTAGTTGCAAAGAAAGCAGTTTTGAACATAAAAAATTCAGACGACAAATGTTTTATGTGGTGCGTTCTTGCTAGGCTGCATCACGTTGCCAAAAATGCAGAGAGAGTATCTAACTATTTACAGTGGGCCAATAATCTTAACTTTGGACTCACCTTTCCTATGGCTGTAGACAAAATTGATCAGTTTGAAAAACAAAATCCGCCAATAACTGTTAACGTATACGCATGGTCTGAAGAAACCAACCTTCTGCCAATTAGAGTGTCAAAGAACAGTCCAACAATAGGCGAACCAACCAAAACTCATGTAGACTTACTCCTAATGCAAAGCCTTAATGGGTTGCACTACACTCTAATACGCACAATGAGTAGATTACTAGTGCATACTACAAAACAACATAGCAAACAAGAATTTTGTAGAAAATGTTTAACAAGAATTCCGTCCGTTCAAGCTGCGAGCGAACATGTAAAACATTGTCTCAGCCCAGTTGGCTGCAATACAGAACTAATTATGCCAAGAGAAGGCAGTAAGGTTAGTTTTAAGAATTACAAAAAACTCCAGAGGTCTCCATATGTTGTTTACGCAGACTTCGAGTCGCTTATTGTTCCTTATGAGGGGCCAGCTCCAAAACATTTACCAAAAACAGTTATAATGAATAACCACCAGATTTGTTCATTTGCCTTCATTGTTGTCAGGTCAGATGGTGAACATTCAAAGCCAGAATTATACAGAGGACCACATGCAGCAAGACATTTCTTAAAACGCATGCAAGAAGTTCGTAATGCCTGTTCTAATAATCTATTCTTATCCGATCTTAAGATGACCCCCGAAGATCAAGATCGCTATGACTCAGCCACTCACTGTTGGATTTGTGGTTTAGAGCTAACACCTAAAAGTTTAAATCCAACAGTAAGAGACCATGATCACATTAGCGGAAAGTTTAGAGGAGCAGCGCATAACAATTGCAATCTTCAACTAAAGTTTGATCCTAGGACTTGGAGACTTCCTATATTCTTTCATAACTTGCGAGGTTACGACTCTCACCTTATAATGCAAGCAGTAACTAGCGCCTTTAGGGTGTCATGCATTGCGCAGTCATCAGAAAAGTACATGTGTTTCACTTTAAATAACATGTCTTTCTACGACTCTATGCAACACATGATGGGGGGTTAGAGTCACTGGCTATGTCCTTAAAGTCCTGCCCAATAACAGAAGAATATTTTGACCCAACTCTTGTTAGAAAGGGCGTTTACCCTTATGAGTACATGAACAGTTGGGAAAGGTTTGATAACCCAGCCCTTCCACCTAAAGGCGCGTTCTTTAGTAGTCTTAGAGGAAAGGACATCAGTGATTCTGATTATTCTTATGCTCAAGATGCGTGGCAGAAGTTAGAGTGTAAAACGATGGGAGACTATCATGATTCCTATTTAATGGCGGATACCTGTTTGTTGGCGGACGTCTTTGAAAATTATAGGAAGACCTGCATGAAACATTACAGCCTGGATCCTGCGCATTATATTTCTGCGCCTGGGATGAGCTGGGACGCTTTCTTAAAATTTACTGGAGTACAAATTGATTTATTGTCTGACCTGCCAATGCTTCAGATGATTGAAAACGGATTGCGTGGGGGAATCAGTATGGCGTCGCACCATTACTGTAAAGCAAACAACAAATACTTGGACGACTATGATCCAAGTAAAAGGTCTAACTATCTTATGTATTTAGATGCAAACAATCTGTATGGATGGGCAATGGCGCAATCACTTCCATTACGCAACTTTAAAATGTACACTGTAAAAGACATTCAAAAGTTTTTAAAATGGCTACCTACTCTAGAAGCTGATCGTAAAAGAGGTCTCATTCTAGAAGTTGATTTAGAATATCCTCATGAACTTCATGATTACCATAATGACTATCCATTAGCGGCAGAAAGTCTAAAGATGGCAATGACAGAACCGCCTAAACTTGTGCCTAATCTTCGTGACAAAAAAAATTATGTCTGTCATTACAGACTTCTTCAATTTTATTTAAGACATGGTTTAAAGTTGACAGCTGTTCATCGTATAATTGCTTTTGATCAAGAACAGTTCATGAAACCATACATCATGAAGAACACTGATCTCAGAACTAAATCCGCAGATGCTTCAGTAAAAGACTTTTTCAAGTTGATGAACAACAGCTGTTTTGGAAAGACTATGGAAAATCCGCACAAGCGTAAAGATGTTAGATTGGTCACCAGAGAAAACGTTGCAATTAAGTTGACTTCAAAACCTAATTATCAGGACTTCAGAAGATTTCATGATCAGCTTTTTGGCATAATGATGAAAAAAAAGAAAGTCAAATTGGATAAGCCCGTTTTTATTGGGTTTACTGTTTTAGAGCTGTCGAAGCTTTTGATGTTAGAATTTCTTTATGACTACTTTAAACCCTTGTATCCAGAGTCCAGAGTTCTGTACACAGATACAGATTCCTTTGTAATCGACATCCCTACTGAAGATTTTTACAAAGACATGGAAGTAGCAAAAGAGCATGCTGGATGGTACGACACATCTGATTACCCTAAAGATTCGCCTTTGCATTCAGATATTAATAAAAAGGTTTTAGGTAAGATGAAGGATGAATTATCTGGAGGTGTGATCAAGGAGTTTGTTGGTTTGAGGTCGAAAATGTACAGTCTTTCAAGCCAAAAAAAAGTTGTTAAAAAAGCAAAGGGAATATCTCGTAGTGTTGTGCAGTCAAGCATAACCCATGACAACTACAAAGAAGCATTGTTTGGCAATAAGACTTTTCATCATGACAATTACAAGCTGCGATCTAATCTGCATGAGATTAACACAACAGTTGTAACAAAACGGTCTCTTGACCGCACTAACAAAAAGAGTATTTGTTAATCCAGAGTTTTCATATGCAATTGGTCATTGGAGAATAGTATAATCATATGGGCTTATATTTTTCAGCAATCGCACGTTCAGTTATATCATCATCTAATTTAGCAAAATTAATATTATTTATTAATGCTAGATGTGCTTTAATTTTTTTTGTCATTTCACAATATTCATGTTTCCATAAATCAAAATAAAAGCTTTGGGGTTTAAAGCGATTGCCTGGCGATTGCCAGAGATTGTCAATCTTCTCAAATACTTCTTTAATGATATACTGATACTCAAATAAATCTTGCATTAATTTTAAAGACTTTTCCTTTGTCATTTCTGCCATTTCCCTTTGAGCTTCCATTTTAAACCCAAATGTATTTGCGTAGATTAAAACAGTTCGTTAAGCTTAACTATATCATCACCCAATTCAACCAAATTATTATCCATTACTGCTAAATGCGCTCGAATTTTTTTATCTTTTTAATATATTCTTGCTCCCAATCAAAATTTGAGGTTTTGTCTAGCATGGCATGATCAATCTTCTTAAATATTAGTCTAATAGCAAGATTATAATCAAATATTTCTCGCATTATTTCTAAGGACTCTTCCTTCACCATCCTTGCTTCCAGTGCCATTTTACGTAAGGATTCTTCCTTTTCCATTCTTGCCGCCATTTTAATTTAAATTAAAAAATAATTAAGCGACTGGAACTGTGTCTGGAGGGATTATCTGCAGTTCTTCCTTCACAAAAGATCTTCGGGGGGCTGGTCGTTTTGTTGTGTCAGTTTCTCGTAAATAATACACGGGCGGATTCATTTTCACAATTTTTTTTATCTCATATGGATCAACACTCCAAACTGGATCTGTTGCCCTGATGCGAGTGTCCCCTTCCGCTTCTCCCGGCGAATAAAGGTATCTCACTTTCAAACCAAATGGTAATAGTTTGCTTGATGAAGACTCTCCTTCAACAACATTTATTGTTTGTTTTCTGATTGCTTGTACTGGTTTTAGACCTTTAAATTCTTCATTATTCATTGCGCGCAAAACTGAGGGCAGCCTTCTAACCCATTCTGTGTTGCGAGAATTGTCAATCAGCTCTCTGTGATACTGGTAGGAGAAAAGTCTTTCAGATAACTGTTTGTTAAAGTTTTCAACCAAACCCTGTGATCTGTGAACACCCGGAATGCCTCTTTTAATGGTAACTCTATGTTTTAACAATAATTGATTCACTTGTCCTTTAAATTCTTTCCCATCATCGACTTGAATCATGCGAGGATAAGTTAAGGGTCCTCGATATATCAGTTGTAAAGCGACAGCAACAGCAGAAGCACTCTTTTGTGTTAATGGTTCCGCATCTTTGTATCTTGAAGCTATGTCAATGACTAAGTGCGTACTTAAATCTTTTTCGTCTAATCGTATCATGGGGTAAATATAGAAGATCCATTTGATGGGTGTCGTTTGGAGTTATATTCACAAAGTGTGGTCTCTGTATTTGTTTAGGCGCTGGTAGATAAATTTGCCAAATCGCTTGTTTAGATAACCATTCCTTTGCTGTTTGTTCACTGACTCCAGCTGCTTGGCTTAGCTTTTTAATTGCTGTTATTCCCTTCCAATATCCTTTTGGCGAATAATAGATCTTGTTCACTTTTATTCAGCCAATATTATGCGCAACAAAATACACAACAGTCATGCCAAAGGCAATAAACAATATTTCTTGCATCTTTTGTTTTTCTGATGGTTGATAAAAATCGCTGAATTTTGGTGGAGGCAATGTCTCGATTGGCTTGCCTGTTACAAGATAATATTCTTTTATTGCTTGATCAACATCTTTAAATGTGTAAGCTGCATGTCCCTGTTCTTTCAGTTCATCGTTAATAAAATCTAACTGCTCAATTCTCTGCTTTTCATACGCAGCTTGTGCTGCGGCTAGTTGCTCCATAGCTTTGTTATGTCTTTTTCTCTCGCCGTCATCCCATAGTTTACTAAATGCGTAATTACTTCCGCTAAAAGCAAGCGCATTAACCACAGCGCCGCCTGTCATTACGAGTGAAGCCATTTTTATAAATGTTTTTTTTAATTTTACATATTGATACTGTCTGGTATTATTCCTTGCTTAACTAAAAAATCTTTCGTAGCAAATGAAGCTGTAATAACAGCAATCAGCTTTGCCGAGTCTTCAAAGTCTAGTTTGCCAAGATCTGCTGGTTTTATTCTTAACAAGCTTTTACCAAGCATCGTGTATCCTACACTTAGGCCTCCAATAACAGCAGAATGGTATACGAGGTTGGTAACAGTTTTTTCGGCGCTCATTTTTAAAAAATAAAATAATTATAATTAATAAAAACATGAACAGCGATGATTTACTTCCTGAACTTATGATTACAAATGATCAAGCTGATGACCAAACTATTATGCCTAAAAAGGAAAGGCTGTATTCTTTGGCGGCGTGTGGAAAAACAAAACAGTACCTTGGAAATGAATTCAGCATAGAACAGATTCAACAGATGTCGACGCAAGACATTGTAAAGTATCACAACAGGTATGAAGCACAACTGGGGTCAAGAATGGTAAAAAGTGTTGGGCAAACAGTTCTTAGTTTGTACACTAAACTAGTTAGTAGATTTGCTCCCATTGATTCTGAACAAGATTTTATGTATGATTTAACACAGGATCCCGTTTTAACAAAGTCATTAGAGTCTCTAGGATGTGATCTATATTACAGATTTGGAACATTGTTATCGCCATTAATCATGGGATTAATT
The DNA here is from genome assembly GCA_033310375.1 of Conus canariensis. Taxonomy (NCBI): domain Eukaryota; kingdom Metazoa; phylum Mollusca; class Gastropoda; order Neogastropoda; family Conidae; genus Conus; species Conus canariensis. Next base: position 84,530,807 of record CM065718.1, read on the forward strand.
ACTTTTAATCATATAGATTTTGTTTCCCTTCAAAATGACCGAGCCAGAAAATCAGCAGAATCAGAAAACATTGATGGAGAAAGTGACCAGTAAAAAGCCTCCTCATCCTGGGCGTGTTGCAGCAGGAAAAAAATTAGCAGAGTGGAACAAACAAAAAAAATTAATGTTGCAATCACAGAATATAACTCATAATGAAAACATAACACCGCCAATGCCAACAGTTGTTTCAATGCCAGCTGTAAATACACAAGTTGATTCAAGACCTACAACACCAAAGTCGTCATGGAATATTGAATTTAAAAGTTGCCATTTTTGGCGTCATTGCTGCTGGGGGTGGTTATTACGGTTATAAAATATATAAACAACGCCAGCAAAAACCAAAGCAGTCCAAAAAATCTCAGCCACTAAATACAGAAGCCGAACAAAAAAGCATGCTAGAACTGCCAACAACAAAAGATCATTTTGATCCATTTCAGATGGAATAATATTTCAAGAACTTAATAAATAATTATAAAATTGACTTGAATAAGAACTTGATAACGACTTGATGACGACTTGATAAAAACTTAAATAAGAACTTAATAAGAACTTGATGACGACTTGATAAAAACTTAATGACGACTTGATAAGAACTTAATGACGACTTGATGACGACTTGTTAAGAACTTGAATAAGTACTTGAATAAGTACTTGAATAAGAACTTGTTAAGAACTTGATGACTTGTTAAAAACTTGATGTTGACTTGTTAAGAACTTGAATAAAAACTTGTTAAGAACTTAAATAAGAACTTGAATAAGAACGTGATGCCGACTTGAATAAGAACCTAGAACGACTTAATGACGATTTTTTTTCACAATTAATTGTTACATTCTTTTCCGGGGAGACAACTCCTCTTCACTTCTGCCTTTATGTAGTACTCTAGGCCAGACATGTCTGGCCCCGGCTTACTCAACTGCATAATTGCCGAGTCGAAGCGTCGCACTGTTTGCTGGTTCGTGTCAAGTTACACATAAGGGCGTCGGGCCGCCACGCAGCATTGTATAAATTTAGCTGGCTAAATTCCCCACCGGCGTCGTTTAGTACAGGCGTTAGACGTCATTGTATAAATTTAGGCGGCTAAATTCCCCACCTCAAAATAATCTTTTCCCAATTTTATGTATTAAAAGCAGCATTTTTATATTTAAATCTAAAAGCATTTAAAACAAATATTTATTAAAAAGTAGTGACTAAAAAGTAAGGTAAGATGCACTTTGTTATTTAGCTTTTGGTGTTGTTTTAACAACTTTAAAAACAACTTTACTCTAGGCAAATAAAAACAACTTTACTCTAGGCAAGTAGACACCATGTAATTGTAAGCGTTTGTGTACAGTATATATATAAATCTTGAAGTTAACAACATTGGGGATATGCCTGCAGTAGTTTTAAATACTTGGTTGTCATGCATTGAAAAGTCTAAATTTGCCCTCTTCCCTGCCCTCTAGTGACTCTTCCCATTTCGTGTTTCGTTTGTCTGGGTCACTGGCGCGGCTATAAACGCCCGTAAACCACATGTGTTGTGTTATCTGGGTCACTGGCGCGGCTATAAACGCCCGTAAACCCAAATCTGGAAGAGTCATTAAAAAGGGGGCGAGGGGATTGCCCAAAATAGACAAATAAAAAGCAGGCAAACAAGTATAAAAGTATACTACTGTTGGAGGCATATTCTCAAAACCCTTCACATCTGGCCGTGTTATATGTGACCCTCTGGGTCTGGCTTGGGGCCCTAGGGCGCCATAGGGTCTCAAGTGAGATCCAGAGGTGATCAGTAATGCGGCCAGATGTGAAGAGTTTTGCAAAAATTTATTTTACATTTGATGAATGTATGCATGAAAATGTTATTTGATCAAGAAAAACGAAGGATTAAGCAAAAACTTAAGTCTCAAAAGTTTTCTAAATTAGTGTTAAAAACAGATAATCCTACACATTATGTATGTTTGTAAAGTGTTTACTATTAGAGAACTATAAAATAGGCATTCTGGGTAAGCCGGCGGAGCAACAGCGAAACCGGCTTCAGCCGGTTGGAGCTGGCGGAGGTGGGTGAGCCAGAATGCCTATTTTATAGTTCTCACTCTCTCCAAGGGTAGTGTGCAGGGGGCGATCTGCGAGTACATTCTGGAATTCCTGACATAACCTATGCAATTGTTCTGTATGAGCCGAGGAAAGGTTGGAACCAAAACAAACGTCCTGCCACGACTCTTCCTCGACGAGAGGAACAGTGGGGATGTCCTGAACCACCGATACTGCGCCCTCATCGCCACACTCGACGACAGGGGTGTATCCTGCCTGGCACTGAGTTCGCCGCACGTACGCTTTCAGGAGGTTGGCGTGATACACACGTTCCTTCCCTCGCACTCGAATACGGTAATCCCAATCACCCACGCGACTGCAGACCACGAAAGGACCCTGCCAAGCAAGCTGTAGCTTGTTCTTTTGGGGCAGGAGAAGCAACACCTCATCACCCGGCTCGAACCACCGCTCAACGCTGCGCTTGTCGTACAAAGCCTTGTACTTGGCTTTTGCCGACTGCAAATGTTGCCGAGCAAGTTGGCAGGTGTCAGCGATGCGGTTACGCAGATCAACCACATATCGACTCTCCTCCTTGACGACAGGTTCCGTATCGTCGTGGGTCCACATCTGCTTCAAGATGTTGGTGGGTCCTCGTACTGTTCTGCCATACAGGAGTTCGAAAGGAGAAAAGCGCATGCTTTCCTGTGGAACCTCCCTGTAGGCAAACAGCACGGCAGATATAAAACGATCCCACTCACGAGGTTGCTCTGCACACAGGCGACGCAACATCTGCTTCAAGGTCCCATTAAAGCGCTCGACAAGGCCATTGGCCTGTGCATGATAGGGTGACGTCGTCTCCTTGTGAACATCGAGAAGAGTGTTTACCTCCTGCATGGTTTCAGACAGAAACTGAGTTCCCTGGTCAGAAAGGATCTTCTTGGGCACGCCAGTGCGCGTCCAAATCTGCCAGAGAGCTTCAGCAACAGTAGGGGCATCGATAGTCCTAAGCGGGACAGCCTCTGGGTATCGAGTCGCATAGTCTACTACTACCAAAATGTAGCGGTGACCGCGATCGGCTGGTGGATTAATAGGTCCCACAAGGTCAACACCAACCTTGCTGAATGGCTCCCCAACCAGTGGCACTGATCCTAGGGGAACACGCGTCAAGCGACCCTTGGGGGTTGTCCGTTGACAAACATCGCAACTGCGGCAGTACTGTCTAACCTGAGAGTTCATCCCCGGCCAGAAAAAGTCCTGTCTTATTCGCTCGAGAGTCCGCTTTGAGCCCATATGGCCTGCCATGGGTGAATCATGGGCCTGCCGGAGAACAGATTCTCTCAAGCTTTGGGGGACGACTAACTGCTTGGCCACCCGATCTGCTTGAGTGAAGACCCTAAAGAGGATCCCCTTGTGGAGCTTAAAGCTCACCTTGGCATGTCAGGCAGACTGAGCGGGGCGACCGACCAGTTGTCGTAAGCGTTGGACATCCAAGTCCCTGGCCTGAAGATGAACCATGGTAGCAGGATCGGCCCTTGCAAGAACCTCGTCAGAGATTGGTTGTAGAACAGGACGCAGTTCCTGTTCCTGCTTCTTTGCTTTGGCGCGCGTGGTAACTCCCACACACGCCTGTATGGGCAGATCCGTAGACACAGATTGACTGCATCCGTCTGCAAATGTGATGGTATTCCCTATGAGAAGGGAATACAGAGGTTGCTCCACCGCGATGGCCCATACTTCTCCACAGAAGTAGGGGGTGGAGATGGGAATAAGTACAGAAGGACGGGTGGAGGTAAAACCAGCCTCCAACCCGCACACATAATTGGCGCCCTGCTGAGCCTCAGGGGAAACCAAATCCTGGTCCACAAAGAGCGTTGATGCTCCCGAATCCCTGATGGAGTCGACCAAGGAAGAACCAACAGAAAGAAACACTGGACACTCTGTACCACCAGAAGCCGGGATGGACCCCACGTTAGCCGTGGCACGAGGACACGAAGGACTAGCCCCATGACTACCGGCGGCTTTAGGGCAATCTTTCCTAATGTGGCCGGGACGACCGCAAAGAAAACACAGTCGGGGTGCTGAGGTCCCCGATGAACTGCCTGCCTTGTTCGACCCGCTAGCAGTCGTCGGCGCTCTACTGCCACTAAGTCCTGCGAGGGTGTTCCTGTCCGTATCTGGGCGATGCCCATAAGCTCTGCGGGCTTCAGCAAACACCTCAGCAATACGAATCGCAGTCGCGAAATCCTTTGGTGCTGTTCTCGCCTATACGGATCCTCAACTCCGGGGACACAGTGTTGGAAAGCTGTTCAATGAGGATTAGATCCTCAAGCTCCAGCTTGGCCAACTGACGCCAATAACCTAGTGTTTTGCGCAGCCTATCTCCAAACTGCACTAAGGTCTCGTCGTTATTCTTTCTCATGGATCTGAACTTCCTCCTGTACGTTTCTGGGGTAAGATGGAAACGTTTACGCAGAGCCAACTGCATGTCTGCATAAGACGCGCCTTCATTTAGAGTAAGCACACACTCCCTGGCAGCACCTGATAGTCCAGAAAAAAGGTGCATGGCCTTATGTTCCTCGGACAATTGGTACGAACTAGCTACCTTGTCAAAGTGCTCCAAGAACACAATGTCCTCACTGGGTTTGAACTCTGGAAGCTTTAATTTTGGGCCTCTAACTCTATCATTTGCCTGTCGATTAACCCCCTGATTTACAGATGCGGAAGTCCGCGAAAGAAATTGTTCCATCTCTTCCCTACGTTGTGCTGCTTCCTCACGACAGAGGGCTAACTCCTGCTGATAACGCTCTTCAGTCTTGATCAGCTCTTCCTTACGCAGAGTTTCCTGTCTGGCAGCCTCTTCCCTACGCAGAGTTGCCTCTTCCCTACACAGAGTTTCCTGTCTGGCAGTCTCTTCCCTACGCTGATCTAACTCTTCCCGACGGAGGGCTTCCTGTCTGACAGCATCCTCTCGTCGCTGTCGCTCCAGAAACATCAGGACGGAGGCTAAATCCTGAGCAGGTGTCGCCACTCCCGACACGGGGGACCCGTTTGCCCCATCCCTTGGGTCTCGACTTTCCCATGAGGAAAGTCCCCGAGAGGAGAGGGTTTCGGCATCCGCGACCCAGCAGAAGCCCACACTTGCCTAACCATACTCCGACGCATCCGAGTGGACGTGTCATGTGGGGTCTCAGCAGAGAGATCTAGCGAAGAAGTAGCGAAAGTACTCGCGGGACTATCGGCTACAGCACTGGAGTAGGAACAAGTCCCAGTAGTCAAAGTACTGGTACTAACAGTAGGGACTATATTTTGAAGACCTTTCTTCTTCGACGCACGCGTTGCCATATCGCCAGCACCGGCCGTTGCCATGACAACTATATCCTATAGTTCTCAAATGAGAGGAAAGACAATTCCACTTGAAAAACAGATACCGCGCGAATATGTCACGTCTCTTGGTGACCGACTGTGAGAAACAAATCAACAGCGTCAACATACAATCTTTACTGAAAACGAAAAAGACCAAAAGACTCCCGCAAGCTACCTTCACGGCCCCGCGCTCAAAACCAAGAGCAACAAGACAGTGAAGTTCACTAGTCAACAAAGAGCAACCAAACGTTCAAAATAAAAGATAATACATAAGGAGAAAATGTCGAGGCTGCACCCACTCTGGCAACACCGCGCTCCACAACACGAGCAACAGTGCGGTGGGGCTCACCGACAAATAAATGACAGAAAGAATACGGAGAAAGCAAAAAGTGACACTAACGTCCGATACACCCAACTGTGCACAATAACCAACAGGTACAATTTTTGAAAGCGATTCAAGTGTCAGGTCGCGAACCTGGCAGTCGTCAAAATGAAAACCCAATCCGCAACTTGACCACGCTCACACTACAGAGCGGCAGAAGCGTCAAAATAGAAAAAAGACTAGTTACCTACAAAATAGGAATGGCAGACCGAGTGGCGACAGAAAGGCAAGTTTTACGGCCGTATCTGCGTGAGGCACTCGGCGGAAAGAGGTCTGGACGCGGTCGATTCCCCTTCGTCTCAACTCGATCCCCCCACAGTCACCCCTTATGTTCACACAGGCCACAAGAGACTCCCTACACGCTAGAGTCACCCAGCCAACCACCCACAAACACACACGACAAACTGACTCAACGTATACAAAACAGACAGAACCGGACAAGTACTCCACGAAAAGAGAGAGAGAGACAGAACCCTTCACATCCCGGACGAGCCCCCACATAATTATGTCACGACCGGCCCCTGGAGGTCGGCCCTGACAGGATCGGTCTAAAAGGGAGTGAAGGGAGTTATTGACCTCACGCGCTCCGCAAGAGATCACACAGGAAAGATTACGATACAACACACCATTTATTCACACCAACCTACACATAGTCACAAATAAGCATTTCAACACACATTCATTTGTTCCTTCCCGTCGTCCCCCACCCTTACCTCCCCAAAGTTCACTGGGAGTATCATGTCCAATCGGGTGTCCAAAACGGGCCTGTTCTGAATAGTCTTTCAGTGCCGACACCCTCAGCACACACCCACACCACTTCCAATAGCACGACACAGAGCTAACCACACTCGCTTAGCTGTCACATGGGCTGCATGAAGTCTGAAGACAGTGTAGAACCCATCCCGTCGGACGAGGCGGTAGTCGTTAAAGATCCCGGACAGGGGTAGGACCATCCAGTGAAGAACGCGTGCTCCTCACACGCTGCGGCCTCAAGAACGTCAGCCCCGGGTGAAGCCAGCGGGAGGAGAAAAAAGAAGGGAAAGGAACAGGAAAGGAAAGGGGTACTAGAACCCCGCAGTCAGTATGGAATGAAATATGCTGCTAAATCCTAACAGCCACCCGCATGAAGGGCGAGGGGCGGTGTTTGCTGAGTACATTAGTAGCACCAGCTCAACAGACCTGAGCGTAAAACAGTAAACAAAACAAATGAGGAATGTTCGCTAAAGGACCTCTCACACGAGGCAGGCAAGAAATGACATCGAATTAACAGGTTGAAGAAAAGAATAGCAATTCAAATCTCCATCCTTCCTTCACTCACGTTCAACGACCACAACACATTTTCCTTTCTTAGGATTTGAACTTGAAGAGTACAGCAGTCATTGCTTTACAATTGCTACCACATTTACAAATAATTTAATGGCACGATTACCCCCACATTTATAGTAACACTTCAAAATAATCACACAATTCTCGAACCACGCACCCGAACGTCTAATCGTGCATACGCACGCTCGCAAACACAAAACACTCGTTCCCCTTGCACACACAAGCAGACGATGGGCGAAGGATACGAGACAGGCGATTGTGACTGGGGCGGACGAGTGAGACCAAGCAAGTCCCAACCCTAAATCACCAGGTTCTCCCCTATCCCCACCGACTACCGCATCAACAGATGAATTGAAAGGAGAGAGAATTTTGGATGTTAATTTTGAATGGCCAGGTTAAAGATCGAATTAACCAGAGAAAAGTGGTCTCAAACAATATTTCTTTTATAATTTTGAAACCAAAAAGAAATTGCGCAAAAGAGAAGAATTAGCCGGCTAACACAAAAAAAAAAACCCCACGAAACACAACTGATGCTTACCAGCTACCCGTGGGTGACCCAAGAAAGTGGCGGGTCAAGCGACTCTCTGCCCTCTGTCCAGTTGAGAGAACCAGCCGAGCAGATGCGGAAAAGCTGACATCCCTCCCCTACAGGCCGACTGCAGGAATGAAGGTACTGATTGTACCTTCGGCGATATGGTCGAGAACCAGAACCGGAGCGGGCGCTCCCAGGGACATCTTCCGCACAAGTGAAGAGAAAATCTTCCCAACCGTTGGCAGCAAACGTGCCACCATACGTCACAGAGTGAGAATACCTCAAGCTAAGGGGAATGCTGCACGTGCGGCAGGTAAAAAGACAGGTGAGAGGCCGATCGAGACAGCCAGTTTAAGAGAAAGGCACCAGCCACACGTGAACCTGCAGGATGAATTGCACGGACAGTGAAATTAGAGAGAGAGAGAGAAAGTAAACCTAACCCGAGCTGAACAACATTAAGGTGCAAACACACTACAAGCCACATTAAGGGATTGATTCACGACAACCACAACAACAACAAAAATAAATAAATAAATAATACTACCACCAAAGATGGACCAACGTCACAGACCTCGTGACATTGCATATTAGACATGGTGTTGCAGCCGCGGTTGTTATTTCGGATACAGCTGTCAGCTGGATTGTGGGTGTGGTGATCTAGCGATTGAAGGTCCGGTGCGAATGAATCGTCCCTCGCCAAGCTTCTAACGCTGACACAACCACCCAGAGGACGCAGGCCTGTCACACTGACAGGCAGAACTGAAAGGGGTATGTGGGCGGGGAATGGGGGGGGGGGGGCTGAAATGGGGGGAGGGGGGTTGGTAAGGCTAGGAGATCCGGATACACACACACAAATAGGCCACACACACACACGCGCACACACACACACACACACACACACACACACACACACACACACACACACACACACACGTGTGCGCGCATGCACACACACACACACACACACACACACACACACACACACACACACACACACACACATACACACAAACTCAACCGGTACCAGAAACTTAATAAAAACATCTTTTGGTGCCTTCTTCTTCTGTTATGTGGCCACAGTCAACACTCTGATTATTTTGCCACAGAATAGGGGGTTTCCACGAACCGGCTGCCCGACTTAAAAAAAAAAAATTCCTAAAGTTTCTTTTCCCCCTTTTTTTATGTAGGCTTGAAATCGCTCTCCAAGTTGCATGAGTAAATCACAACATTTGCCCCGGATCACATGTACACACTCCCTGCGCACTAACTGGATCAGAGGGGACGAGAAGTGACGGGCAGGCATCTTAGTGATGGCCCCCGGCACCCCTCGCCGCAGCGGCCCTCCTACCAGCGCACTCCTTACCCACTGCCTACTTAATCAAGCACTCTCACATTCATACAGGACAGTTTGGGTTTGGGTTTGTTTTGAGCTTACTCCTGAAGTTTCGCAGCAGCGAGACTGTCAAGAGTGTCAGCACTGAGGTGGGAGGTGACTGTTTTTTGCCTGTGGAGCGGAAAAGGCGCAAAAAAAAAATTGTCATAGAAATAAATGCGTCATCAACAATTTGTTTGCATTATAATAGCCCTCCCTTCCTTTCCCTACCCCTCCTTATTCCGCCCCTACGTTTAAACTCCTTGTGCATAGAAACATTTTAGACGGAGGACAATTTTCACCAGTGGCACCGGTTGAAACGTCAGATTCAAGGAAAAGATAACTCCCGCAATTCTAATCCGCGAACGTGTGCACATAGACTTTTTGTTGTTCAGCTTCATATGGAATCAAGATGTTACGCCGTAAGTTGTGAATCAACAGTGTTTTTGACAAAAACTGGTTTGAAAAAAAACAAAACCATGGTCTGACGTCTGTTTGGAAACAGAAATAGACCCCTGACCGTGGCGCTGACGGCGCTTCTTTCGGAGGAAAAGTTGACAACAGATGGAGAATTTAAACCTGAAGGATCTGTTGGGAACTGCTGCTTCTGCTTCGTCGATTCTCAGTCAGCTGGTTGGACTGTAAGCGTGTAGTGTTTGAATTTCATGCCATGTTCTGTAAACTTATTATATGTATTTGTTATTGTTAGTCTGTGCCATAGGGAAAGACAGAAGAAAACATCGGAGAAGTACTAATCTAATGTCTGTAAAGTGTAACAATTAATCCCTCACCCATCCCACCACCATTATACCCACTTACCAGCAAGCTATCCAGCGCATGCTTTCACTTCCTGTTTGAGAAAATCTCATGTTCATTGCTAAACAGAACATACATTTCCCCCTCCGCCGCCCAACTCCTCCCCCCACCCCCAAACCTCATCTCCCACGCTTCTTCGTCATTCTTCTTCTTCGTCTTCTTCTTCTCTCTCTCTCTCTCTCTCTCTCTCTCTCTCTCTCTCTCTCTCTCTGAGTCTCTCTTTTTTGTCCCTCTCTCTCTTTGAGTCTTTCCTCCCCCCCCCCCTCCCCCCCCTCTCTCTCCCTCTGTTACCTCATTCAATCATATCTTCTAACTGTACAGTCCTCAGCACTGTCTACTTCTCACTGCATATTCCCAACAGTTAATGTTTTTGATTAATGCACATGTTTGTATGCTCTCTGATGTAGGATTTTGCATCCATTCAACATTACTTTATTTTGCTCACCTACTCCACTGTCTCCCTCCAAGGGCTTTCCTTTACCTCCCCCCTTCCCTCTCTCTCTCTCTCTCTCTCTCTCTCTCTCTCTCCTCTCTCTCTCTCTCTCTCTGTCTCTCTCTCTCTCACTCTCTCTCTCACTCTCTCTCTCTTTCTCTCTCTCTCTCTCTCTCTCTCTCTCTCTCTCTCTCTCTCTCTCCTCCTTGTTTAGTTAGAATTTTTGCTGAGTTTCTCCCTCCTTCCCCCCTCTCTCTCTCCCTCTTTCTCTCTCCCTCTCTCCCTCCCTCTTTCCCTTCCTCCTTCCCTTTCTCCCTCGTTCTTCTCCCCTCCATCATATAAACACACTCTCATTCTCTTTATCACTCGACTCTTCCACAGTCTCTTTCCTGGAAAATTGTAGACATTTCTAATTTCTGTCAGTACCTCATGAATGGAGCTGAATTTTTTTTACTGATTTGTAGATGAGTGCATTGCAGATTCAGTTGCTGAACAGCCCTTTCGTCCCCACCTACCATCCTCTCATAGCCTATTCTGTCTGTCTGTCTCTGACCTCCTCTCTCTCTCTCTCTCTCTCTCTCTCTCTCCTTGTTTAGTTAGAATTTTTGCTGAGTTTCTCCCTCCTTCCCCCCTCTCTCTCCCTCTCTTCTCTCTCTCCCTCTCTCCCTCCCTCTTTCCCTTCCTCCTTCCCTTTCTCCCTCGTTCTTCTCCCCTCCATCATATAAACACACTCTCATTCTCTTTATCACTCGACTCTTCCACAGTCTCTTTCCTGGAAAATTGTAGACATTTCTAATTTCTGTCAGTACCTCATGAATGGAGCTGAATTTTTTTTACTGATTTGTAGATGAGTGCATTGCAGATTCAGTTGCTGAACAGCCCTTTCGTCCCCACCTACCATCCTCTCATAGCCTATTCTGTCTGTCTGTCTCTGACTCTCTCTCTCTCTCTCTCTCTCTCTCTCTCTCTCTCTCTCTCTCTCTCTCCGTTAATAATTATTGCTATCTGGGTTTCTGTTTCACAACAAAAATCAGTGCTAAATTAGGTACAGAGCATTTTGTGACCAAGGGTAAGAAAGCTGTTGTGGAGTTAAATCGAGTTTTCCAGAAATATAAAGAAATGAATGCAAGTACGTTCTTTAAGATTTTTGACGTAAGAATCAACCCATTCTGTTATATTCTTCTGAAATATGGGGCCTACAAAGATTAGAGGAAATAGAGAAAGTACATTTGATGGCCTGCAAAAGATTTCTGGGAGTACCACTAAGGACACCAAATAAAATGGTGTATGGTGACTTGGGACGATACCCACTTTATATTAACTCCTACACTAATTCCCTTAGATACTGGTTTAAACTGTTACGAATGAATCCTGACAGATTCCCATACAATGCTTATTTAATGTTGCTTGATGTGGATAAATCTGGAAAGACATGTTGGGCTTCTCAGATAAGACAAATTCTATGTGAAACTGGATTTAACATTATGTGACTGCAGCAGGGTGTTGGAGATGTTAAGGCTTTTTTATGTCTATTTAAACAAAGACTCGTGGGTTTCTTTATTCAGGAATGGACTGGATCTATTAGAGATCGAGATAGGTATGATAGTTACAGATCCTTTAAAACCATTTTCGAAAAAGAGAAATATATCAGTTGCATGGATACATATTGCTTTTGAGTCGCTGTTTCACAAGCAAGATTAAATGCTTTGCCACTTAACAACAATGTCCATCGATATAGTAATAACAGCCAAGATAGGTTATGTCCTTTTTGTAATACCAGAATTGAAGATGAATTCCATTTTTTATTCGAGTGCTTCATGTATGATGACCTTAGAATAAAGTTTTTGGGAGATTGTAAATTTTTACCACTCCCTGATTTGCTTAAAGTAAATAATGCCACCCACAGGCATAATTTGTCCAGGTATGTGTTTCATGCTAATAATGTTAGGAAGAAAATGACTTCTCAAGGTTGAACATTTACATTTATTTATTTTTGATGTATTGTTTCACTCACTCCAATTCAGTAGTTTAATTTGCTCTGAGGCCACTACTCTTAACGGCATTGGTTGTGTAACAAGTTAAACTGTGTGATAATCGTGCAGTCTATAAAATGTGTCTTTGCGTTCGTACTCTTATTTGGATTCTAAGCATTCCTTTCAAGATGAAAATATAGACCTTTTGACCACCGCCCCCCCCCCCCCCCCCTTCCATTTAATCCATTTATCATCCCTTACCCCTCCCTCCTGATTGTATTGTATTGTGGCCCAAGGCCGAAGTACATTAAACTGCTTCTGAGTTCTGAGTTCTCTGTCTGTCTGTCTGTCTGTCTGTCTATATCTCTGTGTGTCTGTCTGTCTGTCTGTCTGTCTGTCTCTCTCTCTCTCTCTCTCTCTCTCTCTCTCTCTCTCTCTTTCTTTCTCTCTTCCCCCCACTCCTCAGTCCAATATAGAAACACACTCTGTCACTTTTTATCTATTTGGAATTTCTGTGTATAGCTCATGAATGAACTGCTTTCTTATTGAGTTGTAGATAAGTGCATTGCACATTCACTATTCAGTTGCTGAACAGCCCTTTCATCCCCTCAGATCCCCTCTAGTGTATTCTGTCTGTGTGTCCGTCTGTCTCTCTGTCTCTGTCTCTCTCTCTCTCTCTCTCTCTCTCTCTCTCTCTCTCTCTCTCTCTCTCTCTCTCTCTCTCTCTCTCTCTCTCTTCAACCCCCTCCCACCTCCATCATATACACACACTGTCTCTTTTCATCTCTCAAACTCTGTCTTCATCTTCTGCTGTCTCTTTTTCTGTATCATCTATATTTTGAACTTCTGTCTACTCTATAGCTCATGAATGGAGCTGAATTTGTTAGTGATAATTTGTAAATGAGTGCATTGCAGATTCAGTTGCTGAACAATCCTTTTGTCCCCTTGTACCATCCTCACTAGCCTATTCTGTCTGTCTGTCTCTCACTCTCTCTCTCTCTCTCTCTCTCTCTCTCTCTCTCTCTCTCTCTCTCTCCCCCTTCCCTTCTTGTCTTCCTCCCTCTTCTCTCTCTCCCTCTCTCTCTCTCTCTCTGTGTCTCTGTCTCTCTCATTCTCTCTCTCTCTTAAATCAAAAGCATATGATTGTTATTTGCTTTGTCAGTTAATACTTTGTTGTCTGTATTATTTCTTAGCAGAAGACATTTTGATTATTTCAGAGTGCAAAATAAACAGTATGAAATGTACATTCTCTGCATAGGATTAACAGTGAACGTGTGTGTTTGTTTGTGTGTGTGTGTGTGTGTGTGTGTGTGTGTGTGTGTGTGTGTGTGTGTGCGTGCGTGTGTGTGTGTGTGTGCATAAGTCTGTACATGAGTGGCACTAAAATAAAGATGCACGTACCAGTATGTCTGTCTACATGTGTACACTTTGTGTGAAATACAAAGAAGAAACTGAAAAGAAAGAAACAAACAAACAAACAAAAACAAGATGAAATGAGAAGTGTTGCTCCATGTGCTGCATAGATCTGAGGTCTATCAAAAAACAAAAACAAAAGAGACACAGAGAGAGAGCACAAGAGAGAGAGAGAGATCTTGTTAATTTCATGTTAAAAATAGCAGTGACAGAACTTCACACTTGTCTCCTAATCACACACCATAATTTATGTTCATAGTCTGTATTTTAATGTCAGTTCATGTTTTTATCTTCACATATTGTTTTTAACCCATCAGTGTTTGAATTGTGCATTAACTTGATTACCATTTACAAAACGTCGTTTGTGTTTTTCAGGCAGATCTGTGTACAAATTGTGCGCAAAGGAGGAACAGATGTTACATCCCCTGTGCCCTTCATCACTTTTTTTGTGAGGTAAATTGCCACCATTAATGTAGTATGCTGCAATGTTATCAGTTACACTTACAGAGTGCCAGGTGTTTGTAGCTGAGTATTCGTTTCTTTGTGAAATTGTTATTTGAACTATTGTTTTTAAGTATCAAATGCTTTTATTGGTTAATTAAGGGTCATGCTTACCATGTTCTAGCTTGGGTTCCCGGTCACGTTGACATCGGAGGGAATGAAATGGCTGTTCGTTTGGCCAAGAATGTCACAACTCATCCTTTGAAACTGAATGTTCCTCTCATCCATGTCTGGTGGTCGCAAAGAAGATACGGTTCTATGCCAGCTGCACACCGGCCATTCGTATTTTACTCATTCCTGAATACCTTTTAAAGAGTGACGAAGCTCCGCGGTGCATTCCATGTCATGTACCACTTACAATGAAACATATTCTTTTAGAGTGTTGGGACTTGCATGATGTGAGACACAAACATTTTACAGCAGATTCCATGAAAACCTTGTTCAGAGATGTTCCGTCAGATGCGATCTTTGAATTCTTGAAGGAGATTAGCATTTTTCATCGGATCTGAGATTTTACAGTGAAAAGATTTTTAACAAAATTTCTGGTGGGTTTTTAGAAGATGTATTTTAAAGAGTTGTGTGAATGAATGATTTGTGAGTTGATTTTAATGTGGTGACAGCCCTGATATGGCCTTTGCGGTCGGCTGGGCTATAGGCAACATTACCATACCTAACCTTACCATATTTTCCCAGATATGTGTAATTTCTTTAATGGATGATTTTTTAATGACAATTTCTGTTTTTTAGCCACAACTTCTTTGCCCTCTTTTGATCATCACCAAGTTGAAATAAAGAAGAACAATGATTAGTAACTTAGTCAAGTTAGTGTCATGGACTGACGTTTGTTACATCATGGGTGCAATCCCTATCTGAAACCAGTGTTAGGTTTTGTGCTGGACATCGGTCACTAACTATGTCCATTTGAATTAATTTTACAACAGAACTTCTAAAGCAGTCAGGTCACCATACATTATTACTTTTTTCACGGCTTCCTTTTTTTTTCAGATTGCATACTTCCAACAAGGATTTAACAATAACTATATATGGTATATAAAGCAGACAAACATTAAAACAGAAAATCAGACATTTGCCTCTTAATGAGAAACAAAAAGAGCAGCTTCATGCAAACACTTCGTGATAGTTCGCTGGATGTGGGCAAAGTTAGGACACTCTTGTCATTCACATGGCTATAATTTTTTTCCTTTTTTTTCTTATTTTTTCTTTCTTTCTTTTTTCTGTTTGTTTTGTTTGTTTGTTTGCTTTTGTTTTCTTTTCGCTGTCTATCTGCTCTGTTGTCTTTCATGCGCCCCCCACCCCCCCACCCCGCACCCCCATCCCCTTTCATGGCATTAGAGTTTAGACCCATGCCTCATATTCCTGAAAGAGAGAGAGAGAGAGAATATACTGCTTATTGCCCAACCAACCACAAAGGGCCATATCAGGGCTCATCTTGTTGAAGTCAACTCTCAAAAATAGATTTTTTTTTTTTTTTTAAAGTACGCATACAACTCATTTCAGCATATTTTCCAAAAAGATGCCACGATTCTGTTAAAAACTTTCTTCTGTAAAATCTTAAGACAGATGTCAGTCTCTTTCAGAAACGTAAAAAAAAATCACGTCAGGTGGAACATAGATGAACAAGATTTTTATGGAATCTGCTTGCTGTAAAGAGTTTATATCAAGTGTTTAGGTCTGACATCATGAAAGACCCAACACTCTGTGAGAACATGTTTTGGCTCACTGACCACAGCCACAGCCAGGCTTTGTCCTGCCGCAACCTCAAAACTGGCAATTCACAGGGAGCAGTCAGTGTCAAGTCATCATAAGGCAACCCTTCATCCAGAGGAGACATTGCGCTGCTGCGGAGAATCACTTCGATGGTGTTCAGTGATACCTGGTCTGATCCAGTGCTCATTATAGGCAAGAAACCTCCCATTAAGCCCCCTGCTGATGTCACTAATTGCTTAGCCAGCATGAGTAAGCTCTCCCTTTAGATGACACCATCGGGTCTGTCCAGTAACAGGCTTTGTTTAGTTTTGTTGTTGTGTTTGTTGTTTGTTTTTCTTGTTTGTTGTATTTGTCCCAGCGTGTCATCGAAGATTAAGCCCAAGGCACCACTCATTAAGCCCCCTGCTGATGACAATAATTGCTTGCCGGCGTCAGTAAACTCTCCCTTGAGAGGGCACCATCATGTCTGTCCAGTGACATGCTCTGCTTAGGTTTTTGCATTTCTTTGTTTGTTGTTTGTTTTTTTGTTTTTTATCCCAACATGCCAATGAAGATTAAGCTTAAGATCCCATTATTTGAACTAGTTGCGTTTTCCTCTTCAGCATAGTCATGCATTTTCATATCTCCCTGGCTGATTTATAAGTTTTTAATCATGCCCAGGACCATACACTGTATTGCTTTTGTGTTGGAAGGTAAAAGTGAATAAATTTCCATGTTCTACATCCACTTCTTCTGTCTCTGTCTGTCTGTCTGTGTGTCTGTCTCTGTCTCTCTCACACTCACTCTCACTCCTCTCTCTCTCTGTCTCCCTTTCCTCCCCACCCCCACCCCTCTCTCTCTCTCTCTCTCTCTCTCTCCGAGAAACTTAATGACCATTTTTGTAATATTGCTAAGACAACAATAAAATTGGACAGATCTGTCCAAAACACTCTTACATTATTAAACGATTTCTGTGATTCAAAAGCCATATCCTCAGACTTAGACATCCCCTTAATGTCAGTCCATGATGTATATAATGCCCTGATCCGTCTAAAAGAAACATGTGCTCGTGGCTTAGATGGTATTGATGGCAAAATCCTAAAACTTGCAGCTCCAATTATTTCTGATACACTGACCTACATCTTCAATTTATGTATATCTAAAAACCAATTTCCTAAATCTTTCAAAATTGCTAGGGTAAGACCCATCTATAAATCAGGTGACACTTCGGATCCTTGTAATTACAGACCAATTTCTATCCTGTCTGTGGTATCAAAACCTTTAGAGGATCATCTAAGAAGATGTATTCTTAACCATTTTGACAAATATAACTTATTTCACCCTAATCAGTCTGGTTTCAGGAAACATCACTCCTGCCACACTGCACTGACCAACCTAGTAGACAAATGGCTCTCAAATATCAATGAAAACAAAGTGACCGGTGTCCTTTTTATTGACTTTGCAAAAGCTTTTGATGTAATTGACCACACACTGCTTCTAAAAAAGTTAAAATTGTACCGTTTATCCAGTAATGCTCTAGAACTCATCTCTTCGTTTTTAAGCGACAGAAAACAAATTGTCTCAATTCATGAACGCCAGTCTTCTATCTTGCCTCTCAAACATGGTGTTCCTCAAGGCTCCGTCCTAGGACCCATACTTTTCTCAATATATATTAATGATCTCCCCCTGTTTCTCCCAGCGTTTTGTGATATGTTCGCCGATGACACTACTGTTCATGCGTGTGATCGCAAAGGAGAAAAAGTATCTATGTTATTACAGCAAAGTATCAACCAGCTAACCAAATGGTCTGAATTAAACCATATGTGTTTAAACCCTGTCAAAACCAAACATATGATCATAACCACAAGACAAAAACGTCAAACCCTTTCTTATACGAGCACACCCCTTTCTATCAATGGCATAACTGTCGAAGAAACAGTCTGTCATAAAGTCTTAGGAGTAGTTATAGATAATAATCTGTCATGGTCAGAACATGTACGGTCTTTGTGCAAAACAGTTTCAAAAAAGATATACCAGCTGTCCAAGATAAAGCATTTCCTAGACTGCCATTCACGTAAAATATTTTTTCACGCTTATATTGAATCCCATATAAATTATACATCTACAATTTGGGATTCAGCAAGTAATCATATACTCAAACCTTTGTTTAGTCTTTATAGACGTTCCCTGAAATTAGTTTTGTTAAAATCGGTTACGTTATCATACTCTGACTATACAGATCTGGATATTTTACCATTAAACTTGAAGCTTAAATTCAATAAAGCTTTATTCATGTTTAAGATTCTTTCGGGTCGTGCTCCCCCTTCAATTACAGAGAAATTTAGATTGAATGAAAATCGCCATTTTCATAAAATTGTAATACCCCGTCCAAGAATAGATATGTTTAAAACCAGTCTTCACTACTCTGGCGGCTTCTTGTGGAACCGCATTTCACCCTCTCTTGATGTTCATGCCAGCATATATAGCTTTAAAAGGGCACTTCATACCCAGCTAATGACTGAATTTTCCAATTCATGCTCTTAAACTCTCTCTCTCTCTCTCTCTGTCTCTCTCACTCTCTCTCTCCCTCTGTCTGTCTGTCTGTCTCTCTCTCTCTCTCTCTCTCTCTCTGTACTGGTCTCTTTCATCTATTGTTCCAAAGGTGCTGCTTGTCAAGTGTAAATTTTTGTCTTTGCTTACAGGTTGGGGTGCCTGTTCAATGATTTCTTTTTCTTTTTCCAGAAATGTGTTATAATATTATTGTTGTGATAATGTTTATTGTATATATATTTATCTATCTTCCAATAACCATTTTTTCATGAACTATATATGATGACCCCTCCCCTCCCATCTGTTTCTCTCTCTGTCTCTCTGTCTCTGTCTCTGTCTCTCTCTCTCTCTCTCTCTCTCTCTCTCTGTCTGTCTGTCTGTCTGTCTGTCTCTCTCCTCTCTCTCTCTCTCTCTCTCTCTCTCTCTCTCTCTCTCTCTCTCTCTCTCTCTCTCTCCTCTCTCTTCCAGGCATTGATTGTCGTCTGTTCTTTTGTGTTAACCATTTCCTCTGTCTATTTATGGCGTTTATGTATGTTTACTTTAATTCTAGATTAGTTTTGCTGATGTTATTATTGCATTTTATATGTATTTCCCTTTGTTGAGGGCCGGATGTAAAAAAAAGCCATTTTGTGCTTATTCCGCTTTTTCCCTCATTAAAAAAGATTCGTTCGTTCGTTCGTTCTCTCTCTCTCTCTCTCTTTTCTTTCTCTCTTTCTCTTTCCTCTTTCTGTTTCCTCTCTTTTTCTCTCTCTGTCTCTCTCTGTCTCTCTGTCTCTCTCTCTCTCTCTCTCTCTCTCTCTCTCTCTTAATCTTTTCTCCCTTTTTCAGATGATTATTTTCATATAAATGATGAGAAGTATTGAACATTCTGTCTTTCGTGTCTTCTGACTTACATGGTTGAGAATCTGTGTGAATTGCAGTAAGTCTTATCTGCAGTGCTAAAATTTATGTTTCGCTCAGCACCACCGACGATGATGTGTGCATTTTCTCTCTAGTGCACAAGCCTTATGTATGATACTAGAAAGTGTATGACTCTGACATGAGGACCGATACATGTGTTCTTCTTCTCCCTAAACTCTGTGGGGAGTCAGTAAGGTGCCACATTGAAGAAAAATTCGCCAGGTTTCTCCAGTTCTGTTGCTTGTGTGTCGAGACTTGGATCACTCCAGATGTTTTCCCTGTCCATTCTACACGGGTGTCAGTCCATCGTTGTGTCTGTCTCCTTCCTTCAAAAGTGCCCTGGAGGGTTGTTTTTTTATCAAGGCCAGTGGATATTGGTATATGGTCGTACCAATGTAGTTTTCTGTTCTTTTCTGATGTCGGTAGATCTTGATAGGATCAGATGTATTGCTTGGTGGTTTGACGTACATGTTCCTCAGTGATATGATCAGTACACGTATCTGATGTTGAGTATTTTGTGGTTGCACTCCATTTTGATGGCTTGGATTCTCGTGTCCAGAAAAAAGAAAAAAGGAATCTTTAAATGTACATAAACTATGACTTTTTTGGTATTAAGTTGCAAAGTAAAGGTCTGGAAGGGGTAAACAAGGAATGGAGTGATCAGGGTTTGTGTTTTTCTGGGGTTTTTTTTCTTTCTTTCTTTTCTTCTCTTTGTTTTGGTTTACTTTTGGCAAACCATCAGTTCTTGAAATGACCCGTGATTTTTCTGGTAATAAGGTCAAATGACCTAATGTGTGCTAAACTATATAGCTGGGTTTTATGCAATTTTTTCCGAATGAAGAGCTTTCAAAGTTTCATGTGGTGCGCTCCACTTGTCACAGATGTGTTATTTTTCATGTGGTATTGTCCACACTAAGGATTACTTACCCATGTCATGTGGTTCAGTAACCGTTTCTAATTTTTCTTTCTTCTCTCTTTGAAAATTATTGATGGTTGGACAGTCATTCTGCTGGTTCTGTTCAAGTCCTGATGATCTTGGTGAAACACGGTTCAACACTTCTCACAGGGCTTCTTCAACTTCATATGCACTCAAATGCGTGCACGCACACACATACACACACACACACACACACACACACACACACACACACACACACACACACACACACACACACACTCACTCACTCACTACACACACACACACACACACACACACACACACACACACACACACACACACACCACACACACACACACACACACACACACACACACTCACTCACTCACACACACACACACACACACACACACACACTCTCTTCATTGCCGCTGTTCATGTGTCCATGGACTAATGGTATAATATGAATGTGAATGTGTCACTTATAATTTTTTTTTTTTTGGGGGGGGGGGGGGGGGGGGTTACCGAACCCATGTTTGTCCACAAATTATTGAATGTCAGGTTGGTGCAAAGGATAACTTGAGGCCTCCGTCCCAGCCCAGAAATTCTCTGACTGTCCAGCCAAGATTACAGTTTTTTTATGATTTTGATTTTTTTTTTCTTTCATGGAACATTTACTAATTAACCAAAGTTTGTTTTATGAAATTGTGTCAGTTTTTTAAAAAAGATGGCTAGCCAATTTGTCTGTGTAGCATTGTTAATGATTTTTTTTTCAGTGGCTGTGGTGCTGGATTTACTTAGCTTTATACCAGCATGTTGTTTGTTGGGTTTTAAATCTCGAGGTCCTAAGAAATCTAGTCTCTGTGTTGGTGTGTCCAGCGGTTGCCTGTGGCTGAAGTATGGCCTGATGCAGAGTAATTCTAACCTGGTGCTGACCAACGCTGCAAGTGCCGTTCTGCAGTTGATTTACATCTTTATCTTCTATGCATATACTGTGAAAAAGGTGAGGGAAAAATTGTTCTGTAAAGTAGGGATAAAGAGGAGAGAATGGAGAGAGAGAGGGAGAGAGAGAGGAACAGAAGACAGACACAGACAGACAGACACACACACACACACACGCACGCACGCACACACACATGCACAGAGAGAGAGAGAGAGATGGCAAAAGAACAAGGCAGTTTGAAAGTGGATTAGTGCTTGTGAGAATGGAGCATCAGTTGGTATGAATATGTGTGGTGCATCTGGAAAGATATGTTCTGAACTTTTTGCTGGATGGACTTGTTTCTTTCCTTTTTTTTAAAGATATCCCCCCCCCCCCCCCCCCCCCATGTTTTGACTTTAGTTATCAAATATTGTTTTTTTAATGTTTGGCTCACTGTAGTTTCTTATCTTTGTTTCTTTTTCTATTTCATCTTTTTTAACTCACATCAAGCACGTATTTCTGAATTATTTTATTGTTCAAGATACTGATTTCTTTTATATTTTTTGTTTGTTTCTTTTTTGTTGTTGTTGTAACCACCCACCTTATGAATTATATTTGTCCTTTATCCTGTTGTTCTTGTTATGCTTTCTTCTCATGCCATTTTGTTTATCAACTGTTCTTCTGCTCTATCTCTTGTAGTTCATGACATGACCGTGTTTCTGACTTACTCAGTTTTATTTGCTGTGGTTTCTTATCTATCTGTTTAAGCACTTTCTTCTCATTACATGATGCGTTTCTGAACTATTTTTCTGTGAGATGTGGTGTTAGCGTTATTGATCTTCTTTTTTTATATTGTTTTTGTGTGTTTTTTTGTTTGTTTTGTTTTTCAGAGCCATTTTCATCGTTTGATTATCTTGGCTTCCATGGTCCTGTTCTCACCGTTGTTGTACTTACGCTTTGTGCAACCTGACGTGTCCAAAGGCGGCTACCACCTGGGCCTGATGTGCTGCTGCATGTCCGTGTGTTGCTATGCTTCCCCTATGGCTACTGTGGTAAGTGATGACAGCAGGATCCCTGTGGGGAGTGGTTGGTTCGATTCTAGTACAGTTCCAAAGGGTGGTGTGTCAGAGGATAGAATGATCTTAGGGTTTATGGTGTGAAACTTGCAGGGAACAGGTGTTCTGTCCCTTCCCTAGACTTTAAAGTTTAGTTAGTGAGAGAGCTTTTTACATATAATGAGTGATTAACGCAGTCACACACTCACAGGATCATGTTTGATTGTTTTTTTCTAAGATTATGAATACTGTGCAAACTAATTTACACATACACACTCTCAGACACACACATATACACGTGCATAGGCAAGCACACACGCTCGAACACTCACATGCAGACATGAACTGACACATACACACATATGCAAATTCACACACTGAGAAAAAAACACTGTGTATGTGCACGTGTGTGGTGTGTTTGTGTGTGTGTGTGTGTGTGTGTGTGTGTGTGTGTCCATATGTGCGTGTGTTTGTTATTGTCAACAGTTAAAACCATTTTTGCCTGTGTTTACTGATAATTGTCCAAAGCAGATTTTGAGAACTTTGCCAGTTATGATGAGAGCAAAATAGCAGTTTCATTACCTATGGTCCCAGACTGTTTTATACCAAACAGAAAATCTTATTCAGTTGTTGCAATAGCATTGTTTTCCTGTTATTTTAATGATGAATGAATGATTATTTATGGCGCTTAATCTTAGATAAGCCGTAAGCGCTTACAAATACAGAAAAGATTAAAGAAAACATAAATGAAACCGAAATCGGAAATGAAATGAGGCAGGGAACAGTAAACGATAAACAGTAAACAAGTTGGGAGCAGGCAATACAAATATATCTGCCTTCAAAAGGGATTGCGATGGTTCCCTTATGCAGCTAGTGAAGAGTTTTCATATCTGTAACATATTTCCTTAATTTCATGTTCCCAGTTCCTCTCCCATCTTCAATCCCCCCCCCCCCCCCCCCCCCCCCCCCCTCCTTAAGTCCAAATCTTTGCCAAGTCATTACTATGAAGATAGTTCAGTTGTTGGCCTGCGCTTGTTTTTTCCCCCACTATTAGATTGTTCGTCTATGTATTTGTCTGACTTTATTCAAGTTTAAAAGGCTGTGCCAGTCTTGAATAAAAGTTGCTCTGTGTTAGGTTTCCTTATGGGAGCAAAAAATACCCAACTTGTTTACTGTTTATAAATGAAACCAATAAGAAGATAAATAATGCAATAAGCACCATGAACCTAAAAACAAGAGTGCATATTGACACACACTCATACACATGCACAAACACACACTTACGCATGCACGCAAGCATGCACACAGTCTCACAACAACGCACACAACTCACACACACACACACGGACGCATGCACGCACACATTAATTTGATGGGGAAGGGGAAGAAAGAACTGCTATTGATATGTGAAGAGGGTTGTTTTGTTTTTACCATGAGATTGTTAATGTCCTGATAACTGTTGTGATTCTTGTTTTGTTTTGGTTGTCTGGTTTTTTTAATTTGATTTAAAAGCATGTTATGTGGGTAGTCGTTAGATTGAAGAGACAACTTACAGTCACACCAGTGTATGTTGCAGAGAGAAGTTTATCGGAGCAAAAGTGTGGAGTCAGTGTCCTTTCTGCTGGTGCTGTCTAACTTTGTCTCTGCCATTTGCTGGTTTCTCTATGGAATTCTGCTCCATGATTCCTTTGTGACTGTAAGTTTTGGACCTAGCATAGTCCTTACTGTGACTGTCATAGAATGTGTGTGTGTGTGTGTGTGTGTGGGGTGCTTGTGTGTGTGTGTGTGTGTGTGTGTGTGTGTGTGTGTGTGTGTGTGTGTGCGCACGCGTGTGTGTGCATGTCCACATATGTATGTGAATGTGTGTGCTTGTGTGCGCGCACACTCGCAGATGTGTGTGTGTCTATGTGTGTGTTTCTCTGTGTGTATGTGTATGCATGTCTGCATCTGTGTGTGTGAGTGTGTGTTGATTTATGTTTTTGTATGTGTGCGTGTGTTTTTTATGGTGTGCATATGTCTGATTGCATGTGAGGGAGAGTTACGAAAAGTGCATAGTTAAGTATGCCTAAACACCCATGCATTGTTTACCTTTCTGTATGAGTGAGAGAGAGCTTGTGTGCATGTGTGTGTGTGTGTGTGTGTGTGTGTGTGTAATAGTATGTATGTGTGTGTCTGTGTGTTGTAATAGCAGTCACAAATCATAAGGGCAACGCACCTGTATCACCGAACTCTTCTCTGTTTCAGATTCCCAACTGTTTAGGCGTTCTGTTCGGCATGGTCCAGCTTACTCTGTTTTGTTGTTTCCCTTCTGCTCGGCACCGGCAGAAGACTGTAACGCCTGTCCTGCTTGGGACCTGAGATAAGGGGGGATAAATCATAATGCTGTGTAGTACGTGTGTGCATGTTTGTGTATGTGTACGAGTAGATGTGCAGTGATTTGTGTGTGTGTGTGCGTGTGTGTCTCTGTAGATATGTGTGTGTGTGTAATGGAAGTTTACACTGCCTTGTTCGGGACTGTATGTGAGCATGTATATGTGTGTGTGTGTGTGTGTGTGTGTGTGTGTGTGTGTGTGTGGGTGCATGTGCAAGCGTGTGTGTGAACCCGTATATATGTGTGCTTGTAATGGAAGTGGACATTGCCTTGATCTGGATGGTTTGTGTGAGTATTAATGAGTTTGTATATTATGTTTGTGTGTGTGTGTGTGCGCTTAGAATGTAAGCTCTCTCACTGCCTTTGTCTGGATTGTGTGTGAGTGCGTGTGCCTGTGTGGACTTGAGATGTGAAAAGCCACTCCCTTTGCCTGGGGCAAAGGTCTCTGGGTCCGGTTGATATTACCATTTTGGTCAGGGTGATGTTTGTCTTGGTCAGTGTTCATGTTTCACTGTGCAATTTGATGTCGGAAGTAAGTTTGCTTCTACACTTAAATTCTGTTTGTTGCTCATCGGTTATCAGTGCAAATAAAACAAGAGGTGGTTTGTTTTGGGGTTTTTTTTTTCTCAAGAAGAAGTGTATAAAGTGCAATTTTTAGAGACGATTGTTTTTTTTTTCATCTGAAAAATCTCTTACTTTAAAAGAAAGTATTTACATCAGCTGTGTATATTATGTCATTTGACAGTTTGGTAGACTGAGTAGAACAATGGTTTATATGCCTGTGTTAGTATTCTTTTTCTTTTGATGTTTTTTTTTCGTTTGTTCGGTCATGTGGTTGTATTTTTGTGTATGAAAAACAGGTATGTTCCTATTTATCTCCATGTGTTCATATCAGTTGTGGTTTTGGTTCAAGACATGCTGTATATTTTTTTTCTAATTGGGAGATGGTGAAAAATTGATTAACTAAATCTTTCTCAACTCCTGATCAATCATGAAAAAAAAGAGAAGTCATGGACATCCACAAGATGTTGTCTGGCTTGTGTTGGAAGAAACTTGATTTCATATTGGAGCTGACACACATTATAACCCAGAGAATAAGCCATTCATCTTTACACCTACCCAGCATATAGCACCATGATATCAGCCTGCAGGGAAGTACTTCTTTCTCAATTTCTTACCCAGGTGTCTAATATTTATAAGTAATGTGTACAGGGTTTAATCAGTCCAAGCACCGAGTCACATGGGCCAGCTTATACATTTGATTTAAATGTATTATCTGTGTGACTTTATCAACACAGTTTGAAGCATTGATTGTCTGGTACAAACGTCATTCCAGCACACAAATCACAGTATTTTTCAGCTCCTTGCATTTGCGTATGTGACTCGGGGCAAAACCTGTTGCAGGTACTGTCATCATGTTTAACGTGCGCTGTACTTATACCACAGAATTCTGCTCAGTGTGATAGAAAAAGAAATGACAACCAGAACGTTTATTTTGGTTTAGTGTTAAGAAGAATACGTTAGTTCGGAAATGGAGGTTAGCGCTGATGTGCCTACCAATCAGCAGGCGAGATAGCCATTAATGACAGAACCAGACAGAAATGGCTATTTGCGTAAGCTTATGTTGGTGCTCTTGCGTCTAGTCTGGTCTAGGCACACCAGCTGGTCTGGTCCCATTACGATATTGATTATAGGTTGGGTTTTTTTTTGTGCAAAGTGCGGGGTTCTTTCTTTGGTTCTTGTTTTTCACTGCTTTGGGTGTATTTTATCACAACTCATTCTCAGTTTTGGCCCCATCAGTAATACTTCATTGCAGCCTCCCAAATCACCTTCTATATGGAGGATGTTTTCTTCGTCTTTTTTTTTCAACCCTTTTAGAAATGGGGGATGTGCTCTTTATTTCAACACCTAGTCTAAAAAAATTGTGATATTGTGGCAGCAAGTTTTTGAGAAGTGTGACTCGACATAGTAAGAAATGATTTAAGATATAGTGTCATGAAACAAAGCGAGACAGGTGTTAAAAAATTGTGATATTGTGGCAGCAAGTTTTTGAGAAGTGTGACTCGACATAGTAAGAAATGATTTAAGATATAGTGTCGTGAAACAAACTGAGACAGGTGTCTGTCTTGTGTACTTCGTAAAACTGAATTGAAAAATACTTTGCTGTGCAATGTATGTCTTTTCATACTAATAATACTTTGAGCTTAGGTCCTACGTAATGTAAATCTAGAACTCAGAAATTTACAAACGACCAGGGCATCTTCACACTATTAAAATGTAAATCTGTTGCGAGGATTTTCGTATTTTTTTACTTTTAAGTTTTAAGTTTGTGTTAATTCTGAACTGTGAAAAAAAACTATGCAGTCTTTTGATATTGGGCAGGTCATATTTATCTGGTTATGAAATCAAAGTTGTGTCAAAACAGATCTGTTCCAGACATTGTCACTGACTGATCTTTACCAGTGTCAAGAAACTTAAAGCTTCCCTCCACATCTTTCGATTGTTTTTTCTGTCTGATGCCATGATTAGGCAAAGTCCACAAAACTTATTGCAGCCAAACTGTGTCAAAAGATGGAATGTTGCTTTGGAGTGAACACATCAAGTATTTGGAGAGGGGGGGGGGGGGGGATCTGTACAGTGGATCCAGGATCATCAGTACTTCTGTGTCCTTCCAGAAACTTTAAAGTTACAATCAGAGTGAATACATCACCAATACAGAAATAATTCGTAATTAAACTGGAGAAAGATTCTTTGATAATGGTACATGTAAGTTGATATCACCTGTGCTGGTTGCCATCAAAGTTTGCAACTTTGTATAAAATCCTGATGATGTGAACATGCATGGGTTTTTTTTTTCTTTTCTTTTCAGTGGACTCTTCACCATCACAGGCTGGCGCTCTCAAAGGGTGCCCCCCCCCCCCCCCCCCCTTTTTTTTTTTTTTTATTTAAATAAATGCAGCTTTTATTTGAAGTTCCATGGACAAAATGTTTCCTGTCATTCGCCCTATTGATTATTGAGGTTTTGCAAGTGCCCATGGGGATGTTGAGAGATCTTTTTAGTACAGATAGCTCCCAAGCCATCTGGAAATTGAAGTTCTGTGCTAGAAACTTCCTCTGTTCTGTGACTGTCTTTGAGTCTGCATTGTGAAGAATTTAGTTTTGTCAGTCTTTGCTGTTGTCTGCTGTTTGTCTGCCATTGTGGACCGCCTACTGTCGTTTTCATTATCTCCATTACATTTTTATTTTTCTCAATCTGATAACAATTTATGACATGCCATGGTTTGTTGTTTTGGTTGTTGTTGTGAATTAGTCCTTACATAGCGAAAATTGTACACACTGTCTGGAATGAATACCAGCTCTCCATCTGGCAGTGCCCATGTGGCTTTTTCTTAGTATTTTCTGTATCATAAAACCATATTTTTCTGAATTAATTTCATCTGATGTTTAAAAATCTGGAAGCAATAAATGAAGGGGAACGGCTGATGCTCCCACCACAACCAAATTATACATGCTGTAAGATCTTAGTGGTTTAGTTGCAATGTCATTAACTGCTTTTAGTGTTGGTATGTGGGGAGAGGGGGGGGTGTCAGGATTTTTTCTTTCGATGACATGTCCTTTTTTCTATGTGAATGTTTTTCCTGTGTGTGTTGATATGGTTCTGTGTCGACTGGGCAGATAGAGCTGAAACTGGAGCTGACTAGAATGTTAGGTTGAGCTTTTGATATGGAAGGTTCAGTTCCACCAAGGGTGACAACTTTCCCTCCATGGCATCCTATGTGATGGTGGGTGACGGTCCCTTTCTAATCATATCAGCAGCTTGGTTCTCATGAAAGGTGCATGCTTTTTATGCCAAGCTGCTGATGAACTGCCAAACAATGTGTCTCTACAGTAAGCTTTAGTCTGTCCCCTCAGGGCTTTGTTGAAAGGTTTTATCAAAATCTGAAGAAGTTGAAGTTACAGGGTTTGTGAATGCTTAGAGTCATGTTCCCCCATCCCACCTCCCATTGTTCTGTTACCAGTGAATTTTGCCATGACGAGCTTGGTTTTGTGATAACTGCACAGAAGGATTCTTTGCTATTTACAGGGTCGAATCATTGTCAGTTGTTTGTATAAGTTACTTGTGTGTGTACTTGCATGCATGCATGCATGTGTGCGTGCATGTGTATGTGTGCGATCTTTCTTTATGCTATCATATTGCTGTGTATGCCCTGCTCAGAATGGTGGAGCTGCAACTTAGACCTGAAATGAACTCAGAACAATAGTGTCAGGATGTACAATGCGTGTTCCTGCAAAACCTGAAAATCTTACTTCCATTGTGCAGACAGACTGTGTGCATCCTTGTAGTGTGTGTGTGTGTGTGTGTGTGCGCGCACACACGTCTGTGCATGTGTGTGTGTTTCCCTGCATTTGTAGCCCCACCCCTACTCCCGTCCCCCTATCCCAAAAGGGGCATGCTAAATGGATTATTTGTCATTCCAGCATTAATTTTTTGTGTGTTTTTTTTTACCTGAGAATAGTATAGCAGATTACTGGTTAGCATTGCCAGATTTGATTGGTTTGGCAGTTTAGTTTCCAGACCTTATTGGATACCTTCAGATCGTTTATGATACCTTCAGATCGTTTATGATACCTTCAGATCGTTTATCTGCATTATATCATGCCCAGATCATATGCACATGACCATTCTCTTACTTTTCTCTTTCCTTTCTTGAGAACAACAATGAGAATTTGAAAGAAAAAAAAAATCATTTCTGATTTTTCAAGAGTTTTTCCCCTTTGTTGTATTATAGGATTCATGGTTATTGATATCATTTAGGGGAAAAAAACATGATGGTTGAGGGTTAATGGTAATGGTGTAACGGTGTTTTTCTCTGACATTACATGGTGAATGGTTGTGGATATGGATAAGCAGTAATATCTGAAGCGTATATATACATGACAGTTTGATTATCGCTGGATGCCTGGCTAATATGTTTGTACACGTAAAGTTGTGCTAGTGCTTGTGTGTCTATACCAGTATTCTTGTATTTTGCAGCTACAGTGTGTAGAATATTGGCGACTTTGATAACCAAAATAACCAGTTGTTTGTCATAATTGACCAATACTGTGTTGTAATTGACCAGTGTTATGTTAAAACAAATCAGAGGCAGGGCAGTGTGGCTAATCATATGGAGATGTCTTCCCTTGGTCAGTCTGTCTTCTTGCAGGGAGGAGAGTGGAAGTACATTGGACAGAAACCAGGAAATTAGGCAGTATATGTATGAACTAGACGGCGATATGCCAACATTATAATCAAACATCCCACCAACGGATTGTGATATACTTATAGCATAACTTTGGTAGGATAAGAATGTGCAAGCTTTAATCTAAAGGCTGTTAGCCTGACCATTTATTTACATGCAGGGTTTTTTCCCCTCATAAACAGAAAACAGGGTGGTTTTCATGTTGGTAGTGTTGTTTTGAGACATAACATTTCACAATCCTTTAATATCCAACTCCAACTTCATGTTGGTAGTGTTGTTTTGAGACACAACATTTCACAATCCTTTAATATCCAACTCCAACTTCATGTGGATAGTGTTGTTTTGAGACACAACATTTCACAATCCTTTAATATCCAACTCCAACTTCATGTTGGTAGTGTTGTTTTGAGACATAACATTTCACAATCCTTTAATATCCAACTCCAACTTCATGTGGATAGTGTTGTTTTGAGACACAACATTTCACAATCCTTTAATATCCAACTGCAACTTCATGTTGGTAGTGTTGTTTTGAGACACATTTCACAATCCTTTAATATCCAACTGCAACTTCATGTGGATAGTGTTGTTTTGAGACACATTTCACAATCCTTTAATATCCAACTCCAACTTCATGTGGATAGTGTTGTTTTGAGACACAACATTTCACAATCCTTTAATATCCAACTCCAACTTCATGTGGATAGTGTTGTTTTGAGACACAACATTTCACAATCCTTTAATATCCAACTCCAACTTCATGTGGATAGTGTTGTTTTGAGACAAACATTTCACAATCCTTTAATATCCAACTCCAACTTCATGTGGATAGTGTTGTTTTGAGACACAACATTTCACAATCCTTTAATATCCAACTCCAACTTCATGTTGGTAGTGTTGTTTTGAGACAAACATTTCACAATCCTTTAATATCCAACTCAATATGTGGATGTGTTGTTTTGAGACAAACTTTCACAATCCTTATATCCAACTGCAACTTAATGTTGATAGTGTTGTTTTGAGACACAACATTTCACAATCCTTTAATATCCAACTGCAACTTCATGTGGATAGTGTTGTTTTGAGACACAACATTTCACAATCCTTTAATATCCAACTGCAACTTCATGTGGATAGTGTTGTTTTGAGACATAACATTTCACAATCCTTTAATATCCAACTGCAACTTAATGTTGATAGTGTTGTTTTGAGACACAACATTTCACAATCCTTTAATATCCAACTGCAACTTCATGTGGATAGTGTTGTTTTGAGACACAACATTTCACAATCCTTTAATATCCAACTCCAACTTCATGTGGATAGTGTTGTTTTGAGACACAACATTTCACAATCCTTTAATATCCAACTGCAACTTCATGTGGATAGTGTTGTTTTGAGACATAACATTTCACAATCCTTTAATATCCAACTGCAACTTCATGTGGATAGTGTTGTTTTGAGACACAACATTTCGCAATCCTTTAATATCCAACTGCAACTTCATGTTGGTAGTGTTGTTTTGAGACACAACATTTCACAATCCTTTAATATCCAACTGCAACTTCATGTTGGTAGTGTTGTTTTGAGACACAACATTTCACAATCCTTTAATATCCAACTGCAACTTCATGTTGGTAGTGTTGTTTTGAGACACAACATTTCGCAATCCTTTAATATCCAACTGCAACTTCATGTTGGTAGTGTTGTTTTGAGACACAACATTTCACAATCCTTTAATATCCAACTGCAACTTCATGTGGATAGTGTTGTTTTGAGACACAACATTTCACAATCCTTTAATATCCAACTCCAACTTCATGTTGGTAGTGTTGTTTTGAGACATAACATTTCACAATCCTTTAATATCCAACTCCAACTTCATGTTGGTAGTGTTGTTTTGAGACACAACATTTCACAATCCTTTAATATCCAACTGCAACTTCATGTTGGTAGTGTTGTTTTGAGACATAACATTTCACAATCCTTTAATATCCAACTCCAACTTCATGTGGATAGTGTTGTTTTGAGACATAACATTTCACAATCCTTTAATATCCAACTCCAACTTCAGTTAACTTTGCTTAGGTCTTTAAATGTTTTTGAGAAACAAGGCTGTGGCAACACTCCTCCAGCAGACTCAATTCAGGGCTGACTTCTGCAAGCAGGGCCTCTGCCATTCTTGCCGTCTTCACCCCAGAATCCATGCACCTATACCACATCTATTGGGTCATCCCTTTTTCCATATACCTTTTGGATTCTAGCTGATGGCCTGTCTTGTGAAGCTGGTAGGAGGCTTTCATAATGTGTGGCCAGTCCAGCCTCATTTCCTTTTCTTTATCTCTACGGGGTTTTGTTTGGTTCTGTCCCACAGGCTTTAGAAATTATTCCTGGCATCTGATGTTGGGGATGAACCAGAGGCTCATGCCTACTTCAACAAACCTTGTAATGATTTTCAATCCTTTTTTTGTTTGTTTGTTTCACTATCTTTCACAATGTCGGACAATCCTTAAAGATCCTCCAACAACCTTTCATAATGTCATACAATCCATAATGTCCCACAGTCCTTAACCAAGTCAGATAATCCGTTATGTGTCAAACTCCAACAACCCTTCATAGTGTTCCCCATGTCTTCATGTCCTGCAGTTCTTTATACCTTTAATCGTGTTCACCAATGTCGCTGTAATGTTTTACTTGAACTATTGTTTTTAACCTCTGGCAGTCCTCAGAATATCCTACAATCCTTCATCATGTTCTGCAATCTTTCGTAAGGTCCAAAAGTTCTTAGTTTCCTACAATCTTTTTTTTTTTAATCCATAATATCCAACGACTGTTCATCCTGTCTAACCATTCTTCAGTATTTCCTGGAATCCTGCAGAATGCCATACAGTCCTTCATAATGTCATGCAATCCTTCCATGTGTCTTGTGATCAAGTCTTTTAATGCTTGATGGTGTCCTACAAACTTTCATCTTGTTCTGTTCTTCTCAAACTCAGTTTGCTACTTAAACTTTGCAGTGCGAAGGCAGATTAGTGAAACAGGGATGTACATGTAAATTTGTCGGTTTACACCAAAGCACTACGTTTTACATTTACTTACATCAATGAGCGATTCTACTCAACATTTTCCAGCTTTTGTTGTTTTTGTCATTGTTGTGGTTTTATCTTGGTTATGATTTTTTCTGTGAATATTTTATGACTTGATGGTTATAGCATAAATGACTCCTTCCTTTGTTGTCTAGTACTGTCAAATCAACCTAAATTTAAATTAGAATTAAAAGAAGAGAAGTAAAAGACCATGAAAAACTAATAGAAAGAGAACCAGAGGTGCAGGTGGGACCCAGAGAAGTACTGTCCTCAACTGCCGAACAAACCAGCTGGGAGTAATCCTGCACCACCCATGGAAGCCTGCGCTGTGTTCAGAGTGCAGGCATGCACAGGGGATTCCATTATTTTGCTAACAGTTTTGTTTGTTTTTCATATCAGGAAGTCCTTTTTCAAGCCTCACCTTGTAAAGCAGGTTTATCGACAGAAATTGGAAACTGCTCATAAATGGGGCTGTGACTTTTGTTTCCCACTAAATGAACCTGTATATGAACTAGTAGTCTACATGCAGCATGGCTTGCTGAAGGAAACTCAGACTGTCTGATCATATAGTTGTTTGGGCCGATTCGTGAAAGGCAGCAGTTCACATCCACATATTACACAAGGTCGCCATGATTGTGGTGATAATGAAAAGTGTGCTGAAACATTTGTTGCCCTGAGAGAAGCAGGGATATGCATAGTTTGAAGAAAATCCTTTCCAAATTTGTGTGTGTGTGTGTGTTATGTGGAGTCCTTTGGGTTGTTGTTACTAAGATTGATAAGTTATCAGTCTATTGATAGTGTCGTTTTTCTTGACTAAAATAGAAGGAAAAAAAGCTGTGTAGGCAAGAATGGGGATGGGCACGCATTTCTTCCACACACACACACACACACACACACACACACACACACACACACACACACACACACACACACAATCATTAAATGCAGAGTATCATACTTGTTTGTGTAATAAAAAATATTTAGTAATTTTTTTTTTATTGCAGATGCATATTTCATATGATTTAATGAACGTCAGCAACTGCTTGCAAGACCCTTGTTTATCGTTGATATAAACAGTATATGTGCAGTCAGTTGTCAGATATTAAACTTTTCATCAATTTGCAATGGATGTACCTAATTTCTTGTAGTATATGTTACTTTGATTATTCATTAAATTCATCAATAGCCACCTATGATTCATCAATAGCCACCTATGATTCATCAATAGCCACCTATGATTCATCAGTAGCCACCTACCCCGCTTCCTTTCCTCCGGATCCTGAGCTTTGTGTTGATATAACAGAGTCAAAAAAAAAAAAATCATACATATTTCTTTTCATACCTTGCCATGACTGTTACATGACCGTCGTCAAAACAAGCAAGCAAGTATCAGAGAGTGTTACAAGAATCTTTGTCACCAGAAAATGTCTATGCCGAAATACTGAAACATTTGCACTGGTATACATACATATTTTTGTTTCTGAGAATTTTTTTTCCTTTCTTTTTTTTCCCCCATCATTTATTATGAACAGTATTGTGTAAAACTGATGGTTTTTTCGGTTTTAAAATGCTCAGTAGTGAGTTAATAGATACAGGTTTATGGATACAGTTATGATGGTAAAAATTTATGTGAATTAAAACAAAACCCTTCTTTCAGTGTTTATTGGTTGCAAGTTTTTTATAGATAGATAGATGTATGTGACCACAAAACACATGCACTGCCTTTTAAATTTCAAATCTGGTCCATGTTATTGGCTGAATATATATATGTAACAGTGTTTGCTTCTTTTTTTCTTTTTTTTTTAGGGTTGGCAGTATTAATTTGTTTCTCATGATAGCCAATGTTATTCTTTGAAGATTTGAATGAGTATATATTCTGATTTTTTTTTTCCATAGAAGCAGAAATTAGAATGATAAAATACTCACATATTTGTGTCTACATTCATGTACATGCAAGAGTGTGTGCATGGACCTACACACGCATGCACACAGACACTTGCACACACACACATGCTCTTTCTCTCTCTCCCTCTCTCTCTCTCTCTCTCTCACACACACACACACACACACACACACACACACACACACACACACACACACACACACACACACACAAGAACACTGTTAATGCACTGGGTGATACCAACTATGCGCAAATCAAAATAAATCCAAGTTGGATAGCTTTGTTTCCTCCTCCCCTCCACTGCTTTGCACCCTCTGTGTCCCCAATGTTACCCCCACCTGCTGACTCCTGAAATGCTCCTTCCTGCTCCTCGAAAACTGGGTGTAGAGGTTGAGGAAATAAGCATATAAGTCTTAAATGTGATTCTCTGTGTAATTCTGATGGAAACAAATAGAAACACACATAGAGACTTGTGTCTTTTAACGTAGACATCATGTGCACTTGTGAAGTTCAGTGTTTTTCCTTCTGGGAACATTTGAGAGCACTTGCTTTCTCTCTTCCTTTCTTTCTTTCGTTCTTTCTTTCTTTCTTTTAAACCACAGTCTTCTTGGTGACTGTTAATTTTGTGACACTGATTAGTTTGTCTTGGATTCTGTGCAGTGTCAGTCCAGTCGGTTTGTCCAATGAGGCAAACAGATTACATTGTGCCATCAGATGTGAAAACTGCCAGTGATGGGGAAAGTGTACCTGTCAGAGTTACCTTTGAAACGAGATCTGCCTGTGCTGATTGTCTTTGTTTTGGGTGGAATACAAAATGTGCCTTGTTCAGAATGCCTGTGTGTGTACAAGAGTCTGTAAAACACATTGCTAGGGCCAAGGATATGATCCTGTTGAGCCAAGGATATGATCCTGTTGGGCCAAGGATATGATCCTGTTGGGCCAAGGATAGGATCCTCTTGGGCCAAGGATATGATCCTGTTGGGCTGAGGATGTGATCCTATTGGGCAAGTTGCAAAGTGAGGCAGGTGGAAATCTAAACAAATCTTAAAAAGTGTTTGAAATAATCCCGCCAAACAACATGGACAAACGAATCACAACACTAAACATGACATGTTTCAACCTCTTAGGTCTTCTTCAGGCGAGATAAACAACACTCAGAACAACGAAAATGAAGAAGGAGCAATCACTTATCTTGTCAAATTTAGCACAGGATGGGTGTTGAATGAAGAACAAGCAATCACTTATCTTGTCAAATCTGGCACAAGATGGACATTGAATCCACGCCCATCTTGCACCGATTTTGACAAGATAAGTGATTGCTCATTCTTCATTTTCGTTGTCTTGAGTGTTGTTTATCTTGCCTGAAGACCTAAGAGGTCGAAACGCATCGTGTTTTGTCCTGTGATTTGTTTGTCCATGTTGTTTGGCAGAGTTATTTCAAACCATTTTTAAGACATGTTTGGCAGGTCAGGCCCCTGGCTGCCCAAGCAAGCATGTGAATATGTAGATGACAACTGTACAGCTGCATGTCTGACCAGACAGTTGTAACTGCCTCCCTTTGCCAAAACGTTACTCCGGAAGTTGACGAGATGGCTATTTTTGTCCATGCCTGCCGATTTTGGACTGCAGTGTCTCCCAAGGTAGCAGGTATCTGCCCCATGTACACATGATTTGTCCAGTTGCAGTTGTGACATTACCCATTTAAAGACCCTCTGCATAATTGCTTTCTCCTGTCAGAGAGTTGGTTTTTGGAAGCCATTACAGACCCGGTGTTGAAAAGTTTGTAGAGGTTGCTATGTACAGGCTGCACTCTGTTTTCAAAGCCGTGTGATAAAGCAGTGAAGGCATACGCTGGTGGGGTAATTCATTTGTGTGTCCTTACATCTTTGTCACAGACAGTGTCGCTGAGCAGTTGCTCTTTGAGGAGATTATTGCATGCAAATGTATGGCTGAACCGCCTAGTAACTTTGCACACAAAGTAAGAAATATTGTAGGGGAAGGATATAATTGCCTCCCTTTAGTGGGAATCCAGGGGTACTGATATGTGAATCATTGCACACTATCCTATAGAGATTTCTTAATGTGCTTCCCTCAGAAGACTTGAGTGCCATTTATTACAATGTCATAACTATTGCTCATGTGTGTGAAATGAGAAATCATTGAGATTGCCTTCAAATGAAATCAGTACAAGTCCTGTGCATGCTTTTGGGGGGTTTTTTTTTAGTTTTCTTTTGCATGCTATGACCAAAGATATGGTGCAGGATTTCCACATTTACTGGTGAACATGCATGTAGGTCCTATTGAGACCGGCTGTGTGGAAAAATAAAACATGCATCTTGAATATTATTGGCATGCCAGTAGTAAGTAGTTCTAGCAGAAAAGTCTAAAATGTGTTGGATCATTGCTTTGTAGGAATTCTGTGTCTTTGTGTGCGGAAAACTGTGAGTATGTTATCCTGTGAAGATTGTGTATGTTTGATATGTGATGTTGGTACTGGTGTTATACAAAGATTGATCATGTGTTGAAGACGTGGTGAGAGCTTTAGATGCAATGCCCTTTGTTGTATATAGTTTGGCTGTAAGTACAAAACGGCCTGAAAGCTGGGACACAGAATCAAGTGCAGATTGACCGTGTGCTCTGTACAGAACATGATGAGAAACTTGGGAGCAGTCTCCTGAACAGCGTGCAGGGAAATATGGATGGAAAATGTGGGGAAAGTAAGTGCAATAAAATATATACTTTTCAGATTGCATGTGTATGAAAGTACAAAAATGCAGGTCCAGTTTATCTGTTGAAAGATGTGTGGTGAAAATGTAGTTCAGTTTTTATAACTATTTCATTTGCACATGGTGAAAATGTAGTTCAGTCTCTTATAACTATTTCATTTGCACATGGTG
Source organism: Conus canariensis (assembly GCA_033310375.1). NCBI lineage: Eukaryota > Metazoa > Mollusca > Gastropoda > Neogastropoda > Conidae > Conus > Conus canariensis. Next base: position 84,568,497 of record CM065718.1, read on the forward strand.
AAAATGTAGTTCAGTCTCTTATAACCATTTCATTTGCACTAAGGTTGTGGAGATGGGAGGAGTGGGTAGGGCGGGATGGTGGGGCAGAGGAGACAAGGGGTGGGATGGTGGGAAGAAACCCCAATCTTTGAAATGTGTGAACAGAATTTCCATGAAATACTGCAGCATGAACCTCATGCAGTGGTGAATCAGTGTGAAAGAGGCTTTCAGTCAAAACTGAAATACTGCAGCATGAACCTCATGCAGTGGTGAATCAGTGTGAAAGAGGCTTTCAGTCAACACTGAAATACTGCAGCATGAACCTCATGCAGTGGTGAATCAGTGTGAAAGAGGCTTTCAGTCAACACTGAAATACTGCAGCATGAACCTCATGCAGTGGTGAATCAGTGTGAAAGAGGCTTTCAGTCAACACTGAAATACTGCAGCATGAACCTCATGCAGTGGTGAATCAGTGTGAAAGAGGCTTTCAGTCAACACTGAAATACTGCAGCATGAACCTCATGCAGTGGTGAATCAGTGTGAAAGAGGCTTTCAGTCAACACTGAAATACTGCAGCATGAACCTCATGCAGTGGTGAAACAGTGTGAAAGAGGCTTTCAGTCAACACTGAAATACTGCAACATGAACCTCATGCAGTGGTGAATCAGTGTGAAAGAGGCTTTCAGTCAACACTGAAATACTGCAGCATGAACCTCATGCAGTGGTGAATCAGTGTGAAAGAGGCTTTCAGTCAACACTGAAATACTGCAGCATGAACCCCATGCAGTGGTGAAACAGTGTGAAAGAGGCTTTCAGTCAAAACTGTGAAATACTGCAGCATGAACCTCATGCAGTGGTGAAACAGTGTGAAAGAGGCTTTCAGTCAACACTGAAATACTGCAGCATGAACCTCATGCAGTGGTGAAACAGTGTGAAAGAGGCTTTCAGTCAAAACTGTGAAATACTGCAGCATGAACCCCATGCAGTGGTGAAACAGTGTGAAAGAGGCTTTCAGTCAAAACTGTGAAATACTGCAACATGAACCTCATGCAGTGGTGAAACAGTGTGAAAGAGGCTTTCAGTCAAAACTGTGAAATACTGCAGCATGAACCCCATGCAGTGGTGAAACAGTGTGAAAGAGGCTTTCAGTCAAAACTGTGAAATACTGCAACATGAACCTCATGCAGTGGTGAAACAGTGTGAAAGAGGCTTTCAGTCAAAACTGTGAAATACTGCAGCATGAACCCCATGCAGTGGTGAAACAGTGTGAAAGAGGCTTTCAGTCAAAACTGTGAAATACTGCAACATGAACCTCATGCAGTGGTGAAACAGTGTGAAAGAGGCTTTCAGTCAAAACTGTGAAATACTGCAGCATGAACCCCATGCAGTGGTGAATCAGTGTGAAAGAGGCTTTCAGTCAACACTGTGAAATACTGCAGCATGAACCTCATGCAGTGGTGAATCAGTGTGAAAGAGGCTTTCAGTCAACACTGTGAAATACTGCAACATGAACCTCATGCAGTGGTGAATCAGTGTGAAAGAGGCTTTCAGTCAACACTGCGAAATGACTGTCAGTACCAGCTCGGTGAGAACTCTACTGTACAGGCATCAAGAAAGTTGATTTTGTTGTTGTTGTTGTTGTTGAAAATGAGGCATCAGGGAAAGATGGATAATCAACCAACCATCTTTGTATACATAAGGTTTCAGAATCATAGAAATTCTTGAACACGCATGCACATATGAACTAAGTGATTATTTTTTCCCTGTTAAAACCGAATACTTAGCAACATATGATTCAGATGGTAAAAGCATGTCACAATATTAAGCTGAAAGAAATTATGACATGACTTTCAGTATCTATTGCCTAGCTATGCAGCAATCTGCCAGTGTGGATGCACACTTGTTCGTAGTTCATTGTATTCATTGAAAAACAAATAAACAAAGAAAAAACGCTCATAATAATGAAAACTTAGATGTCTATAAATATGAAGATGAAAATCTTTCGAGCGGTTAATTCATCTTGTCATATTGTTTTAAATGTAGGTGACCATGAAGTTATGTTAAAGCTTACAATGGTTTAATTCGAGATTCGCCATGCACAGGTGCAAAATGATTGATTTTGTGAATTTGTATCACCATAAGTGTGTTACATTACATGTCTTTAACATTAGCCAGTTTTTTGTTTGTTTGTGTTTTTAATTTACCTCCCTGTTTTTTTTTTCGTTTTTTTTTTACATAAACCTGTTTTGTTTGTGTCTGTGTTGTTGGTGTGTGTGGGGGGGGGGGGGGGGGGGGAGGTTGCAGGAAGGGAGATGAGGCTTTTCTTTTTCTCTTTTAAATTTTTATGTGTGGTGATGTGTATTTTTATGAGTGGATGGGGAGTGTTTGTTCCTCTGCTTCTTTCTAGTCAAGTCGACTTCTGAAACCACATCATGACTGTTTTGTTTCCCTGACAGCGTTATGTTGTCTGATGTTACCTTTACATACTTTTCATTGCACTGGCCAAATGTTGCGTCTTTTTTTCTGCCTTTTATTTTGTTTTATTTTTGTCTTCAATAGATTTCCTCTTCGTGTTTTAAAAAAAAAATGTGTCAAGATAGTCTTCATCAGTAAGTTCATTCTTACAAAGAAACAAGGGGAGAGAGAGAGGGAGGGAGGGAAGTACAAATTATCTGAAATAGCTTATAAATTGGAGAGTTAGTGGCTAATACACTTTAATAGTTATGAATTCCAGTGACGCATCCTGCACAATGTGTTTGTAATATATGTAGTAAATGTTTATTATCATGAATAACAGCATTTACAGCTGTTAAATAAATGCATTTACAGTCCATAAGTACATCAGATAGCTCAACATTTTTTTAGTTACTTTTATTCAGTCAATGAATATGATAAATGAATGCATTGCACAGTATGTTTTTTTTTTTTTTTTTTTCTCACAATATAAAATAATTGTATCTGTTAGAGAACAGAAGCATACACATCTATGAACTATTACATTTTCATGTCTTGGTCATGTTCACATGCATGAATATTCTAATCCTCATTGATACAGAAAACCTATATGTACACAGTACACAACAAATAAACAAAAACTAATATCAATTCATATCAATTCATAAAAGGCATTCTGTAACCAAATGTTTACAACCGCACCACATCTTGGCCTTCTCACTCCCTCTCTCCATAAATCCCCAGCCTCTCGAACAAAAATGAGTACCAGCAGATCAAGCTTAATATAAACACCCACAGTCCAACAAACATCTGTAGCTGCCACCCCGTCAGAGAATTTATTCCCGTGATCCTGCATTTAAGGGGAAAGTCGAGAATTTCAAAATTTTGTGTAAAATTTTGGATCACAAACATGCATGCACATACACACACACACACACACACACACACATGCGCACACACATGCATATGCATATACACACACACCATACACACATGCATTCGCGCACACATACACAGGCACACTGGGCTCATGTGCAGGTGAAACATCTGCAAAGTCATAGCCATGAGACCCTCTTCTTAAATTCTCTCATCTTGTCATTAATTCATTTGGCAATCAGCTTTACATCATGTGCTGTGTGGTCTCAAAACTTAGCGGATGTGGTGGAGCATGCATGGACTAGTCCGCATGCAGTGACACCTCCTTGATGAGACTGTAAGAAGTATGGGGTTTGGGGATCATTTTGAATGACTATGATGAAGGACTGCAGAAAAAAGACCAAATGAAGCTATATGAATGTTGGCAATCATATGTTTTGGAAAAAATACATTTTCTTACATTTTCTTTTTAAACCCTTCATTTTTCAGCTGAAGCATGAGGTGGGTAGATACGCTTTCAGTCAATAGCTGAACTGCCCCCTCTTCAGCCCATTACACCCCCTTGTTCCTAAATTTTGACTCAAGGTTGGTAGCTGTGGAAAATCACACTCCCTAGCAACATATGTATGTGCTGACTTCAGATTTGTGCACCCTGTGCATATTCTGTAGTTCCACTTTTACAAAGAATGCATTTTAGACACCACATTACAAAAATCGCACCTTACAAAAATAATGGTGTCCTGCATTCACAATGGACATGCCATCCAGTTTCTATGTATTTTTCATTGGACATTTTCCATGATAAAGGCTGTCAGATTCATTATTTCCCTGCACTAGCAGTTACTCTAATCATGCTCAAATGAATGTAATCATCGTATCAGAAGCCTTCTGCTTCAGATGAAGAAACTTTCAGGGGAAACACTGTCAACAGAAGTTTCCAATCTACACCAGTTTTTCCAGAAAATAGGAAGTGCAAAATACTGTGATCAGTAAAAGTATTGCATTGGTGGTTACAAAGTGACTCGTGAACAGGAGCGAGACTCTATGAAATATAAATGCAAGGCTGTAAAAAGTTTGTCACAGCTCAGTTTGTTTCCATGTTCCATGGAATATCAAAAGTCAGTCTCTTTTCTGTACATTTTTTTCACTTATTCAGTGATTTGTTGTACATTTGTAAAGAAACATTTTATCTTCCTTTTTTTGTTTACTTTTGTAATCATAGATGTGCTTGGTCAAGTTTGCTCCACAGAAGACAAGGCATACAACTGTAGCAATCTCATACAACACTGCGAATGGAGAGTGCTTCACATGCCCAGTATCAGGACTATTATTTTGGTGCACATGGAAAAAAATAGTGACTAAACTTTTTTTTAACCTGTTGTTATGGATATTATCTGTCTTATATCCATATATTGAAGATGGATTGGATCTGAAAAGGAAAGAAGCAGAATTGTAAACTTAATTTTTGTTTTTCACCTCTTTTTATTTGTAGATTTGTATGTGCTTCTTCTCCTTATCTGCATGGGGAGTCATTGGGGCATCAGAGAACTGTTCACCAGGTTTGTCCAGTTCTGTTGGTTGTCTGACAAGGCCAGGGTCTTGGCAAATGTTTTCCCTACCCACTCTGCATTGTTGTCTGTTACTGGTTTTTTTTTTCATACCTCCTTCCTTCAGCAGTTCCCAGGAGGATTGTTTTATCAGGTGCATTGGATCTTGTTACATAGCTGTACCGACATAGTTTTATTTTTTGACTGATTTCAGCAGATCTTTGTATGGTCTTATGTTGTTTGTTGTTGTTGTTCGTCCTTTGATTTCGAAGATGACTATGACTTCAATCTCAGGTGGAAGATCGCTGAGTGTGGGTCCGCAGGTGGCTGGTGAGGCCGATCTGGGCCCGGAAGGAACGCCCACATGTGGGACACGTGGGTGGGTGCTACAGAGGAGGTGGAGGTAGCTCTGGCCTTGCGCGCGGCTCACTTTCTCTCAGTTTCTGCTGTGCGTCTCTTCTCTGATGTACATGCACCCTTTGCGATGCTGCTTCGCCAGGCTGGGTGGTCCAGGGCAAGCGACTCCCAGGTGTTGAGGCTGATGTTCAGGCCTTTGAGGGTCTTATGTACTGCCTCATGGACCGTGGCACTTGTTGATGGTGGTATGATCAGGGTTTCTGATGTTCAGTATCTTGTAGTAATGACCCATGTTCATGGCTTGGATTCTTTTCACCAGATCCGTTGTGAGGGTCCATGTCTCGCATGTGTATGGTGTAGCAATCAGTGCCAAGAAGACCAAGTTGATGGCCAGCCGCCCTCTGGGAGGAAAGCTCACTCACGCCGGCTCCGCGACCAAGCAGTTATAGTCGTCAGTAGGGGGCTCAGTAGGTGGTGTCAGGCGTATGTTGGATCAGAACAGGCGCCACTGAACACCAGCGAAGTGACTAGGGGGCAGTGTAGTGTCTCCTCCGATGGGTCGCCTCTTGACGACTGGACATTGACTGCTTCCTGTGGATTGCCAGTCGCCAGGGCTGTGGCAGGATGAGCCGGGCTGTGGCTGTGGACGGGGAGTCAGACTGAGCAGCCTGGGTGCAATGCCACTGAGGTGGCACAGAAGACAGGACAGCACCAAAAAAAAAGAAAAAAAAAGTTGATGGCCACTTCAGAAACCACCACCATCAGTATCGATTTCACTGTCTGTGGTCAGAAGCCAGGATCTGTTCAACAGTTCACTGAAGTGGAATCTGTCATTAGCACTGAGGACTTGCAGGCCAGAAATCCTGTCAAGGGCAGCACAGAGAAGCACAGCACTGTCCAGGTTAAAGGCAGCACAGAGAAGCACAGCACTGTCCAGGTTAAAGGCAGCACAGAGAAGCACAGCACTGTCCAGGTTAAAGCCTGTGTGGAAGGACAAGAATATGTCCAGGAAACACAAGACTGGGCTGCAGCTTGCACTGGTGTGTTCCATCTTCCTGTTCGCTTGCAAGAAATGGCTTCCTACACACTGGGCGACATGATGTGCCAAATTCTTGCTGTTGGTTGGAAAGCGTCTGGAATTTGCCTGCTGCTTTGCACATATGAAAGGACAGGCTCACAACACCTGTGTACGCTGGATGTATCGATATTTTATCTAGTGAGTGTGATCTGCATATACCACTTAAGGGAGCAGAGAATGATAGAAAATGCAACTATTCATATGTGTAAATCAATAGCTGACACATAGATCAACACAAAAGCTGTTTCTACAAGTTATAGGTGGTCACCGAGTTAGAATCACAACTTCATGTGTATTCCTTCTGCATAGGGGTCTGTGTATTATTGCTGAATGCAAAAGAGGGCTTCTGTTGTTTTTGAAGCTCATTGCTAAATCACAAGACAAGGAACCCTGTTTGGCTTGCATTGTGTACCTTTTTTTTTCCATTTCGGGCATAAATTGTAGTTGCCTTAGCTGTGTACAGAACAGTTTTATCTGCTTATCAATATCTAGCCTCAAGTCACTTCATTTACTTCTAGTTTAAAGTTATTTGTTTTCCTTTAGCACCTGATTTTTTTTTTTTCTTTTCATTAACACAATTTTTTTTTTTAATTTAGCAATTCAGTCTTCCGAACTCCAGCTTGTCTGATTCATCTCGATACTTCTTTCAATCCAAAGAAATATTGCACACTTCTGAATTTTAATAGAGCACAGTTTTGCTCACAACTCCCTGTTTTCTGTTTGAAATCCTGAAGTTTATATTCCATCACACCAGCTTTGAACAGTTTCTTACAAGAGTAATTCACAGATGAAGATCATCATTTTTCTAACGGGAAGAATTGGGGGTATAAAGGTTTCCCACCTTGTAATACTAAGCAGTTTCATCATCTCAGTCTCTTTTTTGTTTTTAGTTTCTTTTGGTTTTTTGTTGTTTTATTTTTTTATTTAATTTTTTTTTTGGGGGGGGGTCTTTTTTTTTGTTTTGTTTTATTTGTTCAGTGTTCTTTTATTGTTGTGCATGTTTTTTTTCTGCCTTTTGCAGCCCATTTATTTGTATTTATTCATTGAAGTCTGTACTCTTTCTTTTTTCTCTTAATGGAATTCCTGACGATGTTTCTTCCATGATGTGACAAACAGGTAGCCAGACTGTGAACACTGTTTAGACTGAACATCAGCGGTCCATTCTGCAGCATGGTGTGGCCTTTAAGGAACGGTTTGTACCTGCCAACCTCAAACAACTTTCAGTCATTTCACCATTTTTAGGATCATACCCAAATTCCAAACTTGGGGGAAGAATTCCACAATTTCAGTGAAAGGTGCAAGCTTTTTGGGGGAGGGGGAGGTGGGGGGGGGAGGGGGGCATTGGTAAAAAGGGCTTTTGAATGATGCCAAAGGAAATGTTCTGCAAGTGTCATCAACTGCCTGTAAACAAAGGCTCATTTTTCTTGAGCTTTACATTAAAGCTACAGACTTCAAATCGCTTTTAGTTGAAAAGTCAGATTCATCTCTGCATCCCCTGAATCCCAATTTTTTTTAGGTTGGCAGCTATGATGGCCATTTATTTATTGTTTATTTATTTGATTAATTTTTGTTATCTGGTAGTGAAGACTGAGCACAATTACTGACACTTACAGCACAGCGGTGGTTTATCAGCCAGAAGTGGTCAGCTGTCTAAGATGTGGATGTCAGCAGTTCAGCTTTAGTGTGATGAATCATCAAAGATCACCTATATCTGTTGTAAATCTGTTCTTGTGCTGCTTGTTGTTGTAAATCTGTTCTTGTGCTTCTTCTTGTTTTTCATGTCTGTTGTAAATCTGTTCTTGTGCTTCTTCTTGTTTTTCATGTCTGTTGTAAATCTGTTCTTGTGCTTCTTCTTGTTTTTCATGTCTGTTGTAAATCTGTTCTTGTGCTTCTTCTTGTTTTTCATGTCTGTTGTAAATCTGTTCTTGTGCTTCTTCTTGTTTTTCATATCTGTTGTAAATCTGTTCTTGTGCTTCTTCTTGTTGTTTTTCATGTCTGTTGTAAATCTGTTCTTGTGCTTCTTCTTGTTGTAAATCTGTTCTTGTGCTTCTTCTTGTTTTTCATGTCTGTTGTAAATCTGTTCTTGTGCTTCTTCTTGTTGTAAATCTGTTCTTGTGCTTCTTCTTGTTTTTCATATCTGTTGTAAATCTGTTCTTGTGCTTCTTCTTCTTGTTTTTCATATCTGTTGTAATCTGTTCTTGTGCTTCTTCTTCTTGTTTTCATATCTGTTGTAAATCTGTTCTTGTGCTTCTTCTTCTTGTTTTTCATATCTGTTGTAAATCTGTTCTTGTGCTTCTTCTTGTTTTTCAATCTGTTGTAAATCTGTTCTTGTGCTCTTCTTGTTTTCATATCTGTTGTAAATCTGTTCTTGTGCTTCTTCTTGTTTTTCATATCTGTTGTAAATCTGTTCTTGTGCTTCTTCTTGTTTTTCATGACTGAAGACGACAGGAATTTCTGTGAAGTGACTGGTCCTGAAACAGTTGGTCGCGAGTAGTTGGCTGGGTTATGAATAAACTGACTATGAAAATCACCTTCATGTGGGCTTTGTCAATGTTACGCTTGCTTGCAACAAAATTATGATTCAGTGTGTTCAGATATTTATTAAATCTGTCTTGTTAAAGTCCTAGAATACCCTCGTTGGTCGAATTTTCTCATACCCTTGTTGGTCGACATTCCTCAGCCAAAAATCCAGACTGCTGAAAACACTAATTCATTCTGTGCATTATGATAATGAGCGTTACCAGAAGGTAAGCACGGGTGAAAGAACATGAAAGGATGAAACCTGTTTGTTTTGAAAGATGCTGAATCTGCACCCATTTCATGGGCGGCTTTCAGAAGGAAGCAGAGCATGTGTGGTGCTTGTGAAGGTGAAACAGGCTATGGTATATGAATATGTATCATGGGGGTGAAGGTGAAACAGGCTATGGTATATGAATATGTATCATGGTGGTGAAGGTGAAACAGGCTATGGTATATGAGTATGTATCATGGGGGTGAAGGTGAAAAAGGCCATGGAGTATGAATATGTATCATGGGGGTGAAGGTGAAAAAGGCCATGGTGTATGAATATGTATCATGGGGGTGAAGGTGAAACAGGCTATGGTATATGAGTATGTATCATGGGGGTGAAGGTGAAAAAGGCCATGGAGTATGAATATGTATCATGGGGGTGAAGGTGAAAATGGCCATGGTGTATGAATATGTATCATGGGGGTGAAGGTGAAACAGGCTATGGTATATGAGTATGTATCATGGGGGTGAAGGTGAAAAAGGCCATGGTTTATGAATATGTTGGGGGTGAAGGTGAAAAAGGCCATGGTGTATGAGTATGTATCATGGGGGTGAAGGTGAAAAAGGCCATGGTATAATAATATGTATCATGGGGGTGAAAGTGAAACAGGCCGTGGTATATGAATATGTATCATGGGGGTGAAGATGAAAAAGGCTATGGTATATGAATATGTATCATGGGGGTGAAGGTGAAACAGGCCATGGTATATGAATATGTATCATGGTGGTGAAGGTGAAACAGGCCATGGTATATGAATATGTATCATGGGGGTGAAGGTGAAACAGGCCATGGTATATGAATATGTATCATGGGGGTGAAGGTGAAAAAGGCCATGGTATATGAATATGTATCATGGGCGTGAAGGTGAAAAAGGCCATGGTATATGAATATGTATCATGGGGGTGAAGGTGAAACAGGCTATGGTGTATGAATATGTATCATGGGGGTGAAGGTGAAAAAGGCCATGGTATATGAATATGTATCATGGGGGTGAAGGTGAAAAAGGCTATGGTGTATGAATATGTATCATGGGGGTGAAGGTGAAACAGGCTATGGTATATGAATATGTATCATGGGGGTGAAGGTGAAACAGGCTATGGTGTATGAATATGTATCATGGGGGTGAAGATGAAAAGGGCCATGGTATATGAATATGTATCATGGGGGTGAAGGTGAAAAAGGCTATGGTGTATGAATATGTATCATGGGGGTGAAGGTGGTGTATGAATATGTATCATGGGGGTGAAGGTGAAAAAGGCCATGGTGTATGAATATGTATCATGGGGGTGAAGATGAAAAAGGCCATGTTGTATGAATATGTATCATGGGGGTGAAGGTGAAAAAGGCTATGGTGTATGAGTATGTATCATGGGGGTGAAGGTGAAAAAGGCCATGGTGTATGAGTATGTATCATGGGGGTGAAGGTGAAAAAGGCCATGGTGTATGAGTATGTATCATGGGGGTGAAGGTGAAAAAGGCCATGGTGTATGAGTATGTATCATGGGGGTGAAGGTGAAACAGGCCATGGTGTATGGATATGTATTATGGTGGTGAAGGTGAAACTGGCTATGGAATATGAATTTGTATTATGGGGGTGAAGTTGAAAAAGGCCATGGTGTATGAATATGAATTATGTTGGTGAAGGTGAAATAGGCTATGGTATACGAACATATATCAGTGTGCTTCAATCATTCTTAAAAATGTTCTTCTGCAAGTAGCTTGCTCATTCTGAAGTCCTTCAGCTTCTTCCCTAGGGAAAGTACACCTAATGTTAAAAGGCAGAACATCATGCAAAAGGCATTCCTCCCCCCCTCCCCCTCCCTGACCCTTCTTCCCTCCACACCCGTCCTTGCCCATAAACTGTGTGTAAGTCAACAACGAAACAAAACATTCTCTATACAAGTAACAACTGGCATTCCAGCACCCTAATTTTCCAAAGAAAACAAAACTAAAACAAAGTTGATATAGTTCAGGGTTTTTTTGGGGGGGGTTTGATGTTGTGGGTTGATATCGCTCTTTGATTCCATATTCCAAGCAAAAGTTGTTTTGCCTTAATAGTTAAAATAAATACTCTGCTTAAGACAACCATCTTGTAATTGTTGCATAAATGTGTGTGTGTGTGTGTGTGTGTGTGTGTGTGTGTGTGTGTGTGTGTGTGTACAATTGATGCATGAGAAAGTGTGTGAGACTTCAAAAAAAACATATATATTTGAGATGGGGAAAAAATATGCATGCAAGTCACTTCCATTGGGCTTAAATCTGGATTAGTTTAGACAAATTAAACTGACTTTGTGCCAAGCATGTTGGTGGTGGTTGGTTGGTTGTTACTTTTTATAAGAAGTAATAATAATTTGTATGGAACTGGCGTGAGATTAGTGAGAAATTCCGGATTTATGATTAACGTGTGTGACCAAAGAACAGAAATAAACACCAAGTTTTTCTGTTCCCCTATCAATGTTATAATTACTGAGTATTACCAGGGAACAGAAATAAATACCAGATTTACTCATCCTCTTATCCATGGCAGGTCAATGCTCTCTCACTTGTTTGATTGATTGTTCTTAATCCCATTGCTCCGTAGATGAAACACATAGTGGGAACACGTGTATATGATATATTGTGTATTAAATGAATGTTCACACCTGATTTAGTGGGTTGTGTTTTTTAATTCTGAAGTTCTGATTCTGTCATTTTTTTTTTTGCCTGTGTCTTGTTTGTTACATCTGTGGCATTGCTTCTCTGTGTTACATTTATGGCATTGCTACCAACCTACTCCCCCTGACGGCCAAACTACATCCTGACAACACCGCAGCGCTAAGTGACAGGTAGCTATCAATGTCAGATCACTGGAAAGCCACCCACCAGAGGAGGCTCTGAGCTGTTGAGGAGTCTCTGTGCAGGTGACTGCCTGTTCTGATACGAAACACATGCAGGATGATATTCAGTAATGACAATGTTTGCATGGCCACACACCGACATTCCAATTTGCACATCAACATCAGCAGCTGTCACATCCTTCCGGCAACAGTTCCCATGGACCCACAGACAGCAAAAATCAGATGAAAACTTACAAAAGAGTGTTAGTCAAAACTGAGGTCACTGTGTAAGCAGGGTTTGTAGGGCAAAGTAATTTGAGTGAATTCTAGATCATCAATGAGGATGATGGTGATTATACTTTTAGTGAGTGGTGTTCGCCATCGCCTAACAGGCTCGAGGGAACCTCTCTATCATAGATGTGGAATTTGTGACTGTGTTGTGCGGTGATCGTGTGGATTATTAGTATTATTTTCTTCGTTATGGAACGCCCGTCATTTTGGTACCTTTATTGTCTCTCTCTGTTAAGGGACAGATGTGCTACCATTCATTTTTTCTTTCTGACATTTCTGTTTCTCTTCCTCCATTCCGGCTTGTTTGGCTACCGCCCATTCATCCGCGACTTCGCACGTGCAAATCAACTCACTGTTTCAGTCGCCACGCCGCCCGCTAGTATTCACTACAGTAGAGAAGACTTGCTCTCGCTCAAGGATGTTCTTTCTGAATTTCCCCCAACAGTTTGTGACACACTCTGCCATGTTGGATTAATGAACGCTGCACGGAGTCCCTCGTGGAAGAAGAAACGGCGACCATTTCGTGGTGGCCGCAGAAAACTGAAGAAAGGTGAGCCCATTCCAGTGTTAACTTCCACTCGCGCTTGTGTCACTCCTCCATCTGTTTTGACTGAGAAGCCACATAACAAACCCTCTTCTAGAAACCTTGTAAATCTGATTCGCATCAACACTCGCTCTGCTGAAAATCGTTTCTTGGACCGATCTGCTTCTTTCCGCCTATGTGTTTTCAATGCCCAAGCTCTGGGTACTGGAACTGAAAAACGGTCTGCCCTCTCCTACTTCATCCATGACAACAACGTTGATGTCTTCGCTGTGACCGAAACTTGGTTTCGTGCTGAAGGTGACGAAGCTAAGTGCCGTGACATCGCTCCACCCGGCCACCACACCATCTCCTTTCCCCGTCAGTCCCGCGGCGGCGGCATTGCATTTGTCGTCGCTGATTCACTCTCCCCTTTCCTCTCCACCAAGTCCTCCTTCCCCTTCACCCACACCTCCTTCGAACTGGCACAACTCACCCTCACCTTTCCCCACCAAACTTTCCACCTCCTGTGTCTGTATCGTCCCCCTCCAAACCCTAAGAACCGCTTGACTGACTCCACCTTTTTCGATGAACTCCCTGATCTGCTGTCCTACTGCAACTCTCTTCATGGCTCCTACATCATCGCTGGTGACTTCAACATTCATTTTGATCGCCCCTCTGACTCCACCACCTCCAAAGTCATCGACCTCTTGGACTGCTATGGACTGGTTCAGTGTGTCCACGCTCCCACTCACATTCGTGGACACACATTGGATAATATGATCCACAGGGTTGACCAGGCTGTGGTGAGTTCTGTCACTATCGACCACACCCTCCCGTCTGACCATGTCTGCCTCGTAGCTGATCTCCACCTTTTCCGCCCTCCACCTCACAAAACGTACGTTCAAGCCAGAAACCTCTCCGCAGTCGACATGACTCTCTTCAACGCTGTCCTCCATTCTCACCTGTCTACTTCACCGCCGACCACTCCAGATGACCTCAACTCCCTTCTCCTTCGGCTCCTGGACCAGTACGCTCCTGCCTGTGGCCGTCTTGTCTCCAAGAGGCCACCATCACCTTGGTTCTCCTCCGTTGCGCCTCAGCTGCAAGAAGCCAAGCGTGAAAGACGCAGAGCCGAGAGACAGTGGCTCAAGTCCAGTCTGACAGTTCACAAGCAAATTTTCCAAACTGCCAACAAAATTGTTAACAGCCTTGTTCACGCTACAAAATCTGCCTATTACAATGCCAAAATTCTTGCATGCTCCACATCCAAACAGCTGTATAACATTACTAACACTCTTCTTGGTAAAACTGACTCCTCTCCTCTTCCTTCCAATCTCCCACCTTCTGACCTTCCACAGGCTTTCTCTGACTACTTTGTCAACAAGATCACTAATCTTAGGCTTTCACTGGACTCCCTGACTAATACTCATGCACCATTTCCCGATCCCCCTTTCTCGGGAACTTTCCTCACTTCCTTCCATCCTGTTTCTGAGGTCTTTGTAAAGAAAATCATCATGAAATCTGGCATTAAAACCTGTGAACTTGACCCACTACCAGCTTCTTTCCTCACCCATTGCCTTGACACTCTACTCCCTCATATTACCATCATCATCAACCACTCCCTCTCAACTGGCTTCTTTCCTTCTTCTTTCAAATCTGCAATTGTAAGACCTCTTTTGAAAAAGACTACTCTTGACCCTGACAATTTGAAAAACTACAGACCTGTGTCAAATCTTCCGTTTCTTTCAAAAATTTTAGAGAAAGTTGTTCTTGACCAACTGTTAGACCACCTTCATTCCAACAGCCTTGTCTATCCCCTTCAGTCTGCTTACCGCTCTGGACATAGTACTGAGACTGCTCTTTTCAAAATCTGTAACGACATTCTGACTGCCCTTGACTGTAACAATGTATCACTTTTGACTCTCTTGGACCTATCTGCTGCCTTTGACACTATTGACCACTCTATCCTCATTTCCCGCCTACATCACTCTTTTGGGCTTGATGACACAGTCTTGAGTTGGTTTCATTCCTACATCACTGATCGTCAACAAGTAGTTTCTATCAACGGCCTTTCTTCTAATCCCTCTTGTCTGACCTACGGCGTGCCACAAGGATCTGTCTTGGGCCCTCTACTCTTCATTCTCTACTCTTATCCTGTCTCTTCTATCGTCCAAGAACACCTACTTCAGCATCATTCCTTCTCTGATGACAATCAGCTGTATGTCTCTGGGCCTCTCTCTGACCTTCCTCTCATGATCCAAAACACCCAGTCTTGTGTAGCCAACCTTAAGGACTGGATGACCCGAAACAAACTAAAACTGAATGAAGATAAGTCTGAACTGATCCTGATCACCCCACCAAAACTTCAAAACCACCCTTCTGTTCCGACTTCCATCAAACTTGTTGATTCACCTATCACTCTCTCTCATTCTGCCCGCAACCTCGGTGTAACTCTTGATCAAACCCTGTCCTTCCAACAGCATGTCAGCAATGTCTGTCGCACTTGCTTTCTTGAACTCCGCCGAATTGCTTCTATTCACCATCTTCTCTCAGAAAACACAACAAAAGCTCTTGTCTGCGCATTTGTTCTATCCCGCCTGGATTACTGTAACGCTCTTTTGTCTGGCTCTCCCTCTCATCTCATCAACAAACTTCAAAGAGTTCAGAATCATGCTGCCCGTCTCATCTTCCGCACTTCTAAATATAACCATGTTACCCCATTGCTCCGCTCTCTCCACTGGCTCCCTGTTCAGCTAAGAATATCCTACAAGATTGCCTCTCTCTGCTTCAAATCTATCGAGTCTTCCTGTCCTGAGTATCTCACCCACCTGTTACATCTTTACACCCCATCTCGAGCTTTACGTTCCTCATGTGACACTCGTATCTACAGTATCCCCACTGTTCGCACTAAAACCTATGGTCAACGTTCCTTTGCCTATCAAGCTCCAACTACCTGGAATCAATTGCCTCGCTCTCTCAGATACTCACCCTCACTGCCCACATTCAAGCGCCTTCTCAAAACTCATCTGTTTCCTAGGTAACTTCGTCTTCCCTGTGACCCGACGTTTGCAATGTGTGATGCGAGTGTCTGCTTTGTGTGCGTTCGTGTCTGTGTGAGTGTGTGTTTGCGTGTATGCATGCTTGTGAGTTTGTGTCCTTGCTTTGGATTTTGATGCCTTTTTCTCATGTATGATTGTTATATACTGTGTGATTTGATGTCTGTTGTGATATTGTAAACGCCTAGGGCATTCAGTTGATTAGGCGTCATAAATGTTCATAATAATAATAATAATAACTTTGCAATTCCATATCTGGTCAGAGAAAAGCCGCACTGTTCACCCGCTATAGTCACAGTAATATCCCAGTATCGGAGAAAAATAAAAGCCAGGTTGTTTGGGAAGTTTTAAGCAACCATGCCAGAGCAGTTCCCATATTGGTATGGGTAAGAGACCACTTTGTAGTCCTTGTCTTTAGATTTTAGCATACTACAGACACCTGTGAACTGGGTCCTTTCTTTCTTTGTTTACTTCATCTTCCATGCTCTCTCAGTGGTCTTGCACCCATGCAGCTCATTCCAGGCCCCCATCCACAGCCACAGCCTGGCCCTAACTGCCACTGTCCCAGCACTGGCAATCCATGAGGAACACTCATGTCACATCATCGTGAGGCAATCCACCAGAGAAGACACTGCACTGCTGCTGAGTCACTTCAATAGTGTTCAGTGGTGCCTGTTCTGAGCAAACATACACAGGAGAACACCTACTAGGCCCACTGCTGATGACAATATTTGCATAGTTGTGAAGCCAGCGTGAGGGAGCTCTCCGTCTGGCAGACGCCAATAAGTCTGTTGACACTACCCATGATTTTGCCAATGTCTATGACCCTGACAGAGAAAAAGTCAAGATGTTGGGAGGTAAATGGAACTGAGATCACCAAGACAGTATGACATGATGGGCCACAGAATTTAAGACATTCGGTTTTTTATGCTAATTGATGAGGATGATGAAGGTGATGCTGTGGATTTTCATGCAGGTCTGAGACTGCTTTGTTTCATAATATGTCCCGGCGTCACCAGGCCTGAAAGATACAGACACCTGCAGTGTTGGTCAGGAACTTTGGTCAACACCCTCAGAGATGCATCCATTAAGTGGATGAAACTCAACTGTGTGGTCTTCACAATTGAGCCTGTAGCAAAGTCAACTCTGTGTAGGAGCCGGTCAGGGCTGAAAAGTCCTACAAATAAAAATGACTGATGGGAACTGAATAACAACCTCCCAGCCTGGAGTAAGCAACACTAACCACTTCCCCATGGCAACAAATACTGTGACGATACTCTGTGTAGTTAAAAAATGCATAATCAATTCATAAAGCTAACCGTTCCGACACTGAGGTTGATTTCTAGAACAACTGTGTTTTTGATAAGAACTTAATTTTCAGTGGCTTCAGTATGTTCATAGGCTTTAGTGAGTGAGTGTGAGTGTGTGTGTGTGTGTGAACATATTTTAATATAACTGGAGAGGTTTGTTTTTTTCTCTACATTTATCCTGTTTACCAAAAATTGGTTCTTATTTTGCATGTAAAACAATCCAGCAAACATTTTCGCAGGTAAAGCAAAAACCAGTCTTGATCACAATATCAGTCAACAACATGATCTGGTCTTTTTCCTCTGTAGTTCATGGATGATAATATGAATAATACTGGGATATTTCTGCAGCATTTTCCAACACCTCAAAACATTTTACATTATCCATTGAACATTTACTCACACAGCAGCACCAGCACTTGCCGTTCTGCATGTCCATGCTATTACTGACTTCTCCCTCCCTCCTCCACCCTCCCCTGCAAACCATCCCCCTCCTTCCTTACACATATTCACACATCCATATGCATATCCAAGACACAACCTCACCCCCTCCTGATACACACAGAAATGCACACATGCATGCATTTACAGGAAGAGTGAAGGCAGGTTTCAAAAGCAAAAAGATACAAGTGAGAACACTAGACAGTGACAATAGGAAGGTGAGAACTTCATGCTGATGGGTGCAACTGTTCAAATCCAGAAAAACCTGTTGCAAGTCCTGGGACCAAAAGGCCACTGGTTGGGTTCGAGAGCAGCTTCTTTCTGTCTACCATGGGATCAAGAAAGACAAACAGCATGCTTAAGTTTGACACCCAAGAGTGCTTCGCTCCTCCGAGTTCTCATGGGCAGGCACAGAAAAGTTCCATTTCTGGTCAGGGAAAACAGAAGTTTTCTTGCACGTTTTCTTCTGTAATACTTTGTATCTTCCTTCTTTTTTTGTTGTGTGCTTGTTTGTTTTAAAATCAATTTTTAAAAAAACCCAGAACTTCTGCTTTTGGCGAGTCCAAAAAGACAGATTTCTGTCAAAAGTGAAAGAAGTTGCACCCATGTATGTTTAAACAAGAGAAAATGCTTTTCTATCAAGTTTTTTCTTCTTTCTGAATTTTTTATAGACACACACAAAAACTTTCTCTGTGAAAGAATGGAAAGACTGATGGAACATTTACGTTCAAAAGTTCCATTTCCAGAAATAGTACATAAGCAAAGACAGTTTTGCATTCAATTTTGTGTGTGTGCTTTTGTGTGTGTGTGTGTGTGTGTGTGTGTGTGCGTGTGTGTGTGTGTGTGTGTGTGTGTATACAAGATCTAATTTTTGCTTGAAAGTCTGAATAGATTGTATGGACATGCAACTAGGAATGAATGATCTAGTCTGGACAGGATGCATTTGTTCTATGTAATGGCAAGTGATGCTCAGTTTGAAGCTAGTATGATGAATTAGTAAACTGAGCTGATGTGTGCAAGTTCAATGTAAGTAATGTTAAGTGTAACGCAAGTAACATCTTTATGCTGAAAAACCTTGACTCCAAATTGGGAGAAAATGTCACACTGACATAAAGTGAAAAACACCAAAAAAAAATCTCGTACAATGTATGTTACATTGTTCTAATATACCTGTAGATTCTGTGAGATTATTTGCTTTATCTTTTTAAGAAAAGTCTCTTCAGTCTTTTTCTCCCCACTACAAGAATCATTGATGATCACTGGATTGTGTCCAGAAACAATATTTTTTACAATTTTTTTTTTCTAATTACTCCTCTAAAAGAATCACTGATGATCTATAGATTGTATTCAGAAACAATATTTGTCACAACGTAAGTCTTTTTCTAATTTTGCTATAGGCTTCCAACAAGTCTGATGCTGCAGGTCTTTCAGAGGGGTTGACATTTTTACATTTCAAGTGAACAGAAAGAAGTTGAAGCCGCAGTTTGGCACCCCCCTCCATGCGGCCCAGAAAGGCTTCACACACATCCGGCACTTTCCATATGTCCACTTTTTCATCGTACCCTGGCATATCATCATCACTGAAGTCTCTGTCTTCGTATGGCCACTGTTGTTCTGGGGCAACAAACTCCCCAAACAGTTCACGATGACCACATTTCACCAGCTGACCCCTGGTCTTGTTCACCAGGGGCAAGGCATCCACGTCATTAAGGACAAGTTTGAAGTCATCACTCAGGAGAAACTGGCTGAGTGTTTTGTTGAGGTCATTACTGTCACACATCACCAGGGCGCCATCAGTGCCGCTGTGTAAAGAATGCAGAATCCTCACATAGTCTTCACACAAAGCCAATCTTGCAGAAAGTGTACTGAACACACGGAAGTGGTCCTTCAGTAATATCAACTCCATGTTGTCTGCTGATCCCAAAGGATGAAACTGAGTGATAAAAACATGCTGTTCTTCGCACTCCCCTACAAGCTGTGTGATGCTCATTTTGGACTGGAGTTGCTGCAGCATGTGAAGACCATGGAGGAAATCCTCTCGGTATTCTGTGTTGGCCAGAATGTTGACTGCAACGCTATGATTCTCCCACTCTCCTCTTTTCACCTGAAAAAAAAAAATTAAAAATATAAACCATTATGATTAGCACAAACCTTAGGTATGAAAATCACTGAGAAACACATACCATTTTCATCCACACATATGAAGCAACCAAAAAAAAACCCAACAAAGGGTACATGGGAGAACAAAGATCTCTGCCATGGTGAAATGGATCTTGGTTCCACCCCTTTGACGCAGACCTGCACCAAACTTACACGGTTCATCACTGGGCCACATTCCATCTTCTGACAAAACTTGGCTGCCACAGGTCCAGCAGGTTTTGTGGAATCTGTCTGACACAGACAAACAAACAGGCACAGCTGAAAATATAATCTCCTTGGTGCCACACCTGTCATAATGGATGTGTGAAAAACTCTGAAAACCTGCATCCAGTGTTGTTCCTGTGTTCTCTCCCCCAGTTTCCTATTGTTGATTTTATTCACTGTTGTGTTTGTAACCGCGTATGTTGAAAGAAAGGGTTGGGGGAGGGGGAGTTAGTGTGTGTACATGTGGGAGTGTGTGTGTGTGTGTGTGTGTGTGTGTGTGTGTGTGTGCATATTACTTTCTTGTTCATCGATAGATCATTGTTACACCTAGTAAATTAACCACAGCGATAACAAAAAATAAAGCAGCAAAGAATAAGTCAAACTGTGTTTACTTACAAATGGGCATATTTTGAATCCTACTGGTTGTGACCTTGACTTTTTTACCTGATTGC
This sequence comes from Conus canariensis, assembly GCA_033310375.1. Classification (NCBI taxonomy): domain Eukaryota; kingdom Metazoa; phylum Mollusca; class Gastropoda; order Neogastropoda; family Conidae; genus Conus; species Conus canariensis. The sequence goes on from CM065718.1 coordinate 84,588,829, forward strand.
ACTCTTTCAACTAGAAGCATGTTCCAGCCATAACTAATCATTGTACTTGAAGCGGCCACCATGGAGCTGTAGTCAGCATTGCAGATTCCAGCTGAGAGGTCAAGGGTTCAATTCCCATCAGATCTTTATATATATAATTTTTGTGGAATTTATAAGCCCATGAGTGGGTCCTATCAAGAGCTGAGATTGCTATGGGATCAACTGGGGAGGCTGGAACCACACTGTTGAGTTTCAACCAGTTGGTGCATCTCTGAGAGTGTTACTAAAATTTCCTGACCAACACTGCAAGCGTAGTTCTTGGGTCTGGTTGACGCCAGGATACATTATTAAAGTAAGCATAGAGTACAGTCCTGTCATTCAGTCTCAGACTAGACTAAAACTGCATAGCATCATCTTCATCATCCTCACTGAGCAACATAAAAAAAAAATGTCTCAAATTTGGTGACCCTTTACGCCCGGCTCTTCAGGTAATCTCAGTGATGATTTCCTCACCATGTCTATGCTCTTGGCAAGTTAGTTATGAGGTTGCTGGTATCAGCAAGTTCTCCAGGACCATCAATGGATGGACATGGTGGTATCAGCAAGTTCTCCGGGACCATCAATGGATGGACATAGTGGTATCAGCAAGTTCTCTGGGACCATCAATGGATGGACATGGTGGTATCAGCAAGTTCTCCGGGACCATCAATGGATGGACATGGTGGCGCCCTCTAGTGAGGGACACTCGCTCACGCTGGTTCCATGACTTTCAGATCATTGTCATCAGTAGGGGGCTTCGTAGGTGATGTCCTGCCTATGTTGGATCAGAACAGGCATTCATAACCAGTCTTCAACACATTCAACTAACACCACCGTGGTGACTCGGCAGCAGTGCAGTGTCTCCTTTGGTGGGTTGCCTCATGGTGACTTGACACTGACTCTCCCTGTGGACTGTCAGAGCTGGGGCTGCAACAGGACAAGCCAGGGTGCAGCTGTGGATGGGGAGCTGAAATGAGCGGCGTGGAGTTTATGCCAATGGAGTGGCATAGACGACAAAACAGAAAAAAAGAAAACCGTTGTACCTCAAAATGTTGAAGATTAAGGTTATGAATTTCAGACTCTAACATGCATCTAAACTGTGGTAATGTCTTCTTGTGGCATTTACCTTTAACCTCTGACTTTGACTTTTGATCTGTGTAAAAGTTCTAAGAATAATTGACGAGTATCAAGTATGACAAATACTTGTACATAGGGACTGAGATGTCTATCATGTTTACAAACTTCACATGATTCACAATTTTTCTTGTTGCTTTGACCTCTGAGTTCTGACTTTGGTTCTTTCACTATTCATGGCTTCATGTTCTAACCACAGCTGGACAGAGTACTACTTAATTAAATCTGGCAAACAATGGACACAAACAGCAAGTTCTTTTCTCAGGATATGCGTTTCTCCCGTGATGTGACCTTGACCATCAATCTCAGAAATTGAACTGCACAAACTTCACAGAGGACAGGGAATGGTTGGAGAGTTCTTGTCAAAATGTTTGTTTTCCTACCATTTGCAGCTGCTGAGAAAATATCACTCACACACACACACACACACACACACACACACACACACACACACACACACACACACACACACTCACTATACACATGCATGACAATCAAAATGACCATCCCAAGTACTGAATCATCATTCCATTTCTTTTTGCATTGAGAGAAAGTGAATACTGAAATTGACAGATGCTACCCAGATAAGACAGTCACTACACGTGCAGCTGCTGACAGACACAAAACTTTTCCACCCCAGCTCTAGACTGAGGGGCTAGTATACCCCAACACACAGGGCCATGAATTGGTGCACTCTTTCTACAGATGTCATTAAAAAATAAAAAAATAAAAAAAAAACCCTCAATTACTCATTCCCATCCCCACCCAATATTCCAGAAGTTTACCGGACAGCGAGCAACCTTTAACTGGAAGGCTCCCTGGGATGGTGTGACTGTTTTATCTGCTGGCAAGCTGTGTCTCTGGAATCATTCTGAGAGAAAGCTCCTCTGCCCAGTGTACGGACAGCTGGAATCATTCTGAGCGAAAGCTCCTCTGTCCAGTGTGTGGAGAGCTGTAGGACAGCAGATGTGACTGCTGTGTGTTGCATCTCCTGGGATTGGGGAGATGCATTGAGCTGATGGATGTCAACCCAATGGGGAAATCTGTAAAGGCAGTTAGCCTTGCTTGTTTTCAACTTACACCCATAGTTGGTAGCATCTCCTCTACAACTGATTCCAGATAACATTGGTGGAAGATCCAGCAAGCTGCTCAAAGCCAACCATTCTAAAGGTAGGATCCCTTACCAGACTAACATACCGCAGGATAGAGCGTACCAGAATCTTGTATATTGTCTGTTTGAAGGACTTGATTGAACCTCATTATGAGGCCCTGAGTTCTGTTTGTTTTGTTGGCTGTACCCTCAGTGTGAGATCTCCACTTAAAATTACTTGGGTCGCAGCTCGGAGTAAGTGACCTCGGTCTCAGCTTTCAGCTAGAGGCCATGTAGTGAATATGTATGCTGGATTAACATGAGACGCTTGTCATGCAGACATCTGAGCAATATTTTGCTATTATGAAATATGGAGTAATGAACAGCACACACGCTTGCATGTATTGTGCATATATGTATGACTGAGTTAGATTAATGATGAAAAATCACTGGCCACATAAAAAAAATGGACAGGTGGATTACTGCATGCACTTTTAATCTCTAAGTAGTTTCGAAGTGGAAGAGCCATAGCTGTAACACCTCCTCCTTCCACACACAAAAATGAACTTTTATGAAGTGAAGCAAAGCTTGAGAAACTTACCAGCTTAACCGCTCCTTTGCCTATGACTTCTTTCACAACTATCTGCTGGCCGATCTGCCTGCAGTTCAACCTTGGATAACACTGCGTCATCCCCGGCAACATGAAATATCCGTCGTCACATTTCACTTGATGTCCATACTCTGCAGATTTGTCACTCGTCAGTTCCCAAATTATACCAATAAAGACGGGGGTCAAACACAGTGTTAGGAGTGCAGTACTGTAGTACAGCCAGCTCATGATTTATCGGTCGGAAAGAATTACGTTTAAGATAAAGATTCAACTAGCCGCCAGAATCGTAAAATCCTATCATCTAATACGCATATTGATGCATACATGTTTCTGAAATGAAGATATTTTACAATATGCATGTGTGGACTTTTCTCTAGCATTTGGATAGCCCACTCCTCAAGTTGGTTCACGTTGTAGCAGACGTCTAGAATCTGATATTAAAGGGTAACCACTCTCCCTAACACCTTACATTTGGTTAGGACGTGACGCAACTTCCGACGGCAAGGCCAAGACTCAGCACACGTGCAGGTGGGTGGAAACGTTCTTTATTGCCTTATATCCACGTAGGCATTGTTAGGGAGAGTCACAGCTCCCACACTCTTCAGCATTATGTTCCACGACATACATGCGGGAAAATGGATTTGAACTCTCTGCAGAGAAAAACGGTCCTCATGGTCTTTGCCAAGATGCGCTGGTGACCTACTCGTTTTTGAGTGAACCAGTCTCTGAGGAAGAAGATCTTGATCTTGGTGTGCAGTCGATAGGGCCACACTGTGGCATAACAAGAAAAGGAAGGACCGTGAAGTGTACTCAGTAAAAATTGGTGGACCATGATACAACTCAGCAAAGAGGTCAAATATGGATCTAGGAGTTACCATCACCCAGGACCTAAGCTGGGGTGCCCACTTCGATTGTATCGAAAAATTGGCAAGCAAGGCCATGCGTAAAATGGGAACATTCAAACTCTCATGAGAGACGTGGACAACCTCTATAAGCCATCGAGGCAGTGCAAAGAAGAGCAGCCAGTTTTGTCAACAACAAATTCCATCGACATGCAAGTGTTCAACAAATGATCAATGAGTTAGGTTGGACATCTTTGCAAAACCGGAGAAAGGTTGCACGGCTCGCCATGCTCTACAAGATCAGACAGAACTTAGTACATGTGGAGTTTGGAAAGGCCTTGTCTGATGGAAAATCTAAACTCAGAGCTGCAACCTCACGTGACAGAAGACTGCACTCCCATCAGCTAAACCGCCTCCAGTGTGTACGAGACTATAGATTAAATTCGTTCCTGCCACATACCATCCAGGAGTGGAACAACAATCTGACAGAGGCTGCTGTGACATCAGAGACTCTTGACCTATTCAGGTCAAGAGCTAGCAGCCTCCTGCAGTAAATAGGTTGGGGTTTTTTTTGTTTTTTTTTGTTTTTTCCGTCAACCTCCCAAAAGTGTCAGAATAATCAACCTGATGATTGTGGACACTCGATGGATGAAGATGAAGACACCTAACCTCTAACAGCTTAAGACACCTAACGGGTGACCTGGTCCGCTTCAGGTTGACCTGTGGACTCGAAGTCTTTTTCACTGCCTCAGAGAGCCTGTGGGGAAAGCTAAAGCCCATTGAGCTGGAAGCTCTCAAGCAAGCCATGGGTTTACCCCCTGAGTGCTGTGAATATATCTAGTTTGCCAAGAGGCGGGCTGGTTGCCTCTAATTTGTCTAAGAGACAAGTGTCGCCACCGGTGTGCCACATCTCAAGTGTGCGCTTCGATAGTGCCAAACACTGTTGAGGCAGTACTCAATGTGAACACCACACCCGAAAACACTGCAATGGAGTGCAGCCTGGCAAAGAAAAAGCCTTCAGTAGATATACCAAAGGTCCACAGAGTTCTCACTAGACAGCAGGCATCTGGGGAAAGAGCCAGATCGGTCCAGACCAGATGGTTCCCACCCCAATTACACGCTAACCTTGGGAGATGAAGAGACCACAGATCCTGGTATCCCACAGCATGTGAGCCACAAAACAATTGGACCCATTGCGCCTAGCCAGCAAGGCAAAGGTCCAACTGCACAGACACTTTGGCCACCACCTCCACATCTGCATGGACAGCTCTGTTCTGGAGAATGGGCAGGCTGGATGCGTTTTTGTGATCCCAAGCCTGGGGATCTCAAAGTAGTACCACCTGAACAAGGGGATGAGCATCTTCACTGCTGAACTGCAAGCCATCCTTATGGCATGCACAACAGTGAACGACATGCCCCAGCAGCCAAGAACAGTGGTCATCCTGCCCAATTCCAAATCCTCACTGCAGGCACTTGCAGCTGGAGGAAGGAAAAAACAGGAAAGAGATCTAGGCTGAAATCCTTTTTCTGGTTAACCAGATTATAAGGGCACAGACCTTACATTCATGTGGCTCTGGTCCCACACTGGCACACAGGGCAATGAAATGCCCAACCGAGCAGCCAAGGATGCAACAGAGAATTAAGTTTTACAGCACATGCCACAGTACAATTTCGCACGGGTAAAAAAGAGGACTGTTATTCATGGCACTTTGCACTGCAGCTGGCTTAGAACAGACAGGAAAAGAAACTTTGCAGTCATTGCGCCAGTTTTGTATAAAATGGTGAGTCACACACAGAGAAAATGCCAGACACTTTTGAGTTTGTTTGTTTGTTTTAATGTGGTAAAAGTACAAGTATGGAGTAAATGGCTTTTTTTGCTGGGTGGAGGAGGGTTGGGGTATATGGGAGCAAGAACACTCCTTTCTGTCTGTGCATCTACATGATTCTGTTCAATGTTTACAATGCCAAATAGCTTAGTTGTTGTTCAGTTTGTTATTAGGTAATCTGAAAAGTAACAAAGGCTGAGAGAGTAAAACTAAAACCTAGATGCACTGTCTTTTTCTGCTTTGTTTCTTTAAAATGCACTTTATTAGTTTATCATTGCTCAGTTCAGTCTGTGCATAAAGAAGAAAGAAATACAGCGGAAGGTGCGGGTGGGACCCAGAGAAGTACTGTCCTCAAATGCTCATCATTGTTGACCATGGACTGAAAGGTCTTTTTCTGTTTAAATCAGCCAGTCTTTGAAGTTAGTTTACATCACCAGGCTGGATGATGAACAGAAATGTTCAGATGATTCGCTGGAACAGTCCCAATAAATGTGGGAATTGAAGTTTTACATGAATGGCAGTAAAATTTGTGTTATTCTTAGCTGATGTTGTTATATCTTTTGTTGGAGACCACTTTGCTTCAGTTTCAACAGTGTTGAATCCTTGCATACAAAAATGTAATGCTAAGGTTTATAGCTGTTGCCAGACCGGCTGTGGCTCAATGATATGAACCGGCTCTGAAGCACTACAGTGATGAGTTTCAATTTCAGTTTCATCAAGGAGGCGTCACTGCTTGCGGACTAGTCCATATACGCTACACCACATCTGCTAAGTTTTGAGACCACACTACGCATGATTTGAAGCTGATGGATAAACGAATTAACAACTAAGATGAGACAATAGAAGAAGAGGGTCTCGTGGCTACGACTTGGCGGATGTCTGACCTACGCATTAGCCCAACGCGCTGTCAGACCTTGAGTGCCTACCAACCATTTTTTTGTTTGTTTTTTGTTTTTTTAAGTGTGTGTAGTGAGTGTACACATGTGTGTATGATGTGTGGGCATGGCCCCATGTGTGTGTGTGGGTGCACGTGTGTGTGTGTGTGTGTGTATGTGTGTTTGTGCGCAGGTGTGTGTGTGTGTGTGTGTGTGTGTTATGTGTGACTCGATATACAGGTTGGCAGTGTGTGGAGCAGTGTTGACAGAGTATGTGCCTAAGCAAGCTTGTAAGATGCTGTACAAGTTTAACAACCAACTGTCCAATTCAGCAGAATGCTCCAGTCTCAGAAAAGAAACTAGTATGCATCTCTTCACCAATGGAAACAGTGTGACCAGACTGACAGTTTAGCTTCATGACACAGTGCAGAGGGTTTTACCCCCACAGAGTGGCAGATTGTTAAACTTTTGTTTACTGAAGGATGTAGCTTGATCCAGAACTGTTAACGTTAATACCTTGAGCTTTCACAGTGAGTACATCCTGTTACAGTTTTGGGTTTACCCGAGTCCCTCATTATTTTCTCACTTGGAAGTCGTGAGTTGGGTTGACTCGTTAAGTGTGTTGTCAGCCCCTCCCCACCCAACCTTTCCCTCTGAACTGTTGCTTCGGGTAGAACATAACAAATTGTTTTATGTTTCTATTAGTATCTGACATGTTAAGATACTTCATGAACATTTAGAAGAGAGGTTGGTCCATTTAAAAGAAAACTGCTTTCTGCTGTCACCAAAATGGAATTAATTACCTATTTAGTATTAGTATTAAGTTACAGAAGTATACTTGGTGCTGCATTTTGATTTGTTTCAAGCAAATGGCTGTTCAAAGTGAGTGAAGCAAACTTCAGGGTTTTGTTTGTTTGTTTGTTTTTCTTTTGTTTTTTTATGCTGACCATATTTGTCCTACAGAAGTGAGCTGCGGGGCAAGATGAAGTTCAACAAGTTGGTAACATCGGACAGGGGCAAGAACCGCAAACGACACTTTAATGCCCCCAGCCATATGAGGAGAAAAATCATGAGTGCACCCCTGTCCAAGGAACTACGGCAGAAATACAACTGCCGCAGCATTCCCCTCAGAAAGGATGACGAGGTGCAGGTGAGGTTATTTCAAAACTGAGACAGTGATTCTGAACATTTGCTGGGGCAAAATTTCCTGTTTTGATTGGCCTTTTTTTCTGTTTTTTGTTTTGTTTTGTTGATAAAATGAAATAGCTTTTTTTTAAATTGTTGTTGTTGTGGAATGTTAGCGTTAGAATTTGTATGAAGATCTCTTTATATGTTACAGTCAGTGTTGTTCAAATCTCTGGATTTGCTGTGTAAGGGTGTTGCATAGATATCATATATTTAAGCTTGACATCATTATTAAAAAAAAGATGAATATATATAAATAAAACTAAAGAAACAGGGTCAGGTCTGTCAGCTGCTGGTAAAAACCTGAGAGTTTGTATAATTTTGAGTGATAGTGGTACGTCAGCAGTATAACACTTAGTTAAACGTATTATGAATAGAAGTTCCCCTACTTGCTCATGCAGGCAGGCAATAATGGGTTTGAATTTTTGCTTTTTTCTTGGAGCTTTTGATTAGAAAATTTCACACACATGTGCATGCGCGCGCGCACACACACACACACACACACACACACACACACAAAGAAAACCTCAGCTACCATTTTGACCCCATGCGTAAAAAGAACAGAAGTAAAAAGTTCTGTAGTCTTCAAAATCTATATGAGCTATAGTTCTATAGTCTTCAAAATCTATATGAGCTACAGTTCTATAGTCTTCAAAATCTGTATGAGCTACAGTTAGTCCTATTTGTGCTTTATCAAGGCCAATTTGTGTTTGCTAGGCCTTACCAATGTTTACGATTACATATACTTAGTTGACTGTTAAAATGTTAGGAAAACAAGTCCCCACCATATGAGAAGAATCGGGGGGTGAGAAAGGGAACTGTTTCTTGTCAGTCCAATGATATTGGACAAAAGATTGGAAGTGGAATTAAGGTAGATATTGGTAATGATTTGCTTGCTGTTTCTTTGGTTTATTGCAAGATATTTTGTAGTCTATTCCGTTTATTTTATGAAGTGTTTGTTCTCCACCTTGTTTTGTTTGTTTGTTTGGATTTTTTTTTTTTTTTTTGATTAATCACTGTTTTGGTCATAGTTGAAAGAGCTCAGGCTATAGACTCTCTTTTTAAACAAAAACCAGTTGCCATAGTTACTTGAATAGACTTAGGATGTTACAGTCATGAAGAGAACATGCATATCAAGTTCTTAGTTGTGAGCCTTTCCTGGGTTTACTGCATGCCCAGTGCTATAGGCATGCTGTATGTAAAGGAAAGGCACATGGAACACTGTACACATTCGCTTTTTCATCAGTCATGTTTGTTGGTGAAACTTAGAAGGAGTGCAGTGACATCTTGTTCTTCAGTGTCTTGTTACGTTTCTAAACATAGAAAATAGCTTAACTTTTCTGAAGACTTAAAGAAGGGGAAAAAAACTGAACTTGGGACACATTTATTTTGGCTCCTTTCACCGATATATAGCACTAAAACCTATGACAGAAAATTTTCACACAACATGGTGCAGTAGTCTGTCACTGGTTGAGGTCGTTTATGATTTTCAGTCCCATAAAGGGCATGTCTGTGTGATTTTTTTTGGCACCAGCCCCTTTCTCCCCATTCCTGTTCCTTGTGCTAGGGGCTCCAGTTTGAAAACTGAAAAAGTCTTCATTGTCCAGCTTCATGAACTTTATCATATATATGTAGATGAGTTGTTCAGATTTCCTGAGCAGTGGTGCAGGTTGTCTGCATTCTTCGGGCCTGGTTGAAACCAGGATGTAGTATGATAGGAAATACAGAGAGCATCCTTGTTGTGCAGTCTCAGAATAAAAGGGAAGTCTGTAATCTTCTCTATTCCTCATTTCATCATTTTTTTTTTTTGTTTTTTTGTTTTTTGAGTCTTCTTCATCCTCACTCCATGATCATTTTTATCCATTTTGTTTTAAAATATCATTTTTAGAAAAGTTTTAGATTCTGTGACTGTCGCTCTGCTTTTATAGTGATCTTTGTTTCGATTTCCTTTTTCACAACCAAGCCTGTGATGAGCTTGAATCGAAGTTAATGCATGGACTGAGTGACACCTGCACAAGGGGCCACTCTCGTGCACCGTTCAGTGACCAAATCATTAAGTGTGGATGCTGCAGGGTATAGTCCTGCCATTATTTGATTAGATCAGCACTGAAGGCCACCAAACTGACAACAGCAGCGCTGTGTTCATTCTGTTGGGTTATCTCATGATGATCTGACTGTAGGTTGTTGCCTAGGAGCAAAGACATTGACTGACTGAGGGGACACCAAAGACAAGAAAAAAAAAATGTGTATGTCCCCATCTTAAAAAGGCAGGTGCAACTTTTTAGGCCTCCATCATACATTTCCAGGAAAAGACACATTCTCTAGAAGCGCAAGCAATCTAGAGCAGTGAGTACTTCAAAGCTGTTTTTCATAAGGTATATTACATCATAGAAATGTTCATAGCAAAATGATAAATGGTTGCACTCCTGACTGCCCGACTGTTGCACAACCTTGTCGGAGATGAAAGTTCATGTTGATGCTCATTTCTTTTCGTATTCTACATTGAACCCTGGTCCGGTGGAGATTCATGTCCCTAATTTAAAAGCAAGATGTGGTCATATGTCCACCAACGGTGCTGTTTGTTTTCCCATGATGAAAAATTATAGATTAATAAATGTTTTCACAAAACAAAGGATGTTTTGAAATGAGAGCATGCATGAAGTGGTTTCCAACCTTATTTTCATAAGTTAGTATGTCAGAAAGGAAATGCAGAAAATTGATGCCACTCGTGACGTGTTCTGTAGCAGAGATCAAATTTTTTGTTTGTTTGTTTGTTCGAGTGTAAAGCTTATGTCTGACCATTTCAGCATGTACCACAGTAGACCTCTGTTAGCATGCACACCTCATTTATGCATAAATTGGATCTGGATCTTACGGTCATGTAGACGGCATCATTCAAAAGTTGTGAGCCTTTCCTGGGTTTACTGCATGCCCCATGCTGTTGGCTTGCTGTATGTAGAGGAAAGGAACAGTGAAAACTGTAACACTTCTGTCTCACCACGGTGCTAGGTGAAACTTTGAAGGAATGCAGTAACATCTTCTTTAAATAGTCTCATTTCTTCAGGATCTGTTTGCTATGTTGCAAGAATACATTAAAAGAAAGATAGACCAACTGCTGCACAACATTGTGGGAGATGAAAGTGCATGTTGTTTGGTGCTCATTTCTTGTGGCATTCTACATTGAACGGTGGAGGCTCATGTCCCTGATTTGAGAGCATGATGTGTTCCCATGTCCTCCAACGGTGCTGTTTGTTTTCCCATTATGAACATTCTGGATATATGTTTAACCAAACCAAAGGATGTTTTGAAACGAAAACATGCATGAAATGGTTTCCAAACCTATTTTCACAAGTTAGTATGTCAGATGGGAAATGCGGAAACGTGGGGCACACTTATTTCAACAGAAATGCTAGGAAACGTTGCCTAGAGTCATTAGTCATTGATGCTTATAACAGTGCTTAGGTTTGTTATTTCCTTTTCTTTTTCTTCCTTTTGTTTTTTGTTGTAATTTTTAATGAAAACACCATACGATGACTGGACATACAGTGATTACAATTCTTTTCATGATTCTTACATTTCAAATACTGAAATAGATACTGCATGCTTCAGGTTTGACATCAGTAAGTGTACCTAAAAGATGAGGTGACACATCTTCCACGAGATGTCAGTCACTCATGATGTGTTCTGTAGCAGAAAGAGATCTAATGTTCTTTTTGTTTGTTTGAGTGCAAAGCTTATGTCTGGCCATCTCAGCATGTACCACAGTAGACCTCTGTCAGCATGCGCACCTCAGTTATGCATAAATTGGATCTGGATCTTAGTCATGTAGACGGCATCATTCAAAAGTTGTGAGCCTTTCCTGGGTTTACTGCATGCCCAATGCTGTTGGCTTGCTGTATGTAGAGGAAAGGAACAGTGAAACTGTACCACTTCCTGTCTCACCACGGTGCTAGGTGAAACTTTGAAGGAATGCAGTAACATCTTCTTTAAATAGTCTCATTTCTTCAGGGTCTGTTTGCTGTGTAGCAATAATACATAAAATAAAGACAGCCCAACCGCTGCACAACGTTGTGGGAGATGAAAGTGCATGTTGTTTGGTGCTCATTTCTTGTGGCATTCTACATTGAACGGTGGAGGCTCATGTCCCTGATTTGAGAGCATGATGTGTTCCCATGTCCTCCAACGGTGCCGTTTGTTTTCCCTTTATGAAAAAAATTCTAGATATATGTTTAACCAAACCAAAGGATGTTTTGAAATGAAAACATGCATGAAATGGTTTCCAAACCTATTTTCACAAGTTAGTATGTCAGATGGGAAATGCGGAAAAGTGGTGCACACTTATTTCAACAGAAATGCTAGGAAACGTTGCCTGGAGTTATTAGTCATTGATGCTTATAACTATGCTTAGGTTTGTTATTTCCCTTTCTTTTTTTTCCATTTGTTTTTGTTGTAATTTTTAATGAAAACATCGTACGATGACTGGACATGCAGTGATTACAATTCTTTTCATGATTCTTAAATTTCAAATACTGAAATAGATACTGCATGCTTCAAGTTTGGCTTCAGTAAGTGTACCTAAAAGATTAGGTGACACATCTTCCACGAGATGTCAGTCACTCATGATGTGTTCTGTAGCAGAAAGAGATCTAATGTTCTTTTTGTTTGTTTGAGTGCAAAGCTTATGTCTGGCCATCTCAGCTTGTACCACAGTAGACCTCTGTCAGCATGCACACCTCATTTATGCATAAATTGGATTTGGATCTTACGGTCATGTAGATGGCACCATTCAAAGTTGTGAGCCTTTCCTGGGTTTACTGCATGCCCCATGCTGTTGGCTTGCTGTATGTAGAGGAAAGGAACAGTGAAAACTGTATCACTTCTGTCTCACCACGGTGCTAGGTGAAACTTTGAAGGAATGCAGTAACATCTTCTTTAAATAGTCTCATTTCTTCAGGGTCTATTTGCTGTGTAGCAATAATACATAAAATAAAGACATCCCAACCGCTGCACAACGTTGTGGGAGATGAAAGTGCATGTTGTTTGGTGCTCATTTCTTGTGGCATTCTACATTGAACGGTGGAGGCTCATGTCCCTGATTTGAGAGCATGATGTGTTCCCATGTCCTCCAACAGTGCCGTTTGTTTTCCCTTTATGAAAAAAATTCTAGATATATGTTTAACCAAACCAAAGGATGTTTTGAAATGAAAACATGCATGAAATGGTTTCCAAACCTATTTTCACAAGTTAGTATGTCAGATGGGAAAAGTGGTGCACACTTATTTCAACAGAAATGCTAGGAAACGTTGCCTGGAGTTATTAGTCATTGATGCTTATATAACTATGCTTAGGTTTGTTATTTCCCTTTCTTTTTTTCCATTTGTTTTTGTTGTAATTTTTAATGAAAACATCGTACGATGACTGGACATGCAGTGATTACAATTCTTTTCATGATTCTTACATTTCAAATACTGAAATAGATACTGCATGCTTCAAGTTTGACTTCAGTAAGTGTACCTAAAAGATGAGGTGACACATCTTCCACGAGATGTCAGTCACTCATGGTGTGTTCTGTAGCAGAAAGAGATCTAATGTTCTTTTTGTTTGTTTGAGTGCAAAGCTTATGTCTGGCCATCTCAGCTTGTACCACAGTAGACCTCTGTCAGCATGCACACCTCAGTTATGCATAAATTGGATTTGGATCTTAGTCATGTAGACGGCATCATTCAAAAGTTGTGAGCCTTTCCTGGGTTTACTGCATGCCCCATGCTGTTGACTTGCAGTATGTAGAGGAAAGGAACAGTGAAAACTGTACCACTTCTGTCTCACCATGGTGCTAGGTGAAACTTTGAAGGAATGCAGTAACATCTACTTTAAATGGTCTCATTTCTTCAGGGTCTGTTTGCTATGTTGCAAGAATACATCAAAGAAAGAAATTAAATAAATCGACCTATATAAATTTAAAAAGAAAAGAAAAAATAAAACTGTAAGGATCAATACTGGCTGGCTTCTACAGATGGTGACAGAAAAAAATGTGGGTGGTGCTGTATGTTGGGAAGCAGTGCCTCAGGATGGGTGTAGACGATAGGACAGCAACTCTCACACACACACACACACACACACAATGATACGACAGTCTTCCTAACCAAATTGTGCAACCTTTCAGTTATCGGTTAACTAATGAACTGATCATAACAAAACTTGGTGGAGAGGTGGAACGTGCCCTATGGAAAAAACCTGTTAAATTTTGGTGGAAATCAGTTGCGCGAATCTGGATCAATTGGTGGAATCCATGGTCTCTTACAGTCTTAGCTCCCCTGAATGTGAGCACTTTGAAGTTGCCGTTACATAGCTGCCAACCCTCCTAAATTTTTTCTGAAATTTCAACTAAGTTTGAAAGTTGGAAATGAAATGAGGCAGGGAACAGTAAACAATAAACAAGTGGGGTAACTTTTGCTCCCATAAGAAAACCTAACACAGAGTAACTTTTATTCAAGACTGGCACAGCCTTTTAAACTTGAATAAAGTCAGACAAATACATAGACAAACAATCTAATGGTGGGGGAAAAACAAGCGCAGGCCAACAACTGAACTGTCTTCATAGTAATGACTTCACAAAGATTTGGACTTAAGGAGGGGGGGGGGGGGGGGGGGGTATGAAATTTGGAGAAACTGGGAACATGAAATTAAGAAAATATGTTACAGATATGAAAACTCTTCACTAGCTGCATAAGGGAACCATCGCAATCTCTTTGGAAAGCAGATATATTTGTATTGCCTGCTCCGAGGCCTTTCGTCCACTGGGTTGGAACTCATCAGGGAGACACGGCTGGTTGTGTCTGTGCTCCTGGCGTCAAATAGAGACACACCACAGTCCATAATACTGTGGTGTTCTCACCACCAAGGGTGCAAAAAACAATCCAATAGCACCCCAAAGCAGCCAGCGAAGAGTAGTAAATGAAACCAAACGAAAGTGTGGGGAGGAAAAAAGTTGCTGAAAAACTAAAGACATTATGCAAATAGTATAAAATGTAGGGGACAATCTTTGAGCCTACGTCTGAGGATCCACCCAAAGATGCAAGGGAGACCAAAAGACAAACACACAGACGGACAGAAACAAATACAAGTAACCTCAATTTAATCAAAACAAAATTGGAAATGAAATGAGGCAGGGAACAGTAAACAATAAACAGTAAACAAGTGGGGTAACTTTTGCTCCCATAAGAAAACCTAACACAGAGTAACTTTTATTTAAGACTGGCACAGCCTTTTAAAATTGAATAAGGTCAGACAAATACATAGACAAACAATCTAATGGTGGGGGAAAAACAAGCGCAGGCCAACAACTGAACTGTCTTCATAGTAATGACTTGGCAAAGATTTGGACTTAAGGGGGGGTATGAATATGGAGAAACTGGGAACATGAAATTAAGAAAATATGTTACAGATATGAAAACTCTTCACTAGCTGCATAAGGGAACCATCGCAATCTCTTTTGAAAGCAGATATATTTGCCTGCTCCGAGGCCTTTCGTCTGCTGGGTCGGAACTCATCAGGGAGACACGGCTGGTTGTGTCTGCGCTCCTGGCGTCAAATAGAGACACACCACAGTCCATAATACTGTGGTGTTCTCACCACCAAGGGTGCAAAAAACAATCCAATAGCACCCCAAAGCAGCCAGCAAAGAGTAGTAAATGAAACCAAACGAAAGTGTGGGGAGGAAAAAAGTTGCTGAAAAACTAAAGACAGGCAATACAAATACATCTGCTTTCAAAAGAGATTGCGATGGTTCCCTTATGCAGCTAGTGAAGAGTTTTCATATCTGTAACATATTTTCTTAATTTCATGTTTCCAGTTTCTCCATATTCATACCCCCCCCCCCCCCCCCCCCCCCAGAGCAGGCAATACAAATATATCTGCTTTCAAAAGAGATTGCGATAGTTCCCTTATGCAGCTAGTGAAGAGTTTTCATATCTGTAACATATTTTCTTAATTTCATGTTCCCAGTTTCTCCATATTCATACTCTCCCCCCCCCCCCCCCCCCCCTCTCTCTCTCTCTCTCCTTAAGTCCAAATCTTTGCCAAGTCATTACTATGAAGACAGTTCAGTTGTTGGCCTGCGCTTGTTTTTCCCCCACCATTAGATTGTTCGTCTATGTATTTGTCTGACTTTATTCAAGTTTAAAAGGCTGTGCCAGTCTTGAATAAAAGTTACTCTGTGTTAGGTTTTCTTATGGGAGCAAAAGTTACCCCACTTGTTTACTGTTTAAGTTTGAAAGTATTCCTGAAATCCTGAATATCTAAATTTTGTTTAAAAGTGTGGGGGCTTCGATTGTCATTTTTCAATAGCGATGATAAAAGTATTGCAGAATAAAGCCCAAATTATGTGATGTTAATGTTGGCAGTTGTGTGTATGGAATATCCCCTTTCTTTTAAAACTCAACACAAGAGGGGTAGAGGGTTAGAAATGCAGTCAGTCCAAAGCTGAACTGGCCCCGCTTCCTTCCACCCACCCACTTCATCCCTTGGTTCCCAAATTGTGACTCCATAAGGCAGTGCTGTTATGAATTGGTAGCTAAATATGAAGTAACACATTTTCTTGGAATATTTTCACTTTCTGCTGATAAAAACACTGACATTTTGTGATTTGCATGTCCTTTTAAAATAAAGTAACACCAGAAGAAATTTCCTAAGTCCATTCCATCCATTACTTACCCCTGTGGCAAAATGTTTTCACACACTTTTTCCTGTGGAGAGTTATGTTACCAGGTAGTGAACTTGTACTTTATGCTAACAATGTGAGACAGTTTGTAAAAAGACAAGGTCACTTGATTTCGCAGGTGATGTTCTAAGCTGGTGGAGTGTATCCATTTCAAGTGAGTTTAAAAGAACATGTTGCAGGTGGTGCGTGGTCACTTCAAAGGGCAGCAGGTAGGCAAAGTGGTTCAGGTGTACCGCAAAAAGTTTGTGGTCCATGTGGAACGCATCCAGCGTGAAAAGGCCAATGGTGCTACTGTCTATGTCGGCATCCACCCATCTAAGGTTTGAGTGCCTTTCTGGACTCTTCTCTTCTTTAGCTAAATATTGCAGTTCACTCTGGGGGAATTTTTTTTTTTTTTTTTTTTTAAATATCTGATTGAAGGAAAAGAATGCACGATTGTTTTCACCAGGTAACATTTTCTCTCCAACATTAAAAAAACCGGCAAAATGGTGGCTTATGCTCTTTGGATTTTGAACATATATAAAATGGATAGTGCTTGTGGTTTCTACTGTGTAACTACTGTTATTTCCTGCGCTACAATTTCTGTGACAGCGTGTGGATTCCATGTTTTCACAACAAAAATCGTTTCATCATTTCAGTGCCTTTTTTTTTTTTCTTTGCTAACAGTCATGTCATTTTCCTGACCATCTTTCATGTTTTACCAAATCAAATGTGATCCTTTTCACCATGCTCATGGTAAGGTTTTTTTTGTTTTGTTTTGTTTCGTTTTTCTCCCCCTCTCATTTTCTGTCCGAGTTCAGGGGCATTTCCCCAGTACCACTAATTTCCAGTCCACAGCCGCATCCTGACTTGTCCCACCACACCTCCTGCGCCAGCAGACCACGGGGAGCAGTGTGTGTCGAATCATAATGAGGCAAACCACCAGGAGAAACACTGCATGCTGCAGAATCACCTGTGTCAGTTCTGCCTGTCCTGATCCAACATATGCAGGACACCACCTTCTTAGCCTCATACTGAGCAGAATAGTTGTTCAGTTACAGAGCAAACATGAGTGAGCATCCTGTTTTTGGAAGGTGCCATCATGTCAACCCACTGACAGTTTTTGGAAGGTGCCATCATGTCAACCCACTGACAGTTTTTGGAAGGTGCCATCATGTCTACCCACTGACAGTTCCCACAAATTTGCTGATTCCAGCAATGTAGACACAAACTCATCAAGGATGTAAGTATGAAGAGAAAATCAAATCTGAAGTCGCCATGAAGGAACACATAATTTGACTGTTCTTTTTATGCTGTATCGATGAGGTTGTGGTGATGAACATGATACAGTGGAGTTCCATTGTGGTCTGAGGCTGCATGACAGGACCGTGCTCTTTGCTTCTTTGCTTACTTTCCGAATATGTCCCAGTGTCAACCAGACCCGAGAAATGCAGGTACCAACAGGTGTGGTTCAGGAATTCTGAGTAACACTCAGAGATGCATCCATTAAGTGGACGAAATATGACTTGAGTGGTTCTAATTTTCTCAGGTAAGCCTATAGCAAGCTGAACTCAGGGTAGGAGCCAGTCGGGGTAGAAAAATCCCCAAGCTTAATGGCTCTGATGGGAATCGAACCCAACACTTCCCAACCGTGATCAGTAACATTAGCCACTGTGCCACAGTCGCTAGCATTCTGGTCAGTAAAAATCCCAAACTAAACGGCTCTGATGGGAATCAAACCCAGGACATCACCACCACGATCTGCAACACCAAGCACTTTGCAACGGCAGCTGGCATCCTGTACTTGCCAAAGGAAGAAATCTGAAACCATGAAAATGACAACTTATCATTTCTTTTTTAGCAAGAGAATCTAGTGAAATTACTGACAACATTGCTCTATGTATCTGAAACCTAAAATCAGCTTTCTCAAGCTTTTCAGAATGGTTGAGTGCTGTAGCTGCTGCAAACTCATTTTTGTGACTGCTTTATAGACAGTGATAGTGAAGTCATCAGCTTTCTGCAGTCATTTGTGTGTTGTGTGTGTGTGTGTGTGTGGTGTGTGTGTGTGTGTGTTTTCAGACTGTGATAGTGAAGCTGAAACTGGACAAAGACAGAAAACAGATCTTGGAGCACAAGGCAAAGTCCAGAGTCCAATCCATGGCAGATAAAGGCAAATATACAGAAGAAACCATGGAAATATGAAAATAAATGTATTTACAAAAAAAGAAAAAATTTGTGCATTACTGTTTTTAAGTATCTGCATGTATCTTGTGTATTCAACTCGAACTTCTTGTCATCGTTTTATGATCGAATCTTTATTTCATGAATGGAAAAGAAAAAAAAAAGAGAGCAAAACATTACCATTGCAGCACCAGAAATTGGGAGAGGAAAAAAAAAAGAACAAGCAACATGGAGCAATCCCCTGCATAAGAGAATATTCTGTATAAGAAGAAAATCCATCACTACAATAATACATAATTATCCCACTGGATTGTCCTCATATATATATATATATATATATATATATTATATAATATGCTCACAATGACTAAGTCCACTGCTGTATCCTGATGGGCACCTGTAATAGTATTCAGGTAAAGTTTACTGATTTTAACATGAGTAAATGAATGGCATACATAATGAGCCAAAATAAATTCATACATTAACTTGTGATAAATGCAGTGAGGACATGCACTGATCTTTACTTTAGATACAATGTCTTGTCATATGATTGAAACGGTTATATGGGCTGCCTTTGAACATCATTTCTTTGTCCTTTTTTTTTTTTCTTTTTTTTGAATTTCCATATATGTATTCTATGCACGTTATTAGAGAAAAACTTGCAGTATACCATATCTATAAACTGTTTCCCAAACACATCCCAAAGTATTTTTGGCAAGTGATATTTTTCCTAGCAAATTCTCATGTTTTACACAAGAACTGAACACCGTTTTATACATCCGTTCTGAATCCATGTTGATTTAAAGGCTGAAGCTTCATCATATGTATCTCTGCTACAGCTGTGCACACCGTCACCTGTTCAATTCCGAGGTCACCACTATCTCTCCTTTAATTAACTGAGGCAGATTTTCCCACACCAGACACGATTCCTTGAGTTCATGCAGCCTGTGGTCTTTCCTAGACCAGGCTGCCTCAGCTAGGACCCACAGCCACAGCCACCCTTCATGAATTCAGGTGGTCTATGATCCGTCCCATGTGAGGCTGGCTTTTATCAGGACCCACATGTACAGGATGCCTTCTTGACCTTATGCTGTTGATGGTCTTTCTCCAATTAGCTATCACAGACAGATATGATTTAAAGGGAAAGCTTTTCCTAAAGGCTATTCTGACTTGGATGAGCCAGATCTAATCAGTAATGATGAACCACAGCTCCTCTGTTAACTGAAACCTACGATGTTTTCTCAAGGAAGAGAACACAAACTGCAAACTTCTGCCTGTTAGGCCTACTGAGTTTAGACCTGTTTCAAATAGATCATGAAATTGACTTTAACATTCTTGTTGTCGAAAATTTAACGTGTTTCCAAAGCATCGCAAGCTTGAATGTTTCATCAGTATGAAATGAAAATACTTACAAACGAATTTACAATGAAAATTTCGGTGAACCAACAAACTGATTTCTAGGAAGAGGTGAAGTAAATGTCTTGCACCTCTCCCTGTTTGTGTCTGCCTGTGACAGCCTGGAAGGGGAAAGACCACAGACAGCTTTCATATAGTCACTTTTCTTTCCACAAACCCAAATAGTTTTCTTGAGCGATCCTTATTTCTTCGCAATCTTAAGACTGGTGTGATTCACAAACCTCAATGATCTTGGCTTGCAATCGATTAAGGACAGCCTTTACACAAATGGTCTCCACTTCCTTAATTTACCCAACACCAGTTTGATCAATGACAAGTGAACTACAGAAAACCAAAATGATCCTTTAAAATGTGCAAAACTAGGAGAGAACCACAATAAAACAGTAGTGTAGTTTCCATGTCAAATGTCTGACAAGATAGCCATAAAAGCAGGTATTGTTCTGTATGTACAAACGTCCCAATGACCTTTATTTACATCTCACATTTTTTACAGTTCTGTGTACACGAGTGAAATTTCCTCCACTAAATATCCTCTTTATTTTAAAAGACTTTGCATACTTCAAGTTTGTTGGTTGGTTTCATACCAGGGTATGAACAGAATTTTTTATTTGTTCCCTCTTCTCATTTGACACTATCCATTCTGCTGACCTTTACCCTGATATGAATTCCAGCTGGTTGACCTAAAAACACGATCTGACCCTTCTCCCAGTTCCGAACTTTTCCATCTTTAAATGATATGACTGGCTGACCTACAAACATAACGCCACTTGTCCACCCAATTTAGAACTTTTCTATATTTAAATGATAGAGGTGATCTTCGAATATTCATGCTTCACCCATGTAAACAGTATGAGTTCTATGTTGTAGGGATGATACTCCAAACACCAATTCAGGGAATACTTGTTTGTTTGCAAAACAGAAAATGAGAAGACACAGGTCTCTGTTGGACAACGGAATCAGGCAGAATAAACTCCATGTAATTCCTAGCCTACAGTATGTAATATAGAAGCACAGGAGAAAAGCCAAGGTGCCCTTTAGCTTATAAAAACATACATGTGTAAGTGTGTGATGTGCCTTTACTATGAAAAATGAACTTCACTAAGTGTTGGTGTTCCGCAGTCTACATCCACTTCAGAGATGACCCTACTCCGAATCAAACAACTCTTGATTATGACCAACAGGAATGGCTGCACGATGACAATAGAAAAAATCTCCAGTCTTCACTGAGAATGCCAGGCAAAACACTGCAGCATAAACTTCAATTGTGGAAGCAACAAAAACTGGGTTTGCTGCCAGTAGTGCCAGACCTGCCTGAAGTCAAAATCCCCTCTTTTCTACATCGCCATTAAAAGGATGCACATTAGGAAGAAAAACTGCCAGGCAGAGTTTAAAACACCTCTACGGTCGTACATGGTGGTTTGCACAAGGACACAGAAGAAAAGGGGGGGAAGCCTTGAGGGGCTTCAGCTAGCACAAACAAACTAGCCTCAATGGCCAACAGCCTCTGACTGCTCTTGTAATGGCTGAAAAGACTCATCATGTCTCTACTTTGTTTTACTTTTCATAGTTTTAATGGCTGTAAAACTCAACAAACTCTAGTGTGAACAGAAAACTTGCATCAGCTGGATCTCAGGATTTTTTTTCTATCATGAAACACTTGCGGCTCTGGCTCATCTATTTCCTTCAGCTTCTACACAAACAATGCAAACCCTGCAGCTGCAGAGGGCTTCATCCCAGAAGAATGAGGCATCCTTGTGGGGCGAGTGAAATGAATAGTGCCTTGGTGTACTGAACTGTAATTGGTTTCCTTTCAAAAAAAACAAACCAGAAAATGAGCCTATGGTCACAAGTGAACTGGAGGGGAAAGGACCATGGAAACAGGAGGGGGTGGGTGGATGGCAGCACGTTGTTCTATGTAAAGTAAGTTTTCAAAGTACAAAAAGAATACACAGGAAACAAGTTGATTACAAATGATGCTGGCATATAATTCTGACTGGTTTAACACTCCTAACATGGACATTTCACCATAAACCATTTGACTATCAAAACACAAAATAATGCCAGGCAGAGTCAGGAGACATCTTCCTTTTTATATTAAAGTCATGAGAGTTGACATGTTAACAAGAATATTGAAGCAAAAAGCCCTCTACACAAGATGATATTTAGTGCTTTGATGGACAGATGACTAGGCAAGGGAACTCGCCAACAACAAAACCTGGAACCAGACCAGATTAAAAATCCATGTACCATGAGCAGACTAAGCATGCTCCCAACTCTCCCTGTCACTTAAGCAATACTTGGGAGATATCTTGGCAACCTCCCCCTCTTTCTCCATCGCATTCCTTCCCTAAAAATTCCATTTCTGACACAGGATTTTTTGTTCACCTGAATTCTCAAAAGTAAGCCTCACTCGGGGGAGAGTTCCTATCATCCCATTCACAATAATAGTAGAAACATTATTCACATATCAAGGATTATGCAATGCACACAAAAATCGGTTTTACAGACATCAGAGCTTGGAATGTTTTAATTTTTGTTCTCCCAAAGAAACATGGTTAGTCAGTGAGTAATACAAGATCATGAATCAAGCATATGGCTGCAAGGAAGGAAAGCCAAGGGACAGATTGCTTACAGATGAATCTGCCTTGAGTAATGTTTCAAGGGGTGTTTGTTTTGACTATTGAATTTGAGCTGAACCAGATATTTTGGTGATCTTGGTATAACCAAAATATCTAATTCAAACTTAATTTTTCAATGTAGAAGTCCAAAGAATTGACTGTATCGCCCAATCCACCAACAAATTGGAAACAAGTTCAACTGCACTCTTCTTCATCCCTCCCTTTCCCTTTGGAATCCTTCACATACAGAAAATCAATGATCACAAGACAGACAAAAGCCATGTGGCTGTATAATTTGATTTGAGTGTGTCCAGAAGAGGCTGATATTCAACGTTCGTCAAATGGCCTCTCTTGTTTGATATATGGGCAGATGGTAATCACCACCTGTATTGACCACCAGCTTTCTCTCTCTTGCTGAACCATTGAACGAGTGAAGCCTGTCTGATGTGGTGGGTGATCATGAGTTCTGAACGTGATCAAGGTTCCAAGAGAATGCAGGGACAGTGATGAAGCATGGCACCACACGTTCTGCAGTCAGAATTTTCACAACTGCAACCCGAAAGACTTCTCACAGAACTAAGACTCAAATTTTCATGGCTTCCCAAGTCTGAACAAATTATTCAATCATAAGACAGCAATGTTTGCACAATCTTCCCTCTAGAAATATGAAAGTATCAAATCACATCCATACTGATCAACATGCCCATACCATGACAATGACCACTTGAATAAGGGTCAAAATGAAACAGTAAATGCAGCATATAAATACTACTAGGGTATATAATATCACATAAACCCAGGTCAAACACAAGGACACACACAAAATGTCAAACCACTCAAACTAATAACTAAATTAGCAAGGGTAAATTTTTAGGAATCAACTTCCAGCCTGAAAAAAAAAAAGAAATTGTACTTGTTTGAAGACAGAAGAAAAAAAAGTAATGGGCTTGTGCCTTAATGCATAACTGTTTACAAAAGTATTTCACCTGGATGCGCGCTCAAGCTGTAAATTACAAACCAGATTAAGACATGATAATTTCATAATCCTAAAGTGTTCAACAAGTAACACGTTCAACAATGCCTTTTTGTTTCCTTTTCATTCCCCACCTTTTGCATCATCTGCACTAGACTGAACCATGCAGGAGAAAAAAATTCACATGCTCCAATTAGATTACACATGTGAAAAGAAAAGCAATTAAATTTTTGCCTTGCATTTTACATGCATATTGTTTTCTCCACTACATGTATCTGCACCAAATTTTCTCATCCTCTTTCCAGGATCATGATTATACCAGAGGTGGTTTTTTTTTTAATGTATACGAACAAGCAGAAAACATGGTGATCTTCAAATGCGCTTATTTTGGCATAATTTGGACTAAGAAACATGGTTTTAATCCAAAACCACTCGGCTGCATTTCGTGATCTACCCAGTGTAGTCACTTTTATACACTGTTCCCAGCGTGTTTATCTCATTCAAATTGACAAGTCTGAAGGAAAAAGACCTTACCACAAAACACAAGGGATAAAAATGTAGTTCAAAGTAAGACATGATAATCAAATTTACAATGAACATATATCAAATAAGATTTAAGGTATGATGACTCTACCAACAACAACAACAAAGAAAAAAAAAGAAGAAACCAAGTACAGAATTTGTCTAAGTTTCAACTTAAGCATATTAAATATGTAACTGCTATTTGTCTAGGACTTTTCTTTCCTTTCTTAAGGCCGAGGGGAAATGGAAAATAGACAAAGCCAAAGTATAATGTGATCATGTTTGTTTTCCTGGACAATTTGCAGTCCTCAATTTCAGTCTCTTCAGACTGACCACATAAATATTTGTGAAATCATGAGCATACTTCACTCTGCCAGTATAGTATGAGCATTCACATTACAGAAACGAAAAGGAAAAAAAAGAAAGAAAAAAAGGGGGGAGGGGGGCACATAATGCAAATGTATTTTGCCAAATGTTAATACAGAGATTTAATACACAGTATAAGGTGATTAGCAATGTTTGAAATAACCTTTAGTTACAAATCAGAAGAACAAAAATATGCACTCACAAAAACAAACAAACAAGACAGGCATGTTAAATCAGAGGAGGATACACATGCACAAAACTAATTATCAATTAAAATAAGTCATACATGGGCATTAAAAAAAGGAGTCATAAGGAAAACCTTGCATTTTCATCACAACTGCAGATATGTCCAATGTACAACCATATGATGTTCATCCATTTGTTATCATCCAATATGGTTTGTAGTGGGGAAAAAAAAATCTAAAATCTGAAAAGGGAAAAATGTCTAACCTGAAGCAGAACGCTTCAGCTGAACAATTAATTTCTCTGCTTTTTTATTTTTACACGACATTTTACAGAAGTTTTATTTTTTCTTTTATTCTTTCCTTTTTTTTGTAACTGAGTGGGGGGTATTTTTGTTTCGTTTTGTTCTGTACTGTTTTAGCTTTGCCAGATTGGAACAAGTTATTTCATTTTCCAGACCAAGACAAGTCTTTCCTCCATTTTCCACCTTTAAAAGATAAGCAACATGTGTCTGTCAACGACCACATTTTCTTTCTAAACAGGCCCACAAAGAACGAGATCTGAATGAGCTTCTGATATTAATTCTGTGCAGCTGTTCTGATGACAAAACAAGAGATGACAGCCACTCCTCATAGCAAGGAGGGGAGTTAACCAATACACAGCTTCCCGCTGAAAACCTGGTGACACATGGGTAAAGTAATCCAAGACAAAAAAAAAAAAAGCCAAGTGATAATGCGGCAAAGCATTACAGTGACACCATCAGATCTTTGAGCAACATGGAGCGAAAAAAGGTGCAAGGAAACTTGAGGTGACCATGAGGTGACTTCTTGGTCGCAGGTGGCTGCACTACCACAGACAAGCGCTCAGTGGAGCAGAAAGAAATTGCTGGTCCTAGTTGCTGGGTTGTTGATGGCTGAATCAACAATTCTCCGCTCCATCACCTCCTCCTGTCCCAGTCACCATCACCAGGTGGCTGCCTGTTGGAACATACACACAAACAGGCACAATACAGATACACGCACACACACCACACACATAAAACCATACCATTTGGGTAAGTCAGTGCATGCGAGATGGCTGCGCTTCAAGTTTCCAACCACCACCAAATCTTTTTTTTTATTTTTCTTTTATTCTTACAACTTTAACTTTTGTTTCTTCTTTTTCTTCTTTCATTCTAACAAACTTCAACAATCCCAAGTCAAGTTTTTTTTAGAGACTTTCAGGGCCTTTGGTTACCTTGGTTTCTCTACTTTTTTCCCAAACCTTTGACCCTCTTGAAACATAGTTTCAAAGGAGGCAACTGCAGGCAGAAATTGAAACAAACTTTAAAAGTAATTTTAAGTAACACCACCAGTTAACATGGACAAACAAATTACAAGACAAAAGATGACACGTTTCCACGTCTTAGGTCTTCTTTTGACAAGAAATACAACATTCAGGGCATTGAAAACGAAGAACGAGCAATCACTTATTTTATCAGGCCCGTACTGAAGAATTTTTTTATCAAATGGAAAAAGCTTAGTGCACATGCTGACAGAAATTTGCTTTCATATATGCGGATCAGAAACAACCAGGACATTTTGTTTTGTTTTCTGTTTCGTTTTCCTTTCTAACATATCAAAATATTGGTGAAAAAAACATGAAGTCAGCACTGAGATTTCACATCTGTAAAACTTGCCACACACAAGTGGTAAATGGCAGGCATGTATCAACCCACTCACCAGTGCCCAAGTCCAGCATGGCATCATCACGAGAGCGTGCACCCTCCCTGCTCTCAGACCTCAGGTCCAGTGGTGGTTCATCCTCTTCATCCAGCAGGGCATCTGTATCCTCATCCTGATTCACCATGGAGTAGCGACGGATATTGCGGAATCGTCTGTCAATCATACGACACAAGAAATCACTAAATGTGTTTGTCGGTCAAGGTGAAGGGCTCAAAAAAGATAGTACTTCTACTGATTCAGCCATAACCCCAGTTTATGTCAACTCGTGAGCACTGTGATAAGAATTTTGTATTGAATAAACTCCTGTTCTCTCTTTCTTTCCACATTACTGGTTCCTTTTCACCAGCCTGCTCCATTACTGGTTCCTTTTCACCAGCCTGCTCCATTACTGGTTCCTTTTCACCAGCCTGTTACATCACTGGTTCCTTTTCACCAGCCTGTTACATTACTGGTTCCTTTTCACCAGCCTGCTCCATTACTGGTTCCTTTTCACCAGCCTGTTACATCACTGGTTCCTTTTCACCAGCCTGTTACATCACTGGTTCCTTTTCACCAGCCTGTTACATCACTGGTTCCTTTTCACCAGCCTGTTACATCACTGGTTCCTTTTCACCAGCCTGTTACATCACTGGTTCCTTTTCACCAGCCTGTTACATTACTGGTTCCTTTTCACCAGCCTCTTACATTACTGGTTCCTTTTCACCAGCCTCTTACATTACTGGTTCCTTTTCACTAGCCTGTTACATTACTGGTTCCTTTTCACCAGCCTCTTACATTACTGGTTTCTTTTCTCTAGCCTGTCTGTTTATGACCTACACTCCCATTTTCCAAAAATTTATACTCTGTTCTTTTCATCAAAACACTACCCCAGTTTCCGTCTTCTTGTGAGCACTGCAATCAGAATTTTGTACTGAATTTACTGCGCTGTAATGTTTCTTACTACTTCACTGGTTTCTTTTCTCTAGCCTGTCTGTTTATGATCTACACCCCTACTTTCCAAAATGTTTATACTCTGTTCACTTCATCAGAATGCTCATCCTCCTAACCAACCACATTCCAATCTGAATCGCTGACAGTGAGAACCAGGTTCTATATCATCTCTAACATCTAACAGTTTCATCAGCCTCATCATTTGCACTCCTCAAAAGACAAAAGGGTCTGTGTGGCGAGAAAATTATGACCATGCACCCAAACCTTTCACCCTTGGAAATCCATCCCAGTATTTGCTTCTGATGGTGCAATAAACTAACTCCCTGGTGTTCAGCCATCAGTGAGCCGGCTGTCTGTTGGTGTGCCAAGGGCAAGATGGCAGCACTCTCTTGAAGGTTATCAAAGTAGAAGCCAGGCCAACACGACAGCACAGACTTCCTCCTTATAAACCAGTGGCACTCCGACTGTCTCCTAGCAATGGCTCCTGGAGGACCACAGTGGCAGGGCCCATCACCACTGGCCATGGAGGATGGAATGTCTACTCAGCTGTCTACACTTCTGGGATGGCTGCAAGCTGGAAGCCCATGGGACAATCAAACTGCCAGAGCATAAAGACAGGATGCCATGTGGCACTGGAGACAGCCAGGGAAAAAGGACCATGACTGCCCAGCAGACTGGAGACTTGCCCTGCACAAAAAGCCAGGAAACCTTGAACCTCTCCTAGCCTGCCACTGGACAATAATCCCTGATCTGACCCACCCACATTTAGAGATTTAAAAAACTATTTTCAGCTACGTGGCACTGAATAATACACCAGCAGATCAACACGAATCCCACAGAGTCTTTGGTCTAGCAACAGCTCCAATAAGGACCTCCAACAAAGAGTAAGTAATCTCATCATCTTCACTGAATGTTCAACCGTGGAATGTTAATAATAAAACACCTGTTCTATCACCAGCTATTAAACCAAGCAGCTTTCTCT
Source organism: Conus canariensis (assembly GCA_033310375.1). Lineage (NCBI taxonomy): Eukaryota > Metazoa > Mollusca > Gastropoda > Neogastropoda > Conidae > Conus > Conus canariensis. Next base: position 84,617,002 of record CM065718.1, read on the forward strand.
ACTAAAGCCCTGGACACAGACTCACCTTCGGTAATACATCAGGACCAGGCCGGTGACGACAGCGGCCAACAGCACGATGGGAATGGCGATGTACAGTGGGTGGTAGTTTGCGCCGCTCTGCTTCCCGTCTTTCCCACCGTTCTTGTCACCTGTGCGCACAGTGCTCACTGACACACTTTCATGAAATATCTGTTTGCTCGTGTCTACAATGCTATCATCTACTCTTACAGCTTGAGGACATGGCAGGGAATAAAAAGCTGTACAACTTACCATCTGATCCTTGGTAATGATCATTCTAATTTGACTCTCATCCAGGAAAAGAATACACACACACACACACACACACACAAAACACATGCACATAAAAACACACACAAAACACAACAAAAATAAATGAGAAAAAAAAGCATACTCAGACATCTACTTAAATCAACACATCCAAACTTTTACAGAAAAAACTTTTACACAAATAGAAATTCATAAAATCTTCACTGCTGCGAACAACAGGCATCACAGCCTACAACTGGTTGGCTAACCTTGCAAAGCGACTATTCACTGACCTATTTATTTGGGGCATTTGACAACAGGCTATCCTTTCTGGAAAATTTTGAAAACAGCCCTTTCTCAGACTGTTTGATGTGTAGAGCTACTAAACCCTAAACAGCACTTACCTTCAAGAACTGTGACTGAGGTCACACTGATGTCGCCCAGAGACCTGGGCAGGCCTGTGGTGCGGAACAGAATCAGCGTTTTGTTGCCCACCATGTCCTTGAAAGTCTGCACAATCTGAAATCCACAACGTTACAGCATCAAATGTCTGCACGATCTGAAATCCACAACGTTACATCATCAAATGTATGCACAATCTGAAATCCACAACGTTGCATCATCAGATGTCTGCACAATCTGAAATCCACGTTACATCATCACATGTCTGCACAATCTGAAATCCACAACGTTACATCATCACATGTCTGCATAATCTGAAATCCACAACGTTACATCATCAAATGTCTGCACAATCTGAAATCCACAACGTTGCATCATCAGATGTCTGCACAATCTGAAATCCACAACATTACATCATCAGATGTCTGCACAATCTGAAATCCACAACATTACATCATCAGATGTCTGCACAATCTGAAATCCACAACATTACATCATCAGATGTCTGCACAACCTGAAATCCACAACGTTACATCATCAGATGTCTGCACAACCTGAAATCCACAACGTTACATCATCAGATGTCTGCACAATCTGAAATCCACAACATTATGTCATCAAATGTCTGCACAATCTGAAATCCACAACGTTACGTCATCAGATGTCTGCACAATCTGAAATCCACAACATTATGTCATCAAATGTCTGCACAATCTGAAATCCACAATGTTACGTCATCAAATGTCTGCATAACAAGATTATTGAATGGGCTTCACTATGCGGAGGAACTATCTGTGCTCCCAAACACTCGCATCAAAAACACTACCAATGACTGCCACCTCACAGACTCGGCAGCTGTGGAGGGTGGACATCCTAAGATTATTATTATTATTATTATATTGGGTATTTATATAGCGCCTATCCTCGGTCACAGACCAAGCTCTAAGCGCTTTACAATACACACTACCTCACTCACTCAACGGGCTGCCTACCCAGGTAGAGCCGGCCGAAGAGCAGCCTACTGGCGCTCATTCAGTCGTTTCCCGTACCATTCAAATATCAGTCACTCTATCTCATTTATTCCTCCAGTTTCTGACATAGGATGCATGCGATGTTTATACGTGTCCTCCACTTCCACCAGTACACGATGGCACACGATAACAGTAGGCCCTAAGTGACAATTTTTGTGGCTTGGTAAGAAATACCAGGCGGCTATCTTCAATCTACATCAATTTTGCCAGGGCAGCGGGGAACCCCCCTGCTCTTTTCCTATTTTCAACTGCCATGGGTTCTTTAACGTGTGCAGGGGGCCAGGAAGGCACACGGGTCCGACTCGCTTATAGTCCCCATCCGATGGACTTGACGTTCAGTTCAATTTGTCATTCAAATTGGGAAAGAAAGGGCGAGAAAGGCAGGGTTCGAACCCACGCACTTCTCACACGTTGGACTGGCTGGCGAACGTCTTAACCACTCTGCCACCTTTCTTCCTAAGAAAGATGTGTTACCTTCTGACAATCTGTGTCTGGTTGGTCCCTAGGGACTGCTGGCTCTATCATTACAGACACAACGAGCCTGAGAGTAGCAATTTGTAGAAAGCCTGGATAAGCAACATGAAGCTACGCCACAGGAGGGAAATGATGAAGGGATGAAGGAACAGACAATACCAAACACCCCGAACATCTGCATCATCCATCATCACCACATTAGATACCAAAACGTATGGAGCATGAATTACAGATAACTCTGTTTGAGAACATATAAATTCTGTGAAAATGTACACACTGCCAACATCAAAATCTGGAGCAAAGAAAATGCCCTTGAACAAACACACAAACAGATGCAAAAGGATGAAGAACAACAGGAATCCTCAGAACTGGAATACTAACTGATTCAAACACATGAATGAAGATGAAAGGGATGTAAAAAGCACCACTTTTAAACACTCTAAGTGGATATACACTGTAAGCAGAGCCAAGGACAGGAAATCAAAGTGGAAAGTATGTTCTGACAAGCAAGTATCTAAGCCATAAGGTGCATTCTGACAAGCATGTCCTCTTCTACCCCATTCACCATCCCCCACCCACTTTCACCCCCCTTCCCTCTCTCCTTCCCCCACCATTCCCCTGCAGTTAGTTACCTGTTTAGCGGAAGGCTCAGTGGTTTGGGCAGGCGGCGGCAGAACGAGGACGCTGACACGCACAGGGTGGGTGGAATTCATGCTGATCCCCAGCCGGTCCATGTTGATGGCCAGCATCTGTCAACCCATTTGGGATGATTATCGCAAGTGCCGATTCCAACGGCACATCATGTACTTGGGCTCTGTGCACCTTATACTGTAACTGTCACTCTTCATCTTCTGCTATTTTTGTTGTTGTTGAAAGTATGATGAATTATACTCATCTAATTTTTTAGGATAAGTAACACTAACTACAGTTACTTGATTTTTCGGAAAAGTAACATGAACTGTAGTCATCTGATTTTTTAATTAATCCTCTGACTGCCCCATAACAGAGATTTCCGTCATGTTTCAGTGTGCAGAAAAAGCGCCCCATGACCGAAATATCCGTCATCGTCATTGCCAGAGTTTTCCTAGTCCCACCTTTAGTGCAGGGAGTCCCAACATACACCAATCAGAAAGCTTGATATGTCTGCTTGAATTATTCATAAGCTATGAGCTCCAATCACGTTGTGTAATGGTCTGTTCATCACCTTTGCATCACCACCCCCCTCTTGATTGACAAGCTTGTGAGAAGTCGAGTTCAACATGGCTGACGACGAATGTCAACCTACCCCCAACTGAGTAAAAAGACAGCATAAATCGAAGTAGTTTCATGATTGTGTGACCACGAACGTAGGTGAAGTTCTACAACTGACTGAGGATGAAGATTTTGCTTATTGTGACACTAGCTTGTCAGACGATTCATATGATGAAGAGGAACATGATGAAACTGAGTTGCTGAGAACTGGGGTGATGCAGGCCTTGGACACTGTCCACGTTAGTCATCTTGACATCAGCAGAGAGGAAAAAGCATAGCTGGAGGCAAAGTATCAAAGTGTTGCTGAGCCAGATTTTGAGCGAGGTGCTGACCAGTCCAGTGGTTCGACCTCAGATGGGGAAAAAGAAAAGATGTGGCTAACCACACTGACTGGGCCTACGTGTAAGCTAAGCATATTGTGTGTGGCACGCAGTCAAGCGGAGGGAGAGGGTCGAGGTGAGAGACCGACAGTCATTGTACCGTGTTTTGAACTGTGATTACGCCGTTTCTTTTGCAGGGGCCCAAAAGAGACTGGACTGAAGATAGTGGGCCTGGCGAAGGGTGTTTGGCAGTGTGTCTGTCTGTGTGTGTGTATGTGCATGTGCGTGTGTGAGTGCATGTGCGTGTGTGTGCATGTGTGTGTGTGTGTGGGTGTGGGTGTGTGTGTGTGTGTGTGTGTGCGTGTGCGTGTGTGTGTGAGAGTGAGTGAGTGAGTGAACAGTGTATTAGCTTGTGTGTCTGTGTGTCTGAGAGAGTGCATGATTGTGTGTGTGAACCATGTATGTATGTATGTGTGTGTGTGTGTGAACAGTGTGTGTGTGTGTGTATGTGAAAGAGGCATATATCTTACAACAAGAATTATCTCAACAGGTGTGAGCAGAGGAAGAGGCCGAGGGAGAGAAGTTCTGTGAGGACAAGGGAGAAGTGTGCTGCTGGTTCATCACCTTGCACAACCAAACATGACCCAGCCAGACATATCAACCTTCACAGAACATGGCTTCAAGACACCAGTTGAAGGGGAAAGGCCTATAGATTATAACTGGCTATTCTAGACAGACAAATTGTGATTGATCACTTCATAACTGAAACTAATCATTATGCAGAGCAGGTCCTAGCAGTTTCCCACCCTGTCAGCATCTCAGAGGCTGTAGGAAAGCAATCCTCAAGCAGGAGGTGAAAAGTGTGTTCCAAACATGGCAAAAGAAATGAGAGCAGCTATCTCTGTGGACAGTGTTCCCCAAAGCCAGCTCTGTTTACAATTGTTTCCAAGTGTACTACAAACAAACAAAAAAAACACTATTAGATAGTGACAGCTGCCTGCTTTTGTATATATTCAGTGTGTGTGTGTATTTCTAGTGTGGTGTGTTTACACCCACAAACCAGAACTTTGAAAAAGGAGACCAAGAAAAAACTGTGTAAAGATAAGATTCTGTGTCAAAGGGAACCAAAACCTGTGTGAAAATGTAGCCAGGTACCTGATCAGCATCACAAGTTTGGAGAAATCTTCATATATACTTGTGGACACATATGGTAAGTACATGCGTTTGTCTTTTTAGTTCGTAAGTTTTTTTTCAAAATCTTGTGTGTGAATTTTATGTTTGTACATGTTTACATAAATGATTCTGTTTGTAAAAATATTTAACATCCAATTTCATTCCAGATACATTGCCAGCAAAAAAAAATCAAATTCATGTGAAAATGTCATAACTGGATAGCGTGTTCATTTTCCTTTCAGAAAAATACGCCTTACAAGTACGTTCTTTCAGTAGTTTGGATGCTAGATTTTTTTTAATTATTACCCTCCACGACCAGTAACCCCTTGGCAAATGATTACACCTGAGCATGAACAGGATGTGGCACTCAAAGGGTTAAACAGACAAACACAAAGTGTGCTCATTTGATTTTTTTTTTAAATGACCATGAAATATAAATATCCATCCAAGTTTATGGGAACAATAACAATGAATCATGGACCATGCCTATGTCAAATAAAAAGTCATTAGTAAGAAAAGAGCACTAAAAAGGTGAAAGCAATAAATATATTCAAACAAAGGAAGTAATGAACAAACATTTCAACTAGAATTGCCAGTTTAAACTAAATGACAATGAGAGTTTCTTTTCAAAAAATGTTTCCCGAAATACTTTAATCATTTCAATTCTTTTCATTTCACTTTATCTATATCCACTGCTAATGACATTGCCCGACTGTTGGTCGTCTGGGTAGCACCTCAGACATTGACAAAATGACACACCACCAAAACATTGCCTGGAACTGATTCCAAAGGTTAACTTTACCCTGGCCAAACCCGGCTGTGTGTATCGATCCACCTACCCTGGCCAGTTCCAGGCGGACGCTTTCCAACATGGCGAAGATGCGTTCACCGGAGAAATGGCCATGCTCAAACAGGCGGTCGACATTGGCAGAGAACCCCAGCTGCAGCATGATACCATCATCTGTCAAACAAAAACAGTCGGTACTGTATGTCACAGCCTGGATGGGAGCTGGAATAGCTCAGCTGGTAGAGCGCCAGGCTCGTAATCTTAGTGATCCTGGGATTACGGTTCAAATTTCTGCTGGGCCGTTTCAGTACAGTGAGATTTTTCCCTCGGAGTTAACATTGGTTCTGACTCCCATTTCTCAAACAGTCCTTCGAATGAGACTATAAACCAAGGTTCCGTGTGTGAACAGATGCATAACATCTTGCACACATGTAAAATCCGTCAATAACTTTCAGACGAGAAGGCCAATTTGGCCATTGGTACGGACGCCACATTACTCACAGCATGTACCCTGCCTGAGAAACTGAAAGAATGATGGAAGTAAGGAAACTGAGTGAACGATATTGACTGGGCGACACAGGAAACGACTGAATGAAACGCCTGCATGCAGCTCTTCTGTCAGCACTACCAGGGTAGGCAGCCCGTTGCGTACGCGAGAGTATAATTCTCAGCACCTAGAACCTTTGGCATGGTGCTTTATAAATGTTATGTTATGTTATGTTAAGTTATGAGCAAGAGCCTAGTGGCTGCTGGAATATCAGCTGACCTACCTCCTTCCTACATCTACGACAAGAAGTGCCTGCAGGATGTGCTACCAGTGAGCTGAACGGCCTTCCACCTGAGGCAGTGTCATCGTCTTCACAGGAAGATTTCATATCCAGGTTCTCTGCTAAAACCCTCACCTTCCCTCCATCCCATTCCCCTCTGCCCAGTCTTCCCCCTTCCTCTCCCTCACTACCACCATCTCCAAACTGATCTACTCTTCTTCACCTCCCATCCTTCTGTGCCTTGCCAGAGATGCCAACCCCTCAAAACTATTTTCAGGAACAATTTGGAAAATCTTTTGCACCATTCTGAATATTTCTTTTGGACACTCAGGCTCTGATAAAACCACACACACACACACACACACACACACACATACACACACACACACACACACATATTCTTTCCTCAACAGTGAATTATAAAGCCAAGAGGATCACAAAGGGAAGAAAACTCCTCCCGTACATTGGACATCACTTACTTACCGATGACTTTGATGGTGACTTGTCGAGTGACAGCACTGACACTGTTGATGGCAGTGACCGACACATGGTATGTGCCAGACTTGTTGTACGTATGACTGACGTTCGAGTCCCAGGTCAACAAACCCCTATCACCCTTCGCCTGAACACAAAATCATTCAGTTTTTAACATTTTCACCTTTTCTTTGTTTCTGCTATCTGCTAAGCAGCACATAAGCCCATTTTCAGAGGTTTCCTTTGTTATGTCTTGCTCACCACTTTTCACTTAAGACCATATGATTCTGCATGCTAGTTCTACATTTAGCATCTACAGCAAATGACAGTCTTACAATCTGTGTGACTTTTGGCAACACGATTATGAGGACAAAAACGGTTACGCAGTTTTATTTATGAATATGACTCATGCACTGATGAAAAACTGGTCCTCAAAATATTCCAGGCCTTAACTCACTTGGGATGGACAGTTCTGTCCCTTGTTTTTCCCTTGTGGATGGGCCATTTGTTATGGTTAGTAAAAAAAAACCACCAAAAATACAAAACAAGAGATAACTCAAGGAAATTTTCAGAAAGTGTTATTCATAAACTGTGTTAGTAGAATACAAAACAATGAACTTCCCACTTTCATATGATTTCTTGTGCTTGAGGGTGAAAAAATGTCCTTTTTTTTTTCAGATGCATCACAACACTTGCAGAGGGTCAGTGGGTCCATAGCTTCACATTCAGCAGAAAAAGCCAGTAAGTACACTAAATGAGTTGAAAAAATAGGTAGATACACTACAGGAAATAAAATAAGATATATGAATCACATGCCTACTATGCACTAGCTAACCTGGAATAATGCAAAAATGGGGGCGTGGCACTCAGCTGACACAAGAAGGCCAGAAGTACCAGAAAAAGGAGGCACTGTCGGAAAGAAACTCGGATCTTCGCGCCAGTCGCGTAAAGGAAAGCCAATGAACTCTTGCTCACTCAAATCCCCAGTCTTTCGCGGCACGCAAACGCCCTGCTCGCGTGGCAAAGTGGCCCACCCTCACCTTCATCATCACTGAGCTCCACAGACGAGTCAGTGTCAATTTCCTCTTCTCCTCGAAATTCTTCACTGGAATCACTTTCATCAGCTTCATCATCCTCTTCTTCAATGTCTGAACCTTCCGTTTGTAGCATTTCAATAACTTCAGGAATGCTAAAACGTTGCCGATGGGCTCAACTTTGCTCCGACACATTCGCAGAAAAATTTGTTTGAGACGCCATGTTTCTATGCAGATTAGTAAGTCATGTGGGTTGGTCTGGTCAATCAGCCACTGAGGTGAAGTGGGTGGTGGTGTGCCGCGAAACCACTGTGCAGGCGAACGAAGGAATGCTGATGATACTATTTATGTCTTGTTGTCATGCACTGATCACGCTGCCACCGCATGAAGAATCGGTGAAGGCCGAAACCTTGATAGCGTTCATTCGTACTGAAGCGTTACGTCTTCGGAAAACGCTATAGCATCTGTTCATGACAAGAGAGTTAAAAACTGGTCCTCAACATTTTCCAGGCTGGAAAGTAAAAGCGGATGGAGGGAGGTGAGCAGGGTTGAGGGATCTGTGTGTGGGCAAATGACAAGTCAATCTTCTTAATCAGCTCTTCATTCCTTGATCAGTGCACTCATCAGACCTAGGACTGTTTCCCTTTCTTTTCATCCTCTCCTCAAGTGAAGAAACAGCTTGTCCCGGATACTGATGTCTTGTCCAATTCACCATCTTCCTCAACATCGTCAACTCCTGACCTGCTAACATAACAAACTACAGAGCGCAGAGAGGAAACTGCAACTGGGAATATAGCCAGCCCTGATGATGCTGAAATACAGTTGTTACCTGTCAAAATGGGAATTGGTTTCTGCTGCACACCTCTCAATCAGTTCTCTGTTGTTTACCCATGGAAATGCTCACAAAGCTGAGGAAAAAAAGGGCCCTCACAAGCATCATACTGAAAGCAGTTTGCTAACAACCAGCGACTCTACTCACAGGTCATTTCCATATTTTATCAGCCAGATCTGCCTGAGCCTGAAAAGTGGCATCCTGAAAGCTGGAAAAGTCAAAGAAAATTTCCACATGCCTGAATCAAACAGCATAAAATTTTGCTGGGCCTGAAAGGCAATTTTCAAATTTTTTATTGGCTGAATTTCAATGATTAAGCCTGAAAAATTATATCCCATCCATGTTGCTTTTAACAATATTCTGACTGGAAGAAGGAGACAAAATTGTGGGTGTTTTTCCAATTCTAATTACTGCTTACAAAATACACAATATGATAAACTGGCGGAAGACATAAAATACGGCTGGAAACAAGAAATATATTTGGTTTTTTACCTGACAAACTTCAGGGAAGTGACAGTAATATTTAACAGCGACTTTTAATTTCAAAAATCAAAATATTGCAACACATGGTATAAAATGGAAATAATTGTTTTGCCCTTTGATGTTATGGAAAACAAATAAAAATTCTATGCTGAATTACAAAGACATTTCAGCCATAAAATCTCTTTTTCAAAAACAGGTAAAATCCCACTAACTGTGTTCTAAACAAATAAACCAGTAATCACTTTGACAGCGTTTCCTCCAGCTCTCAGAGCTGATGTAAAGTGAAACATGAAAAAAAAAAAAAAAAAAAAAAGCCCTGAAAAGAAAGCCGGTCAACAATAGTGTGCACTAAGATCAAGAGTGCTGCCACCTACCTCGTCCCCAAAGTGATACAGGTAATGCAGACTGCTGTCTGGGTTGGGTGGCCTGAAGTTGGACGCCACACTGACGGCCACAGGGAAGCCAACTTTGGCGGCCCATGGCTCGAACACCCCCAGCACGTGCAGCGCATCTGTCAACAAAACCCAGAACAGGCTCCACCTTGCTTCTTTTCACTGGCACTTGTGGTAAGGATGCTGATCTTTGCAGACTCTACTAGGGAACAACGTTTATATTAAAAAACACACACACATACACACACTACATTTACAACTTTTGAGATCCAGTTCCACTATATTTCTATACTCAATATAATCCTACAGCTGCTTATAAGTCACACTAAAAAAACACAAAATTTGTGTAAAGTAATACCAAAAAAAAAAACATGTGTGTCTTACCTAATTGTTAATTTCAGACTTAGGACTTTCTGCTGTGATCAGTATATGCAGGACTCACTCATCATAAAGCTACTACTGGTGGGCAGCGTCTAATTTCTCAAGTGTCTCCAAATAATTAACGAGTTCAAGTACTTAAGTCTAAATCCATGCTACAAATTTAATCCATTCACAACCACCACAAAATCTTTCCTTCCTTTTATGTGACAAAATCAAATTTACAAACTTTCACAAACCCATGTCAAGTCTTCACAAACTTGAAAGGCCTTAAAAACAGTATGTCATTTTCTCCTAACTTTTTTTTCCAACTTTGTAATGATCTTACAACCCTGTATAATTCCCATCCACTCCTTCAGAGTGAAAAAGACTCCAGTTTCCTTTTTTGTTTTTTTGTTTTTTAAGTTATCATGGACCAAATTCCCAAGTCAGTTTTCTAGGCAGCTGGACCAGCTTCTAAGGGCACTGCTTTATAGAACGCAGAGAAAAAAAAGCAAATCCAAATGGTTCCAGATCTTGTTTAAAAATCTAGTGCGGATGGTGCATGATGTGTACATGTCTGTGCGCTTGTTTATGACCGACCGTTGTGGACACTCACCATCAGTTTGAAGACCTGAACATTAACGACCATCTGCTACACCTTGGTCATGTAAATCACTGCCACATGAATTTGAAATCTGAATCCATTTTACACACATCTTTACAGTCCACAGTGATGTCCCAGTCAACTTTTTTTTTTTCTTTTTTGCTCTTCATGAAGATTACAGTAAATGGCAGCCAAAGGACCTGGAGCAGACAGCAAGAAACGCCATGTCTTAATGCTCAACTCTTCCCAAATACAGACCTGTTTACCCCAAATTTGTGTACCTGTAATATCTCGGACAAACACCTGTAATTTGTCCCAGGTAGGCAGCCCGTTGTGTAAGCGAGTGTTGATTGTAAAGCGCTTAGAGCTTGGTCTCTAGCTGAGAATAGGCGCTATGTAAGTATTCATTATTATTATTATTATTTGAAAAAAAAAAAAAAACGTAATCTTCATAATCACAATACTTTCAACGTAATCTTCATAATCGCAATACTTTCGCAACTTTTGAAGATTTGGAAGAGCCGGCCGTTGGCGCGTAAGACTGCTTCGTCGCCATCTTTGACAAGGTAAAAGACACAAGGCACACTGAGAAATGTCTTTTTACTGCTTTTGACCGAAACGTTAGCAGACGAAACTTTGCGTTTAACAATTTTCTTTCTTTGATTTGTTTCCCGTAATTTTTTTTTTTTTTTTTTTGGGGGGGGGGGGGGGGGGGGGGGGAGTGGGGGCATAATTCCTATAACTTCGATTTTCTTTCCGTAAAAATTACAGCAAAATCGTAAGGTAAACAGGTCTGCAAATAACCTGTATGAAAATGAAATGTGGCATCATCCTTGATGGGCAGATAATAAGTTACAGGAAAAAAGACTGGCAGGCAGATACCACTGGATCTGTATTTAAAAGGTTTACGTGAGCCAGCAGAACAGGTTTTGAGATGAGGTTGATATCCGATCAAAATAGCTTGTGTATTTTCAACTTTGCTGATGACAGCCAGTAACTGATTTTATACTGTGGTTACTGTATTTTAACTACAGACTGAAAAAGTCAAGGGACCAGGAAACTAACTCAAAATTCTGAACACCCATCACAAAGGAATCAACTGTGTCACACTACAATTCAAAGGTCAAGAAAGCATGTTTCTTCCCTTATCAGACCAATCTCTGAGTCAAAACAAGATCATAAATTTTCACAGGACTAAAGTTCTTCCGCTCATTTGGTTAATCAAGTTCTCGTAAAAATGCATGCAAGTGTAGCCCCCTACCTCCCTATCCCCTCCCCTCTGCCACACACTCCTTCCTCCCTTTCACAAACACCATCGGAGGTGTAACAGATAACAAGATTTGTGAAAACTGTCCCTGGTCATAGATGGTAAACATCATATCTGTAATGGTATATGGTTCAGAAATACTGGGTTATGAATTCCCCACTGATGTAGACAAATCACAGTGAGAATGTGCACTGTATTTCACTTACATTGCAATATCATGTTTCAGTGATTCTTAATTATTTTTTTTCTTTTTTATGTATTATAAGATTTGGTATAAGATTTGGTTAACCAGAAAAGTATTCTGAAAGATTTCATCCACTTTTATGAAATATTTTGTATTTTCTGTGCATACATCCCCTGTCAGTCTTATATTCACTGAAAACTTTGTCTGATTTTAACTTGTGTGATCTGTTCTCCATAGCTAAAAAAAATAAAAAGAATTAAAAAACACCGCTCAAAAAAAAGTTTGTCCTATCAGGAAAATGTCCCCAGAGAGATCATCACCATTGTTTTTTTCTCCCCAAGTGTTACTGCCTAAAATTTTGAGACATGAATAGTTTGTGACAACATACTATTTTATGGAATCCTCCATGTCCCCAAAACAATAAAAGTTCAGCTATATCACAAACGAGCAGCAAAAGAGAATTTCAAAAGAAAGACACTGGTCTTATTGATTTCATGCCTACCCATCAAGTTGCATATCTTCATTTCATTGGGGCTGATGTAATAACGTCCACTTGTGTCGTGCTGGAGAGCAGACAATGTTGGGTACATTGTTTCCTCTCACCCACCTTCCACTTTCACCGTCACCACATTGGAGACGTTCTTTCCATCATCGTTGGAGGCAGACACAGTGACGTAGTAAATGCCAGCCTTGGCAAAGCTGTGAACCTGCTGCTGGGCTTTGGACAGGCCCTTCTGCGTTGCAGTGTGTGAGTCGTTGAAGTTCCACACGTACTTGGTGCTGTTCACCGACCCCTGTAATGGCTACAACTATAATTATGTTCTCTAAAAACCCTATGACAGCACATGAATGCACACATGAACAGCGTTAACAACAATAACAAAAATCAACATCAAATATAAAGTATGAAGATAAACACCATAGCACTGACATTATATCTTAAAAGATTCAATCTGACTCAAAAGTGCAAAGACGATACACACTTCAAAATAATCTGAACAGTTTCACACTTCCAATAACTGTATCTTCTCTATGATCTGTTTTTCACCTTTCACAATCATAAAAGCGCACACCACAATTCCTCTTTCTGCTACTCAACTTATATCATGGAAGCTGAATTTTCCTAGCATGTCTCTTTTCCCACCTCTGCTTTGATTTTCACGGTAGGATTACCTATCAAGTAATATCAATAATCACAAACAACCAAAGGAAAACCTACTCCACCAACAAAATATGCACTCAGATAAAGTCATTCTTTACCTGACTTTTCAAATGTCATTGAATTTATTAGAGTAGTTGTTGGATTTTATTTCTAGGTACACTCCTAGCCTCATTCAGTTTGACTATTGTTCTGCTCTACACTGCCATTACGTGGTAACCACTGTTTTGCCCTGTACAGCCTATCATTTCCCATGTAAGTTAAAAGGGAAGCCCTGTGCATCAACACTCATCATTAAACGATAACAGCTGCAGGAGTGGACACTATTACCACATGGCTTCAGTTCAGCTCTATGAGACTCTTAAGTACTATTTATGAGCCTGTGTTGAATGTGACTAATGAATAATAGTGAAAGGTGACTGTTCAATCACCACGATAATGGACAACCTAGTAGCTCAGGGACTCTCGAGTTGATAAAGACTGCTCTGAAAGTCATGCAGACGATACAGGTGCACATAAATTCATTTCGAACTTCAGAGGCAGTATATGAGACGACAAACATTGGCAGATTCAGCTTCAAAGCAGCAGATGAATTTAAGATTTTCCATAAAATGGTAAATGACCATGATGGTCAGTTTTAAATTATCAACAACACACTCATACACACCCAACAAACCACATCAATCCAAGTTTTCTGTATGAATTTTCACGTTATTTAGTTTTTATTTAAAGAAATTTTAAGGGCAATTTTTTTTTTCCTTTCTAAGGTGACACAGTTTCAGAAGATCAATTTAAGTCTGACACTTAAACAAAGTTATCTGCACATATGTAACATAAAAAAAACTGAGTTAAAGTGTTAACCTTGCTAAATTTTCTTTCTGTCGCTGCTGCTGACATGGTTGTTTTGTTGCCTTTTGTTCCCATTCTGAACAATTACTCTATGAAAATAAACACATTAGTTTGGATTTTTTTTTTTTTTTTTCTTTTTTTTTTTTTAATTTCTTTCCTCATTCTGTCTTCCATTCCACAGTTCCTTCTTTCTCTCTTCTCCATTCTTTCATCAACATGATCTTTCTCTTTGCTGTACATTTCCGGATGCAAATTACTACATATTTTTTGTTATTAATCATATTTGTACATGTTTGACAATATCGTAGTAAATAATCTGTGAAACATATTAGAACTGAGTTGTCTTTTTTTTTTTTCGGTTTGAATGGAATTGAGTGAGAGTTCAATGTATGCCGAGGAAAGTTTTTTTTTTTTTTTTTTTTTTTTTTTGGTTGTTGTTGTTGGATATACAAACACATACACAAACAGACACAAATCCTAGACACAATCCTCTGAGTTCTTATAAACTACAAGCACATAATGGCAAACCAACGCACCCACTCACTCCATTTACACCCCCTCCCCTCCCCACCCACCCACACCCCCACTTTCTCTCTTCTTTTGATTTAATGATACACATACACATGCACATATTAAATCCAGGTATCTTATAATTCTAATTATCAATTTTCAAATAACACTTCATAATTACTCCAGTTAGTGTTAAATTTTGGCAGATTCAATTGCACAATTGCTATGTATTTTTCAAGAATATATCTTCTCCTTAGTATTTTTAGAAATACTGTTAATGAAGGCTTACATTTGTTTATTTTACAGCTAAAAATGTAGTGTTTGGCTATCAGAATTATAAGATCGAATGTTGTATCAGTTGTGGAATTGTCATCTGCTCCAAATATTATTGTGTTTTCAGTCAGAGACAGATTATTCGCTATTAAGCACTTTCCTTTTATTAATTCTTGCAATGATTTCCAGAATTCATTGACATGCACGCATCTCCAAAACATATGTTCAATGCTGTCTTTTTCCTCTTCACAGAAACTACAGTTATAACTTTCTACTATTCCCATTTCTTTCAGAACTACATTCGTTGCAATTATTCGATGCACTATTCTTATTTGCATCCATTTTAGCTTAATATCCTTAATTTGATGAACTTTTCTAAAGCATTTCTTCCAAGGTATCTGCCGATTTAGCTTCTCCGTCCATTTTGCACAACAGTTTGGTTCCCAGTTATCTTTTACTAAAAGTCTGTAATAAGTTTTGGAACCTTTATCTACAGAATATATTTTCTTTAGAGCTGTGTTGACTTCTGCTTCAATGTTATCTTTTATCTCATTCTCAAACCCTTGTTCTCTGATGTATTTTTTAATGAATAATATGCATCCACCATAAGATAGGAAATCTATTTTAATATTATACTTTGTTCTGAATTCCTCATGGGATAGTGAATCTCCATTGGCTTTGAAAAAATCAGATACTCTAAATACATTTCTGTTGTTCCAGCTTTTGTGTTTTAACAGTTTATTTCCTATTTTGATATGTTCATTGTAAAGAATTGGTTCTGCAAGTAGCTCTCTAGCATTTTCTGGTTTTATTTTGTAGTAGAACTGCTTATATGACATGAATACATGTTTCCAGAAAACATTGTCTTGAGTGGTGTTGCACAGATGATTTGGGGAGTATTTCTCAATATTCTCAATAATTGGGTATGAAAAAATCAACATGTCTCTCCATCTGTGTGTTGTTTGTCTCAGTCTTTTTATCCATGTTAATTTTAATGCAGTGATGAGAGCATTTATGTCAGGTAGATTCAACCCACCATCCTGTACATCTTTAATAACTGTTTTTCGACTAATTCTATCTTGTTTTCTATTCCATACAAACCAGTAACATAAGTCTTGTAATTCTTTAACAAATGTGTCAGGTGGATTTGGAAGCATCAACCATAGGTAAGTTAGTTTTGACAGAATTAATGATTTCAAGACATCAATTCTTCCTAAGGGGGTAATGATTCTCTTAAGCCAAATTTTAAATAGTGCCTTCACTTCTATCATTCTATCTTTGTAGTTTCTTTTTTCCATGTGTGTTAAGTCCTGAGTAAACCAAATTCCTAATATTTTGAATTCTTTTGGATTCCAGATCATCTTTAAATGTTCCATATATCTTATTTCACTATGCTTTTGTCTTCCAAGCCAAATTACTTGTGTTTTCTCTTTGTTTAAGAATAAACCTGATGTTTTCCCAAACCTATCAAGAATCTCGATAGATTTTTCAAATGATTTCTTATTCCGTGTTCATCAGTTGAGTGTCATCAGCAAATTGTGATATCTTGTGTTGTTTCTCCCCGATTTGTATACCTTCAATACTATTTTCTTCTTTGATCATTATGGATAATATTTCTGCACATAATACGAAGATATATGGTGAGACTGGATCTCCTTGCCTACAACCCCTTTCTATTGAGAACCATGATAATATCTGGCCATTTACGATAACAGTAGACTTAATGTTTTTGTAGAATACTTCTATCCATTTACATATATCTTTACCTAGACCTACAGCCTCTAGCACTTTGTGCATAAAATCCCAATCTAACGAGTCGAATGCCTTTTCGAAGTCTAAATTAATTAGCATCCCTGGGATATTTCTTATGTTAAGATGGTGTATTATGTCATAAATTAACCTAATATTACTACCTATATACCTATTTGGGACAAATCCTGTCTGGTCTTCACTAATCAGTGATGGGAGAACTTTTTAAATTCTATTGGCAATACAAGTCGAGCCAATTTTGTATATAAGGTTTAAAAGTGAAATCGGTCTCCAGTTTTTTACATATTCTTTTGGTTTTCCTTCTTTGGGTATACAAATTATAATACCTTCTTTCTGGGTGTTTGATAGTTCACCTTCTCTAAAACTTTCATTTAAAGCTCGGGTTACAAACACACCAATTTGTTTCCAAAAACATTTGAAAAACTCAGCTCCAAACCCATCCGATCCAGGGCTTTTTCCGTTCTTCATATTTTTCAATGCAATCCCTGCTTCTTCTATTGTTATTTCACCTTGTAATGATTTAGTCTGTTCCTCTGTTAATTTCGGTATCTTATTCACTAAATCTTCAATATTGCATTTCACAGTTGATCTTTTTCGGTATAGATCTTCATAAAAGTGTTTTACTGTAACTTTTATGTCTTCTGGTTTGTCCAGTGTATTACCTTGTCCATCCAGTAGTTTTACAATCTGTTTGCTAATGAAGTTACGCTTTTCTAAACTGCAGAAATATTTACTAACCTTTTCCCCATCTGCAACCCATCTTGCTTTTGATCTTAGTAGTACACCATTCATAACCTTTTCTCTTAGTAATATTAATTCTCTATTACTCTCTTCAACTGTCTTCAAATCCTCCTCTGATTTAAGTGCTTTACTCTCAATATCTTTAATAGTTTGCATAAGGCTGTTTTCTTTACATTGTGATTCTCGTTTTTTAATTGTAGCATACTGGATGGATTTTACTCTTATCTTCATTAGTAAGAAGTCAAGAAAGACCCGATCACACACTGTTAGTTTAGGGTCTGGGCTTTTCGACTGGTTTTCATCTTGGCTATTGTCAGCATTAATATCACTCCCCTCATCTTTATCTGTGTATTCCTCTGTTATTTCTTTTATTAGATTATTGATTCCGTCTACATATTCTTTATCTTTTAATAGAGATGAATTAAATTTCCAAAGAGTTTTGTGTTTAATCTCCTTTCCGAATTGAAGCTTTAGTGTAATTAGTGAATGGTCAGATCTATAGCCTGGTAAAATGTCAGTATCTTCAAAATACCAGATTAAATATTCTGACAGAAGGAAGAAGTCTAGCCTACTTTGTTGCAAGGGAGTAGGTCTACGCCATGTGTATTTCCTACAATCAGGGTTGTTTTCTCTCCATATATCTGCTAAAGACAAATCTTGCATCATATCTTCAACTGCTTTTTTAGCTTTGGGGTTATTTACATGTTTATAATTGTAACAATCGATTTCCTGTTCTAGTGCTATATTAAAATCCCCCACCACAATAATGTTATTATTTTTGTACTTTTTAATCGTATTTGTGAGTTCCTCATAGAATGCTGGGTCGTCTTTGTTTGGTCCATATACACTTACTAGCAACAGTTCCTTTTCATGTGTTGTAAATAATATGATGATAAAGTTACCCTGCATGTCTGTTTCCACCTTGTTTATTTTGAATTCGAAATTATTATTAAATAGTATTGCTACTCCTCGAGCATTAGATCTGTATGAGGAGAAAAAGCAATCATACCCCCATTCCGCTCTTATATACTTTTCTGTATCTGTTTCAAAATGAGTATCTTGTAGGCAATATATAGAGTATTGTTTTTTTCTTAAATAATGAAATACATCTCTTCTTTTCTGATAATTCCCTAGACCTTGACAGTTCAATGATGAAATTGTTAACCTGTTTGCCTTGTTACCTACTGAATCCATGGTGTTTTCCTTGTAGTCAAAAACATTACATAAAGGATCATCAAGTGCCACAGGAGGAATAAAAGCAACACACAGGAATCCAGTTCAATGTCACAATGGGCAGGCAAAAAGGAATATACTTTACAACAGCATGCATTTGAATAATCATTGTAATCATGACTTGCATAATTACCCCGATGTGATTTAATACTGTCCATTTTGCTGTGGGAACATATAACACTAAACCATGTAGCTAGTACAACCAGTTTAACAGCTCTGTCCCTCAGCTGCAACTGTTCATTATTTGAACAGAGACATTGTTTTGCCCACGGCACAGGGTACCCCCCCAAAATATGTTCTACTTGCCACGAGTAAAAATTCTTCATGTCTCCCACACACAAAGACCTAGCTTCTTGCATACAAGCAAAAATTACCATTGACAAAGCAGTAATAAAATAATAAAATGGATTTGTAAGCAACCTTCCAGCCATCAACAATTTTCCAGCCATCAACCTACAAACTGGGATTGTGTCATATGAATAATTCATAAGGTCAACCAACCAATATTTAACCCCTTCTGATTCTTTCTTGCACACAGACAACACAAAAAAATGAAAGCATAAACCAGCCAGTACACAAACACACGCACATAGATATAAGTTTCCTTGTGCACATGACTCTGTAACTAATCCACTTGAACATTGACTCGCCATTTTGATGTACACTGACGAGCTTACAGAAACAGACGAAAAGAAAAAATCAACACTTACCCCCTTGAAAAAAAACAACAACAACCACAACAACAACATAAACCCATCCACCTCCGTTGAGCAAAACTGGGTCATCCGCTGCTATCCCACACCCTTACAATGAATATAAGTTCCATGAGGCAGAAAACACGATGCCTATCACACATTGGAAACAAACATCCAAACATTCACACGATCCATTTTCATTTTGACTCGAACCCTTATGTCAGACACGTGATAGCTACGCAGCTACCAATGATACCCACACAAAATTGAACAAAAATAATAAATAAACGATTCAAAGAAAACTCGACTGCGAAGAAAATAGATCGCCACTGATTGTTCATTTGATGTTTTTAGGGTCGTATATTTATAATAACCAGCTGCAACAAAGAGAAAAGAAATTCGTTCAAAAAGCACACGGCAAACACATCCAGTCACGTGAGACACGCCATGCTGTTTAAGGGGACGATTGCCGAGTAAATAATGTTATGACAATGTTGCAACTTACAGATACACACAAAACGCACAATATCGACCAAATTTTGAGACATTAAACGTTTAAAGTGCAGTACAATTCCACACAACTTAACTTATCGATTGTCTGCTGTCGTGAGGGGAATCACTTACTGTCCGTAGCAGACGACACGGCCCTCTGTGCTCCGGTACACGCGCGTCTGCGCTCGGCAAGGTCAGCCAGCGAGTCTATGGCAACAATTTTGTTGGTCACCGTCTTAATGACTACCTTGCCGTTCTTGGTCCACGCCTGTTTACAGACTGATGTATCGTCTCTGACGGTGCACAGCAAGGCGTAAGCGCGAGGGGTCAGATCTTCCACAATCACAGTTCTTGTGCCTTTCAGTTTTGATCGGGCATACAATACAGAGTCACGGATCTTTCTTGAAACAAACCGAACTATGATTCCCCGGGGAGCCCCCTCTTTCCCCCCCACTGGACGTGTTTTCCTACCCCCAGTCTGTGCACAACCTCAATGTCCCCTCTGTCCACCTTCACCTGCAGCTTGTCGCGGAACAGCGCCAACACCTTCCTTTCACACTGCTCCGCCGTCTCCTCCCTGCTCCCGCTTGTCTCCTCCGCCACACCGAAGACCCTCAGGTTGTTCCTCCTGACGTAGGCTGACACCTCCTCCGCCTTGCGGTCTGCCACCTCGGCTGCGAATTTTGCCTCCTTCACCTGGCTCCGTAGATCTTCTTCCCTCTTCTTCGCCTCACTTAGCTCCTGCTTCAAGCTGTCGTTTTCGTTTTTGAGGTCGAAGATTGCTGCTCTCAGCTGTTCTACTGTCTGAGACAGTTTCGCGATGACCGAGCCGTTAGCGCACAGTTTCAGCATAATGTCTTCATTTGTAACGCCGTGAGACGGGGACGGGCGAGAGTCGTTATCCGGACCGGTGGCGAAAACAGCGTCAGGAGAGTCGACGTGTTGAATGGTCGCAGCTTCTTCCATGATCGCTTCTTTGTCCGATCGTGGCTCGAACGTGAATCGCGAGAGATCTTTGGTTGCGCAGTGGGTTTTGGCTTTTTTCTTGGCACTTTTGGACTGCACAATTTCATTCGTTGCGTTGGACGAATCAAGAAGAGACGAATCGGAGGTACTCGATCCAGACTGTGATTTAGCTGTGCGTTTACGGCCCATCGGTTCAAGTTTGAAAATGAACTATAATACGTTGATTTTTATCTCATGGTCTTGATTTAAAGTGCCAACTTACTGTGTGAGGTCGCAGCAGTTGATTTCACAACTAATTACCGGTCATGGTGCGTTCAATTAACGCAAAATCTAATTTTTGTCAGAGCTACGAAAATTAGCGTCCGCTCGCACCGGTAAGCTGTGTTCACCCCCTTTAGTTTGGATTTAGGATTTACCTAATGAAGAAAGGGTCAGGTTCACCTATACATGGTAAAAAATAAGATACATATTCATTTTTTGCCTATAAACAGCAAATAGATGGCACAAATCACGATCTAGAAATGCAAGTGTGTGTGCGCACACACATTTACTCTCATACTAGGCATAGTTGTGTAAAAGCAAAACATGCATATACTGATCAAACTTACAATGCGAACTACAAAATAACAGAAAACAATTTAACTGCATACAGTGGTTGCACACAAACAGACACGCACAAACAAGTGCCCTTCACACCCCACAGTATCCCTGCTTCTCCTATTGTATTACACACACACAAACACACATTCACATACACACAGACACCACACACACACAAACACACACACACCTACACCTACACATACACACACACACCCCTACACACACACCTACACACACACACACACACACACACACACACACACGCACCACACACACACCTACACACACACACACACACACACACACCCTTTTCTGAGAGAGATGGAAGTGGACAGGTTTGCCTGTGGCGACCATTGTGAGGTTGGCCACCAGCAGCATGTGACTGGGAGCCACCAGGGGCACATCACACTCTCAGGCTGGTACTTGTCGCTGCTGCTCACTCCACCCACGCACTTGTCTGATCCCACTTTGCGGTAACTGTTCACACACCTCACAGTGATCAGAACTCTGGGCTCGCAACCTGACATTATTTGAACTATGACACAGACTGATCCCTGAAAAATGAAGTTCAAACCACCTTGGTTAACATATGTGCACACTTTCTCATTTAGTCCTACACCTGAATGCTGTTCAAGCACCACATACCTTTATTCTCAGCCCATGCCTAAACGAATAGCGAGAAGAGGACGCATTGAAAATTTGGATTGGAATTCAAACGGATACTGGAACTACCGTCTGATTTAAACCACACTTCCAAAATTCATTGCTCCTCAGATTAAAAAAAACGGCATCACTGGCACCAGCCTTTATTAAAAACCAGCATTCCGGTGCTTAACTGGCGCAGTAGCACCCATGTCCTTCATCACAGGCATGCTAAATGTGGCTGAACTATTCAATTGATTACTGTGTTTTTATGCTTGCATCCCAAAACAGAGGTCTGCCAAGAATACATCCACGTTTGAATATGTGAAAGCATAAAGTGCATCACACAACATGAACTTTTACATGCTGTCAAAAAATCATTTTGCAGTAAGCATATAAAATTGTAAGCCTCGGTTGAATAAGTTTGGAGATATTTGAGTTTTAATGATGTATGTCTTCATATCATGCGGTTGAGCCCAAACCAGTTAGGCTGTAAAGGTTGCCCAGGCTGTAAACTCGCAAGGGTTCAAACGGTTCATAAACAATTACCTCATTTGTGTGCTGATCAGCCCCAATAACTGTTTTCAAACACTTGTTCAGACTATGAAGATGCCCTGTTCTGCCTACCTCCTTTCCCCTCCCTTAAATTTTCCTTTAAAGTCCAAAAATTACACAGCTCAAGATGCATTAAACAGCTACTCACTGTAAAATATGTAAACTTGCACGTAACTTCCAATGCTATTAATTTCTTTACATGGAACATGTCTATTCAGAAAATTCTGCGCAAATTTTTAATCTTTATTACCTTACCTTATCGGTTCACAACACAGTTTCTACTCAGTACATCTAAATGACAAGTTAAGGCAGCCACACGGCCAGTTCAAATAACCTTCTGTGTGACTGCAAGTTTACATCAGGTGAACCCAGTTACCTTCCAATATTCAGTGTCCCCTGTTGACCTCTCCTATTATTTCACTCACCTGTCGCTCACGCGCAACTCACCCTCGACTCCTGTTGAACTTGTGACCCTCCATGCAGTTTGCCGCAATGTAGCCATCGTTGAACCAGGGCTCTTTCGTGCACCTGTCACCCTGCTTTCTATATCCAAAGTCACTGCAACAACCCAGGTTCACACTCACCCACAGGCACTTTACTTGATGACAACTATATTTTTTTCATTTTGTGATGCTTCATTTTCTACTTCCACTCTATGACCCATGCCTTCTCAGTGGCCTTCCTCTTGTGCTGCCTAATTTCAGCCCTCCCCCTTCCCCTCCTCCTTTAACGGACACATCTAGGCTAATTCTGTTGTATCCCTGCTACGACAGGTATGGAACAGCCTGCACACAGTAACACCCCCTTGTTGACACTGAATCTGTAAATTGAAAAAAATGAAATAAATAAAAAACAATACATAAGCTGTGACCAGTTGATATGCTGCAAGAAAATAGTAACACCTAAAAAATCATGAGAGCATAATGAAACAATGTAAACCAGGAATGAGAAGCAAGGCTGTGTATACATCACACTCTTCAGCCTTCTCTGTTATGAGACCCAGTGATGATTCAGCAATATGTTGACACAAGTTCTTTTGAGTGAGAACAAAAATTTTACAGGGTATGCTATGCTGCCTTTGCAAGCGGCAGACACCAACATTTTTTAACAAAGACAGCAGCACATCAGCACAAATTTCATAGAAATAGCAGTTTACTTTGAAAATATAACAAGTGGCAACATTCTAGAGATGAATTATTGTGAGTTTTGCGTATATCTGCTTTTGGGTAGAAAAACAGTTTGGTGATCATAATCAATGAAGCCAACTTGGTCGAACTGATCATCTTTGTCATTTTGCCAAATTAAGAATTTGGTGATAATTCTTATCAATTTGTACATGAAATGCATGTTGAACAAAAGGAAAAAATTGAAGATTGACATCTATTAAGCTGTTCTGCTCAACTCAGTCACTTCCTGGCTCAAATCTGATGACAAAGCCACATCAATTTGAATGTGAAATCGCTGATCAACCAGGAAAAGTAGGTCGAATTTTACTTGATTCTCGCTTTCGGAAAATCCATAAATAGGTCACTACTAATGTAGTAGCCAAAGGGTTGAGAGTCAAGAATAAAAGTTTCAGCTTAGAGCTTGCAAATTAAAGAACATGTAGCATTATATCTAAAATACATACATATACATTACAGAAAGTAAACCACATGTACATATTTCATTTGTAATACTGACTACTTTGCATGGAGGACAGGATTTTTAATTACATGATCAATGTTCCCCCCAACACACGCACACACACCTTTTTTTCTCCAGAGATTCTAGCCATAGCTGTGTTTTCTCCTTCACTATAATGTGTGGACTGCTCTGCTTAAAATCAGAATGTCCAGTTTCACAATCTCCTTACCATTCAAAGTCTTCAGGTTCACAATGGCAGGTCTTGTTGTCAATTGTTCTGACAAATTTTTCTCCATTGTAACACTTGGACTTCTGCTTGCGTCGTTTGTAACTGACTTCCTGGCCCAGGAGACAGTTCTCCTTTAGAGTCTGAAAACACACACACACACACACATACACACACACACACACACACACACACTACCATGACAGATCTGACTACATCTAAAGGAACTCCAAAAAAGAGTCACAAATGAACGCCAGTCACTGTAAATATACATGAACATGCGCAAATAACATCTGTTTTCCTTGCGCAGTCTTCCAATTACAGACAAATGAAGGCATTATGCACCAAGTTGAGGAAAATATGAAAAGGCGTGAACATACGCAAAAGCCACTAAAATATGAAAAACTTTGATGTGACAGTCAGCTGAGCACACACACGTTGCTTTCCATGCAGACTACCTGATGTCACAGGAGAATCAAGCTGCCTTTAATTCAACTTTGCTTTGATGAGAGGTTGTACCAACTGATGTCACACGACAACTAAATGGCCAATGTTTGACCTTTACTTTGGTGAACAAGTGATGATCACTAATATTACAAATGAATCAAATTTCCAACATTTCATCTTCACATTGATGAGCAGTGCTATTAACTGATGTCATAATGTAAGCAAATCGCCAATGTGTTACCTTTACTTTGTGAGCAATGCTAATGAATGATGTTGCAATAGAACCAAACTGCCAAAGTCTCGCCATTATTCTGGTAACCAGTAACCATCACTGATGCCACAGGGGAACCAAACTGCTAATGTTGCACCTTCACCTTGCTGAATGAGCCTTTCAGGTAACTGAAATCACAGGACAGCCAAACTGCGAATGTTTCGCCTCTGCTTGGATCAACAGTAAAAGTAACTGATACTGCAGAAGAACCAAATCGCCAGTGTTTCACCTTTACTTTGGTAAGCAGTACTCGCAACTGTCACAGACCTTAACTGCCAACGTTTATCCTAGCTGTACTGTTAACTCACAGGAGATCCAAACTGCCTTAGTTTTTCTTTTACTCTGGTGAGCTGTATTAGCAACTAATGTCAGGGATGCAAATGTGTTGTCTTTAAATTCATAGCTGTTAAGCTTCCTGTTTTTCATTGTTAGGGATGATGTGTTTATTCACCAAATCCATGAGGACTTTTCATCAAATTTGTAGGAAGCAAAATGTTTATTATCAATTATTATCATTATCATTATGAATACTTATATAGCGCCTATCCTCGGCTACAGACCACGCTCTAAGGGCTTTGCAATCCACACTTGTTTACACAACAGGCTGCCCACCTGGGTAGTGCCGACTGAAGAACTACCAGTTGGCGGTTCATTCAGTCGTTTACCGTGTCATCCAGTCAATGTTGTTCAATATCGTTCACTCAGTTTCTTACTTCATTCTTTTCATTTCTCACGCATGTAACATGTCATCCATACCAACGGCCAAACTGGCTTTCTCTTTGTCTTCTCAATGAAGACATACTCACATACTAAAGCAAAATGTCTCTTTTTCTACTACTCTTTCTCTTTTTCACCTAAAAGAAAATGACAGTGCTCCTAGCAAGAAAACCATCTAAATTAGGAAAGGACAAAAAAAAAAACTAAGACATTTTCTTGATAATATGAAATCTCTTAGAGATCCTGTTGGTGTCATGCCAATGTTACTTCAAAAACCCATTTACCCAAACACACAAAAATCATTCTTTTGACCAGTATTGAACAAGAGCTCACTCGCTCTTCTTTCTCCTTATACTGACCGAATCATGGTCGCTGACCCTCCAGGTCACGTAGTCATTTTCTGTGCACTTGGTGGACACTACCTGAGAGAAGTTGAGCTTGACCATTGTCCATGCTGCACGCCTGCTGAGGTGTCCATAGATACTGCACAGTGCAACACACAGAATGGGTTACACAAATTTCTCTGTAATAATCTCAACTCCAGGTAACATACATATTCTACTTTGCAGCTCATTCAGTCAAGCATACACAGCCCGATATTCATGCATGGACACACACAGGCATGCACACACATTGGCACACATATTGCACACCAAGATCATGCATGCACACACACAGGCATGCACACACATTGGCACACATACTGCATACCAAGACAAAGACTTGCATGCTGTCTAATATGTGTTAACCAACAATAATGATTTTAATCCCATGCTCTCTCTCCTCTCTCTCTCTCTCTCTCTCCCTCTCTCTCTCTCTCTCTCTCACACACACACACACACACACACACACACACACACACACACACATACGCACACACACTCAAGCACGTCCGCACCCACACATGCAGAGTCACACACACTCGATGACTGTTCAGAGTATATCACCTGACAACAACAGTGTTGATTCCAGGTTCGTTCAGCACACCATCAACAATCAGCTGCTTCTTACCAAACTCCTCAGATTTCCATGATGCCCCCTCATCATACGAATAGCTGAAAACATCCCGAAAGTCAAGTCAATCAAATTCATTAAACAAATAAACACCGGTCACAATGGCAAAGAGACGAACAATCAGGGTTCACACTCAAAAAGGGCACAAAATGTAAAATCCTTTTCCAAATTTTTAAGCCAAATGGACTAAATTTAGAAACTTAACATTTACCAAAGACTGCTCATATGTCACACTAAAAACAATCATCTTTGCATAACCTAATGTTCATTTCATAGACAGGGCTATCAATTTCAATCAAAAAAGCAGAAATTACACATAACGATACTATTAAACAGGGCCATACAATTTCCATGCTTCTCCAAATAGCTAAAACATGTCAGTTGTTGTCTTAGAATTCATGTGCAACAAGCACAAAATCTTTTCTTTCTTTATCAATTTTTTTTCTTTTTATTTGGGAATATCAAATTTACAACATTTTATACATCCATATCAGTTTTTAGAGACTTACAAGGCTTTAAAAAAGGTATGTCTATCTCTAAATCTTTTCCAAACTTAAATCCTGTTAATATGGATAAGATCAGCCTATTGTGTGCCTGGCTGGATCAGCTGGTTGATTTGTTGTAGTTGTTGTTGCTTATCTGTTTCTAATGACAATCTGCATTTGTATCCTACTGTGCAATTTCATCACCACAACAGACTTCCCTGCAAGAAATACAACTTGCCTGATTTCATCATCACAACAGATTTCCCTGCAAGAAATACAGCTTGCCTGATTTCATCATCACAACAGATTTCCCTGCAAGAAATTCAGCTTGCCTGATTTCATCATCACCACAGATTTCCCTGCAAGAAATACAGCTTGCCTGATTTCATCATCACCACAGATTTCCCTGCAAGAAATACAGCTTGCCTGATTTCATCATCACCACAGATTTCCCTGCAAGAAATACAGCTTGCCTGATTTCATCATCACCACAGATTTCCCTGCAAGAAATACAGCTTGCCTGATTTCATCATCACAACAGATTTCCCTGCAAGAAATACAGCTTGCCTGAGAACAGCTGATCTGCAAAGACAGCAGCACCACCCTTTTTTTTGTTCCCCTTGCCATATTTTTTTTCATGCACCTCTTCAAATTTTTTTTTTCCCCTACAGAATCTGACACGGATAACTGCCTTGTTGCTACCGGATCTTTCACGTGCCCTAACTGTGTGATGCACACGGGACCTTGGTTTATTGTCTCATCCAAAATATGAACACTCAGACCACCTCTTCACGTCCAGTGTACAGGGGGATAGGAAAAAAATCTCCATGTGAAACAAGAGCAAAAACAGAATAACTTCACCACCAGATGAAAGAAAACAACAAACTGCAATGTGTCTGTACTTTCATTTGCTGGCACAGTAGCACTGTTTTTGCTCTTTTTTCAATTTCCACCTCCGGCCATCCCACTTTGAAACCCCATGTGGAAGTCAAACCACTGATCTGGGCTTCCCTCGCTTCTGAGGAAAGCGAGTTATCCTCTAGAGTCATCTCTCAACCACCTTCATAAACTCAATCCAAGGTGAGCAAAAAACACCATGAACTCCCATTCTATGATTTCTCAATGAATAAAGAAACATGAGAGAAAACATCTGATTGGGGCGGGGAGAGGGGGGGGGGGGGGGAGAGGTCAGTTTTGCCTCTGGTTTGTTTCAGTTTATTCCTACAGAAAAAAAAACGAACCATTGTGGCCAAGCTGATCTGAAACAAACCCTGCCAGTTACGGCACTTAGTCATATCCTGATGTAGCCAGGCTGACAAGACGCAACAACTGCCAGTTACAAAATGTATCAGTCATGCCCTGGTGTGACTTAAGCTAATAGGATAGAAACCCTTGTGAGTGCCACTTACAACACTTTGTTGGTAACATCCTGGCTGCCTGTTTTCACCGCGGTCACAATGCTGCCTTGGTCCAGGATGTTGAAGTGGTAGACACCCGTCAGGGAAGACTGCCACAACCAGGAACATCACAACTTACAGTTGCTACTCTCCTCATGTCACTTTCTTCTTACACTCACATCCTCTCTTCCACTTATCTCCCCGTTCCCTCCCTCCTCTCCCTTCCCATCTTCTCCACTCTTCCTGTCTCTATTGCAATCCCAGCTCTACGATGGCCCAGATAACCGGCTCAGCAGTAACCTAAGTCAACAAATGATGTTAAGGAATGTTTGTGACATGAGACAAACTATTTTTCAGCATGCAGGACCAATGGAGGTGAACACTGTGCACATTTTATTGAATTTCTTTTACGGCTACCCACACACACACACACACACACACTCTCTCTCTCTCTCTCTCTCTCTCTCACACACACACACACACACACACACACACACACATACACACACACACACCACACACACACACACACACACACACACAAAGGACACGAGCAACATTTCTCATTCATTACAGATCAGCAACAGCTTTTTGTTTGACATGATTTTCCAGAATGTCCACTAAATCCTATTCCCACTCATTCCAACAGGCCCCCACACCCCCTTCACCTCCTCTGATTCTCACACTTCTCTACTTTTTCCCTTCCAACCTGCATGGCAATGAAGGTGGAAAGACGCTGTATATTCAATACAAGACAGGCTGGAGAACAGTTGACTTGAAAAATCTCTGAAAAAGCCTGGGGTTCAAGGAACACCTATGCCCTAGTGGGGTCCATGGGCAATGCCTTGGTTGGGCAGGTGGGGTGTGGAAGGGGGGTTGGGTCCATGTGTGCAAAGCCCCCCCAAGCCAAAATGGAATTTAAGCAGTTTTGAAGACCCTTTAGTGATCTCTTTTGACAGGAAAATTACTATGCAGCAAACAAAGAAACCAACAGATTGAAACTGCACACACAACGAATTACGCACACACACACACACACACACACACACACACATTCTTAACTCTCAAACTGGGTTCATCAAATTACCAATGAACGTTTTCATTTATGGAAAGAATGCAAAGTTTATATACACCATTTCGATGCTAAATTCTTTCACTTCAGCGAAACCCGAATGTTCTACAACTTGCCACCCCCTCCCCTCATCCCACTTTTTTTGTCATTTGAAAATAAGTTTTTCCAAAAATCTGAAAGTGGATTGTTGACTGTCAGTTTATAAATGGACTGTTCAGAAGGCCTGCATTTCAAAATAATTCTGACAATAAAAAATGTGCCAAGATCTGCATGAAAAGATAAAGGGTTTATGAAACAAAAATGTATGTTGACCACACAAAAAAAATGGTAACCCCATTTTACAGGTTTGGAAAGTACACACACACACACACACACACACACACACACACACACACACACACACACGCACACACACACATACACACACACACATGCATGTAGAGGACAACATAAGAGAAATTACATGATTTATACCTTTGATCCAGACCTCTTACACTGTTACAGAAAACAATGTGGCTCAAATTAACAGCTCACACAAACACTCATACATGCACACACACACACACACACACACACACACACACACACACACACACACACACACACAGTGACACACACTCTCTTTCTATCTCT
This sequence comes from Conus canariensis, assembly GCA_033310375.1. Lineage (NCBI taxonomy): Eukaryota > Metazoa > Mollusca > Gastropoda > Neogastropoda > Conidae > Conus > Conus canariensis. The sequence goes on from CM065718.1 coordinate 84,647,480, forward strand.
CTCTGTCTCTCTATCTGTCTCTCTCTTGCTCACCTTAGTCCAATTCCAGCCTCCATCCATGCTGGTAAACACTGACATGTTCTGCAGATCATGTTCATAGTTGCGGCCATAGTGGCCATGAGCAATGAGGAAGCCAGGTGCCCTTTCCTCTGAGAGAATCCAGTCTTGCATGAAACTGGCCATGTCGAGGCGCAGCAGTAAGGCACAGTCATCCTGCAAACACACAGGTCTTTCTGTGTCAGATCCCCCAATAAGACAGTAACAATCTGTGCAACATAAACTTGCTTTGGGGAGGTTTGTATCAACGATACAATCTGTGCAACATAAATTTGCTTTGAGCAAGTTTGTATCAACCATCAAAGCATTTTCTTGAAACCTTGTGTCAACAGGATACATCAGCGCTTTCGAAGCTTTGTAACTAGGAGTTAGTAGGCTTCCAATGGGGAGAACAGTTGCATTTCAGCAAGACTAGAATGACAATGACTGTAAACAAACACACAGGACAGGAACTGCAAGGATTTCTTCCCTTATTGTTGATAAAGTGTCAGGGAAGGGGTTTTTTTTTCCTTTTTTTTTTCTTCTTATGGTGTAAAAAATCCATCAAAAGTGTATGAGCATGAGCTCTGGTCACTCCATATCCTTTACTGTGAAAAAATTCAGTTCTTCCACCAGCTCTATCTACCTATAAAACATGGTTATAAAGGCACCCAACAATCTAGCAGAAAAAAAAAATTATCCTCCGCTCTCCTGCCTGTACCGCTCCAAACATGGTTGAAAGTGAACAAGAATTCGACCATTTACAAAGTTTTGCATCCACAAACCCTGTTAACGAATGGCTCTATACTGTTTGTCAATGGTTCTGGATAAAAATTTTCAAGACAGTGACCATGTGATGGCTACTAACAGATCAACACTGTTCAACCCAATTCAAAATGTATGAAACGACATAGTTATAAAATGAAGGTTCTACGCAGACAAAAAAAAAAAAAAAAGAAAAAATAGGTGAAAAATCATGAAGAGCGGTCAGTCATCACAATCAATTTGCACAGACAAAAAGACATCACAAAGTGCTTTTCAGACACCTGAAAGATTTATAAAGATAGAAAAGTCATGGCACAGAAATGGGGAGTTTTTATTATACTCCCTGTTTGGCTAGTATACTTACCATGTCAGACCATAGCATTATACGGCAGTTAGTCAGCTCTGCCAGGCCGAAATTCTTTGTGGCTAATGCAGTAATAAGACAGTCACGTGACGCCCACCCTACTTCCGCCGAAGCACAACTCTGACATGAGCATCAATCCCACAGTCACAGCTGGAAACCATCACAATGCACAAGGCAGAGAGGCACAGGTGGGAAACTTTAGGCCACACAGATGGAAACTTGTCATAAAAATTTACTTCTCAAGCTGGAATGATGGGTGTTAAGGTAGATGATTAAATAATTCTACCATCATGAACGCCATTCCAACTGGAACAAAGTCATCATGTAAATCAACTGCCGTAACATGCTTCACACTAACATGACTGCTGCAACACTACACACAAACAAAACATCTGTGTCTGGTACAATGCTCACCGAGGTACAGGGATTTACTGGGGAGGACACCTCCTGCCACATTCCGCCTCTGTCGAAAGAGATGAGACTCTTCAGTTTTAACTGGCCGCCCTTATCACTCTGCAGCTGCTGATTGGCCAGGAAAATTCCGTTCAGACCCTGGACCTGTTCATACACAAACATCGTATCATGAACCACATGCAGATAAACGTATCTCATGCTATGATATTACAATAATAACAATCACACACAGACACACAGATACACGTGTGCATGCATCACACTCAGTCTGGTGCGAAGAAGCGCATGCACACACAAACACACACACACACATACACATGCACTGCCCTCCAGACACACACATACAAACACAAGTTCCCAATCTGCCTTTCAGCAAACATGTTTCAGTCTGTCCACACTGGCAACTGAGTTCCTCCACAGGTCCACATGCACTGTATTATTTTCAATAATTGGACTTTTGCGTTCTTCCAAGGCATGAAACACCAGCGAAGCAAAATAGACTGGTTGAACAGGGAAAAAAAAAATTTAATGCAAGGGGGGGGGGGGGGGGGGGTATGGGTGGTGGATACAAAAACAAATGCCTAAGCAGAGAGCTGACTGACCCTGTGCATGTCGACGTCAAACCAGTAGGTCCCACCGCGGTGATGGACGCTGGCCAGACTGAGGACGTAGTAGCTCCCTGTGGGGTCGGACAAGTACAGGCTGACCCCCATGCGATCTCCATGGTTCACAGCGATGAACACCTGACCCTCGTTAGCATCCAGGATCAGGAAGTCCTGTTGACAAGGTAAATGCCTCCATGATCTACCTGACATAACTAACTGAAATCTGACACAAAAAAGGGGAAAAAAAAACCAAACAAAAACCCTCCGAACTTCATTTGCCTATATTCTTGTTGGAATGAAAACTGAATCGTGTTTACACACACACACACACACACACACACACAAAGGGATCTCTTCAGATTTTCTCACCAACCTTTGGCACCTAGGCACATTACCAATGATTTTCAACCCAATACATAACAAAATGTATACAACTAAAACAGACCCTGGTATCAATTTTTCAAATGCAGGTAATCCTGTGCACAGGGGGGCAAGTGGAAAAAGAGTTCCAGATCTTGAAGCTAAATTGTGACCATCTTGGCAATCCTGAAACTGAATTACAGCCATCCCAGCAATCCTGATAATTATCATGAAACAAGACACAATTCAGAAAACCCTTTCTGGCATCTTTTCATTATGCAACTTTTAACTCATTTAAATATGTTTTTTTTTAATATGAACATGTAGTCTTTGTGTGCACAGCACTACATTAATAACTGCAAAACAACCAACATCAAAACTACATTATCTTTAATTCACTATTTCTACTTGATGACAAAATATGACCTTGCAAAAGCTCAAAAGAAATAATCACAATTAAGAGAGAAAGGTAAACAATGCTGAATCTAGAACAAAACTGCACTTTACGCTTTTGAGATTGCTGATCTCAGACCTGTTGCCCTGAAACTTCTATTCGTGTACTTTTCAACAAAAGTGAGTGTATTTTCCACAAAGAATGTGTAAAAATCTTCACATTTTTGTAAAGCAAGAGTACAGAGAGGGAAGGAATTTTCTCCAAATTTTAGTAAAACAGAAGGTGTGGAGGGGAGGGGGGGGGGTTCTCACTTGTTGTCACACAGCAAATGGTTGAGGAATACCTGATCTTGGAAAGAAAAGATAGTTTCTTCCAACACAAATTACTTTGAAATCTGATTCATCAGCAAATTTTGGCACAGATTCACGCTTACCTGCTGTTCCCCCCCCCCCCCCCCCCCCCCAACATTTAAGGGATTGCAGATGCTCTTGATGTTCATATGCACTGGTGTGTTACTGAAGAAACAGGCACAGCTAGGCACAGTTTTAATTGCGAGACTTAGCGAGAGCTGTCATTCTTTGGGCAAGACATTTAAATTGGCACACCAACACAAAACCATGATTAAATACGAAGCAATTATCGTTCAAGATTGTTGTTAGAATTTCGTTCAACTTTTTTTTTTTTTTTTTAAATTTGTCGTATTTTTGCAGAACATGTGTATAAAATACAGAGAAACTGTATGGGTGAACAGGTGTGTGAAGTGGACACACTTCATTTTGTAAAGATACTGGTTGTGATGGTGGCCCTCTCAAGTTCTGCAATGTAGATGATCACATCACTTGCTTTTTACATGTTTTCAATCATCTGTGTGAGAAATTGCCAATCTTTTCCCTGATGGAGCCAAACTTCGACATTAAACCAAACGAATGTAATCTGTGACATCACTCTGGTGGAAGCAAAGTTTCAGCACAGAATTTATCGCTAAATTTATCCAGAAATTCCCCTTTTCTGGTGATTCCACAACACATTTTTTTCTAATCTATTTGAAGATGTCAATATCATTTTTTTTTCTTGTGTGTATATGGTCAAGTCCTTCAACTTTTCTTCTCTCTCTTCAATGCATTTACTCAATCACTGTCACTATTTGCACTAGCAGTACCACAGCTGCAGCAGTAGTAGCTTTTCAAGCTGTTTCATGTCTTGATATATACGGTAACAGATATGGTAACTGCTACAATGTTTTTTGAGATTCTGTGCCCCAAATCAACTAAATTTTGGGAAAACCTTGTGTACTTATTTTTCAGTAGATTTCTTTAATTTTCCATCATGCTATATCAACTACATTAAAGTGTATGATGAACAAGAAACACAAAGTTGCTTTTGCCCAGAAGTCTAAGCACTGCTAAGCACCCAACAGAATCTTGCCAATCTGGACAACACCATAATACCATCTCGGCAATCAACAGACTATCAAAGCACTTTTTTCTGCGCTTGATTTCCCCTATATTTCACAACTGCATCCCTGTGTTCACTGGCATTTGTAGGCATTCTATACAGACCCAATGATTTTGAAGAAGACCTAATGGTTTGGGGTAACTGGATAAAATGACAAAAAAATAAGCAGATCCTAAAAATCCTAAAATTATCAATGAAGAAAGATAATTATACTTGTGTTGTTTCATGAATTCCTTGTTTCTGTGCAGACATACAAATAGATCGTTTACCTTGGTCTTGACGTTGGCAGGGAAATAGGTATGAGAAAACTGGCTTCGGTTGTACGACACCATCATGTGTGAATTGGTTCCATCCAGGTTAGACTTCTGTTTTAACAGACACACAAACAAAATACCTCACATACTCATACATATAAAACCGCATAATGGAAAGTGTTTCACAACTGACTTACAATCAATATACATTTATGACAGAGAAATCGTATTCACTGAAAGAGTGAAATTATTTTTGCATGCCTACAGATAAAACAACAGAATATGGTACAAAAAACTGTATTATATGTGAGACCACTGCAAACACACACAACACACACACACACACACACACACACACACACACACACACACACACACACACTCACTCATCTGAAGAACTACAAGTATGCATACGGACATTCAAGCCTTCATAGGAGGGTTGTTTAGGTCTCCTGGAGAGGTACATGATCCTCTAGAATAACCTCTGTGTTCAACAAAATGCTAGCAATGGTGTCTTATTTTAAAGCATCCTGTATATATGACTGAATCAGTGTCGGCATCGTGTGGACCATTTCATTACCTAAGATCTACGGTCAAGCTCCTTGTCTGTGTCAGCGCAGTTAAATGCATAGAATGTACACCAATCCAGAACCCAACTCACAGTGTGTTTCCATTCTATACAGATCAAACTTGGTCATAACTATATATTCTTATTTATAAGGGACACTACAACTGCAAACTGATTGCAACAATAAACATTTTTTCAACATCAACATGAGAGAAATATACAACTACTTCTGTAGTACTTTCTCATTTGAGATCAAAAGAAAAAAACAGTTTTGATTCCAATTCTGACTTCTGATGCCCTAGCGCATGATGAACACCCACATATTGAACACCATGATGAGGGAAACACACTTTAAGAAACAGAAATTAAATTGAAAATGACTGCAAGATAAAACAGCCAACCATAAAAAAAAAATCATGCGTTGCCTGACCTGAACAAAGATGTACTGCTTGGTGAGCAGCATGGTTCCTGTGAGGAAGGGTCCCAAGTTGTAGTCAATGCCGTCACCAGAGGCGCTGCAGTCAGGAATGGTGCATCTCTTGTAGAAAGCCTGCTCCGAGTCTGAACACAAACATGACGCTTCACCTTGCCTGTGCACCTGATAGTTGCTGCCAGAGCATTTCTCATGAATGATTCAACAGTTTTTTTTCTCTCTTTAAAGAAAACTGGAGTACTTCTAAAACCCTCCTGCCTCCTACAGTTTTCTGTGCTGCAAACGAAAAGACCCTAATTCATCATTATTCTGCAGTGCAGAGGGCCGGCTCTTCTCTCTGATCAAAACTAGAATCCAAAATACTATGAAGAACTGATCCTGATATGAATGCAATATACAGCATATTTTACTGTGAGTCTATAGGTTTTGGTTTTACTGTTGTGTTTAGAAGCACAAAGAACAGAACTAAACATTCTTATGAAATTGTACACAAAACCCTGAGCATTTTCATTATGTGTTTGTATTTTTCTGTTTGTTTCTTGTTCTTTTTAAGCAAAGAGAGTTTTGATATTTTCAGTAAAGAGTGGACAAAATGAATCAAAATTGTCTAAGTCCACAGTCTAGTCCATGTGTCAGAATTTGGATCATGTCAATTTTTAGTTTTACACACACACACACACACACATACACACACACACACATTAAGAGCAAAAGGTGTAAGTCTTCAGGTAAAATATAAGGACAGCGTGACTAGAAAGTCTATCCAGGAAAAAGACTATTTTGCAATGTAATAGGATTACAACCTTGGGGGTCATGTAAGACAGTCATGCATAAGCACCACCAGGACTTTTCTAAAGACTTTTTTTTTTAATCCGTTTCTGAAAAATGAACCTCAACCGTTACGTATGTGGCTAAAGCCAGTTGTATTAAAAGCCAGCATTATCAATGCTAACAGCATCCAGTTTTGTCTGTATCAAAGGCACCTTGCATCAAATCCATCTGTACTAAAGCTAGTTTGTATTAAAGCCAAATGTATGCAAGCCCACAGTGATAACACAAAAAAACAACAACAACAAAAAACAGCTGTGCCGAAGTTTGTTGTATCAAACCTACCAATACCAATGCCAACTGTGTCTGTATAAACCCGATTAATCAAAAAGCAGCTACAAGAAAGCTGGTTGTATGAAAACTGGCTGTATCAAAGCCAACTTCACTGAAGTTACACCCCTCCATTATTACTGTTGTTAGTATATTATTAGTATCATTAGTATTACTGCTTTGTTAGTATTAATATTGTTAGTATTACTGCTATCATAATCATATCATTAAAATTATTTTTCTCATTGTTCTTCTGTCTCTTCTATTTTTATCATTACTATTACTACAATTACTATTATCATTTTCATTAGTTTACAATTACATGTTCATGATATCATAATTATTTCATTCTGTGTCTTCTCCCCTTCAAGTTAAGTTCCATTCTGTAGTTTTAGTAGTTCACCCAAGATCTAATTTTGCACCCAAATCGAAGAGATAAGTGACTGTGTCCTTTGTTTTCAACGTTTTGAATGTCATTTGTCTTGCCTGAAGGAGCCCCAACAGGTCAAAACATGTTTGTTCTGGAATTTGTTTGATCCTTCACCCAGTAATTCTGTTTTTGTTTCTAAACCCGTTTTATTAAAGCCTGTTGAATTAAATTTTGGACAAAAATGACTTTTTTCCCACGGCCTAAGCTTTCGTTCATGCCAAGAACTCCATTACCCATTATCACTGATTTCTTCATTCCTTTAATTAAATATAAGTGGCTTAGACTGTGGGCAAAATGTCTGTGTTGTAACTGTTATAAAGACAAAACAGAAAATGCACGGATTCTCCTGTTTTCAACTGGATTCGATACTTTGTTTGGCACAAACCTAATAACATATTTGCTTTGACCAAAAAACAAACAAGCAAACAATAAAAGGGAACAAAAATACACTACTCTGTGTGTGTGTGTGTGTGTGTGTGTGTGTGTGTGTGTGTGTGTGTGTGTGTGTGTGTGTGTGCTTGTGTGTGTGTGTGTGTGTGTGTGTGTGTGTGTGTGTGTGTGTGTGCGCGCACGCGCGTGTGCGTGCATGTATGTGTGTGTGTGTGCGCTTGTGTATGTGCGTGTGTGTACTTTTCAGTACTTTTGAGCACTTGGGTGCACAGAGATTTCTTTCAAGCTTCAATATGCATGTGTAATTATAGTATCTGTGCACATACACATGCAACTGCATGCATGATTGTCCATTTCCAAGACAATCCATTTTTCATTCATTCATAAGGAAAAAAATTATCATAAATGACGCTCATAACGTCTGAAACACTGCTGTTCTCCTACTTCCCATACATTTTATTCTTTTTTAAAGGCACACACAACACACACACACACACACACACACACACACACACACGCACTCTTCACCATACTGAAACGAAACTTACCCTGCGGTTGAACTTCCATGTGAACAACACTGGCATTGTCAATACCTGAGACCCCCCTGCACAAGAACAGCACTGATATTCAGCATGGCCACCAATCCTTGGTACACAATACCCCCAGCCCACCCCTATCCCACACCCACTACCTCACTGGAAAGCTTTTTTTTTCAAAGACAACACATTTTCATCAAAGATACGTCAACATGATACACGGTGCACAAAAATAAACTGCACTGAGAAAGTATCCATATGCAACATAACAAAACAATGAGAAGACAACAACAAAGACGGCTGCAAGTCTGTCTGCGAGCCAAAGTTGTCGGTGTACTCAAATTCATGGAATAGCCATGGTACCACCCTTGGTGGAAAGGGATGCAGGGTAACAAGGTTAAAAAAAAAGGAACACTGGCTCCACAAGCATGCAATACCTGACATGAGTGTGGGGACTAGGAGGAAGTGTCCTGACTATGCTGGATCCAAACAGGCATCAATGAAGACCACTAAACTGACTAAGCAGCACTAAAAACTAAACCAAGCAACAATGAAGTATCTCCCTGGTGGGATGCTTCATGAAGACTGGGTACTGATTGCTCCCTGTGTGTTATAGCTGTTAGGTCTGTAGCAGGACATTCTTGAGAGAGTCTTGAGAGCGGCTGTGTACATGGAAGCTGCGATGGACAAAACGGAAATAATGCATACGAGGGTGATGCACGGCATGGACGGTCAGAACGTAAAAAACAAGAACAATACAAAGAAAGAAAGATTAAATCAAATGAATACTAAAAAAAAATAAATCAAGAAAGAAACTGACTGGTTGCATATATGGGTGAACATGAATGCTTTCCCCCTTTTCACTTTACCTCCCACCCCAGTTCCCAATAAGTGTCTCACTCTGTCATATTAGCTGGGAGGAGTCTTCCAATCAAAAAGAGTTTAATAAAGTGCATGATTATGTTTTACATGAAAAGGGTATAAACTGAAGACAGCCATCACCTCACCCCCACACATCCATTGACAAGGGATACCACACACAAGATGACCACGGTAAAATACGAGATAGTCAGCACGGATAAGAGAATCTGTGAAAGAGAAAGATGGGGAAAGGGGGGAGGGGGAGACAAAGGGAGAGGTGGGGAAGTCCCATTTCTCAAGCTGATGATGAAAAGTTCAGATGAAGATTTGTCTTTTCCTGACATCTTGGTCACCAGTACACACAGCATCCTTTTTCAGAAAAGGGAAAAAGACTTGTGCACATGTTAGAGAATGCAGCATTCAGAATTAGGTTAAAATAAACTCAACCTATGCTCACCAAAAAAATCTCGAGTTGACATCACTCTGCAGTAACTTCCATGACGAGCCAAAATTCATGGTGACGTACAACTGGAACACAATTCATACATGAACATGCTTAGAAGTTAAAAACAGAAACAAAACAAAACAAAAACTATAATTAATATCTCTAGACAATATGTGATCAGCTGTGCACAAACTAACATTTGGTAGAAATTCACCACAGGAAAAATACACTGAAAAAAGTTCTAATCCATTTCGATTCAATCACAAGTTTTTTGAGAGAGAGAGTTTTGTGCATTTGCAAATTTGTTAAGTCATGAATGAACACTGGATCCTGTATCATTAGAAAATATTTGTATGAAATATTCAAGGTCTCCTACCATTAAATATGAAACATCAATCATCTCCCAATAGCTGTATGTTGGCTACCTAATTGTTCCACAAATGAGAAATTACAAATTTGTCAACAGTTAAGTTTATTTAGCTCTACTGTCAAAAGGATTTTTCTTTTCATTATTTGTTACACTCTTCAATATATGAATAACTGGAATAAGCCAATAACAACACACACACTAAAAAAAAATGTCTTTCTATCACACTTTCAGTTTCATCAAGGTGTTAACTACGTGCATGCTAGTCCATATTCAATAACCACATCTGTTATGTTATGAGACCACAGTGCGTTGGATTTACTGCTGACGGACAAACAAATCAATAACAAAGAGGAAAAGTTTTAAGAATACGGTTTCGTGTCTTTGACTCATCAGGTGTCTGACCTGCGCATTAGCCCAATTCACTGGTCAAATGTAGTAATACCAGCTGTGCGGAGTCAATTTATGGAGCACTTATTATAATTTTCGGAAAATGTTCCTATTCTTGTAAGTTTAGGCTGCTTAAAACAAGGAGTAAAATTTCAAAGTACTGGATCTTTTGTAGAAATATTTTGTCAACATTTAATGTCTAGTTCTAAACACCTGGAAAACCATGATGAGTATCATTACAGAAGTCTACTGTGTTGATTTTTTTTTTCACATCATCTTACATGAAGTGGCATCTCTTGTATCATTCAACTCTGCACAGAAAATCAGTGGTTCAAAGACCTCAAATGTATACACAGACAACCCTGGACTTCATGCAGTCTCTTTCATTAATCTTCCAACAAGTATTTGCATTCAAAAAGTCTACAGTCATATCAAGAATCATTGTAGGTTACCAATCTTGAGTAGTTCTTTATCACCATAATATAATACTAGATACAGACATCAAAACAGATATGCACCTTTCTCTGGAAGTAATCATACAGCAACATCCAGTCCGAGTTCTGAGGGTGCATGAGGATGGTATCTGACGCAGCTGGCAAGGATGTACTATTGTGATGGTTCATCTCATCTGTGGATGTGTACAGGCGCTGATTTTCCACGTCCGTGAACACCATCTGTACAAGATTGATGCATGTGCCCATTGGTTATCTGATCACTAATATAGCAAAAGCTAATGACTGCCATGAAAACAAAATTCCTGACAAATGGCCAGAATGAAAGTAGGAGAGGGACAGAGAGGGAGACAAAAGAGGGGAAGAGTTTCTTTCTTTTCAGCATATGTTTATATCACATGATTTTTTTTTTTTAGAAAAAAAGAAAGAAAAAAAAAAGAGAAATTAAAGAAAAAAAGAAGCAACATGGCATTCTCCTTTGTCAGACTTACTGACAAGCATCTGGTAAATCTGCAGCTGGTTTTGTACCCTGCAAAAGACTTTGCTTTTGCTTTTTTTTTGTTTTGTCTTGTTTTTCAGAGTTCCAATTAAAACAACTAAGTTTTCAGACAACATTTGCAACAAAAAGAGCCACTTTCAGTATATATCTATTTACTGGCACTGTGCAAACTTAAACCTTTCCTTTCTTCTTAAAATCATTTTCTATTGAAAACTGCAATAATTATCTTTAATTACAATTTTTTTTAAAACGCACAGGATTTCATAACTAATTTCCATGACTGCTAATTCTGAAGTAAGCTGCATCCAAATTGATGATGAACAGAAACTGAATTCTGACGCCCTGAGTTTCACACTGAAAGATTTGAAAACTCCACATCCATGGATTAGTTTGCATCCAGACCGGGCATTCAGATGGGCAGATGTGTAGCTCTTCTACACCAGGCCCAGCAGCAGAGGCAGCTAATGCACTGTCTCCTGGGACTCTCAAATCTTTTATTTTAGCATGTTTCCACCTTCCACCAGATAAGAAAAAAGGCCTTAGCTATATATGCTATTAACACTGCCAGAAATGCTTGATCAGTTTACCAGACGAAAGTACAGAAAATATTTTATGGATGATCAGCTTTGGGTTTGCAGACTAATAAAAAGAATTTCTTTTCTTAAGCTTTTCGAAATTATGTGGATACAAGGGACGTTGATACAGTTGCAAGTTCTAGCGGTCTGTCCCTCATTGAATGACACGTACTTCTAAAACTTTACCCTATAGATAGTTTTACTGTCTGCATTGCTTACAGCTCCACAAGAGCAATCTTATATTAGTTATAATATCAAATGTTTCATGATAATCAGAGTACCCTGTATAATACTTTGTTACAAATATGGGCGGACATGTTCAACAACTATCCCTTGAATGTTTGGTTCATAAAAAAACGAGTGTTTAGTTCGTCATTCAAAACAGAAAAAAGGAACATCGTCAATACTAAAATAATTTTCTTCACATATGTCCAGTTGCATATGGTCATTATCCGAGACATTTACATCAAGGATAAAAATAAATAAATAAATAAATAAATTTTTAACATAAAAAAAAAAACAACTGAAGCTGGAAATGAGTTGTGTACAAAACTGCAACATTTTAAGCTAACAGTCCTCATACTGCTATTTCTTCTACTAACGGTTCTACTGCATTCCACATAGATATCAATTAATCAATTAAGAAATAATGTTAAATGCAGTGGGCTGGTCTAGTGACAGCATTTTCATGAAATTCTATTTTTGTAAACAAGAAAAGACACATAATTGTTTTATAGAAAAATATGTGGTAAAAAAAAATTAAGTTAATGGTTGTCCTTTTGAAATTAATTACAGCACTGTAGAATTTGTTGACAATGACTGATGTTTCTCATCACTAAATTCACACTCGAATTCTTGCCAGCTGATGGGAGACAAATACGAACGTGCCTGACAAGTAGGCTTAATTAATATGATTCTGATGATGCTTGGGCAACTCTTCAGCTAAATAAAGAAACACTTGCCGCCTGATCCTTGCACAGCTTTGCCGCATCACATCTCGCATGAGTGCTCACCACAAATGACACGCATAAAAATTCCAATTAAATTTCAATCGCAGGGAGATTTAACTTAATTTCAATAATAACATCTATTGATATCTAAAAAACAGTTTCCTCTCTGTCAAGTTAAAAATCTTCAGCAAGTTAACGCACAAAAACTGCTTTGCAGTACAATGGACCTATTACAACCTCTGTTTGTGAGTCAGCGAGTGTGTCAGCGAGTGTGTGTGTGTATGGTGTGTGTGTGTGTGTGTGTGTGTGTGGTGTGAGTGTGTGTGTGTGTGTGTGTGTGTGTGTGTGTGTGTGTGTGTGTGTGTGTGTGTGTGTGTGTGTATTCAAGCTTAATCATGATCAAGCTTTAATACAGACCCACAAGCAATACATTCCCCTTGCCCATTTCTCATATATATGAGTATACACACATGACATACCAACACTGCTTTAAAGTGACATATGAATCCATTGAATATGTAAAAGAAGGTATACACACACCACACACACACACACACACACACACACACACACCACACACTCTCTCTCTCTCTCTCTCTCTCTCTCTCTCTCCACACACACACACACACACACACACACACACATGTATGCATACACACACACACACACACACCTCTCTCTCTCTCTCTCTCTCTCTCTCTCTCTCTCTCTCTCTCTCTCTCTCACACACACACACACACACACAGGCCACAATCCCTAAATCATCATACTTAAAATAAGCAAAACAAAGAAATAGAAGGCACCTTCTTGTGATCGACTGGCGATACGTAAAAGAAGGAGATGACAGCTTCGCTGCTGACTGGCAGTTTGTGATAGGTAGTCCCATAATCCTTAGACCTATCAGCCAACACATTCAATCATGTGTATTCCATTGCATGCAATCAAATCAAAAACAAAGCAACAATCATCTCATCAATCCATGTCACCTTGTAATTTAAGACATGTTTAGCATAATCCACCATGAATGTGACCTAGATATAACTTATATGTTTAGCCTTACGGTAGGTAGCCTTAGGGTAATCATTTGGGTTAAAAGTCCAAAGTAACTGGTAAAAAAGTGATGTATGCATGCATGTGATGATGATGATGGAAGTTACATTCATCTAATGCTCAGAAAAGATCCATATTTTTTGCATCAATGTTCATGTGTGTGTGTGTGTGTGTGTGTGTGTGTGTGTGTGTGTGTGTGTGTGTGTACATGTGTGTGTGTGCGCGTGCATGTGTGTGTGTGTGTGTGTATACATGTGTGTGTGTGTGTGTGTGTGTGTGTGTGTGTGTGTGTGTGTGTGTGTGTGTGTGTGTGTGTGTGTGTGTGTGTGTGTACATGTGTGTGTGCACGCGCATGTGTGTGTGTGTGTGTGTGTGTGTGTGTGTGTGTGTGTGTGTGTGTGTGTGTGTGTGTGTGTGTGCTTGTGCGTGCATGCGTGTACGTGTGTGCATATGAGTGTGTATAAGTGTGAGTGTGTGTATGTGACTGACTAAGTGTCTGTATGTGTGTACTAGTGGTGATGGAGTTTCCCTTGAAACCAACTGACTTTCATTTTGTTTCTTTTCGTTTTTTGGATTTATTTGGTTTGGTTTTGATTGAAATCCAAATACTTCTGTTACGTAAATAAATGACTCATGATTGGATCACTAGTAAACTTGTGCATGATTAAAGTCGGTAAAAAGTTATTGAATATAGATGCTGCAAATCCCTCTTTCGCAAATTTTCAATTACATACATTTTTTTTTTTAAGTATAATTGGAGTATTCTTTAATTTCAAACTCACATGCTTAACAAAATTTTTCCCAAGATTTCATTAAATGCTATTACAGACCCATTCTAATGTAAGTGTGAATGCCCGCAGGTGCATAAGCACACAAATGCTTGCACTATTTTGTCTCTATCTGTGCATTGTCATACAGATAGTTGTATATATATACGCACACAAATACATATATTAGCACACAAATGCATCAATATGCACTGGGACAAACTGATTGGGCTTTGATTGATTAATTCAGTTCAGTCTATACTAATACACAGTAATAGGGATTCGAATGATTAGTTCAGTTCAATCTAAACTGATGACAACGACAAAAACTTCTAAAATTGGATAAAGACAATGCGGTCAGGAATAAAACAGCTGTTCAAAAAGGAATCTACTGGACAAAAGACAAAATCAAAACACTGACATAAGAGATTCAGAACACATAGCAGATGTTACCTCCATGTCTGACTGTCTGCCACTCTTGATGCATTGTACTTCAGGGTCAGGATGAAGACAGCCTACAATCAACAACAAAAAAAAAAAGGACCTTTCAGTGATACACAACAAGACAAGACTTTACAATGGCCTAAAATTACAGTGTGTGTGTGTGTGTGTGTGTGTGTGTGTGTGTGTGTGCGTGTGTGTGTGCGTGTGTGCGTGTGTGTGTGTGATATGTGTGTGTGTGTGTGTGTGTGTGTTGTGTGTGTGTGTGTGTGTGTGTGTGTGTGTGTGTGTGTGAAAGAGAGAGAGTGAGAGAGAGAGAGTGAGAGAGAGAGTGTGTGTGTCACTGTGTGTGTCACTGTGTGTGTGTGGGTGTGTGTGCGTGTGTGATAATGTGCATGAATGTGTGTGTGTGTGTTGCATGTGTGCTGTTGCCTGTGAGTGAGTGAGTGAGTGAGTGAGTGTGTGTGTGTGTGTGTGTGTGTGTGTGTGTGTGTGTGTGTGTGTGCGCGCGCGTGCGCATGCTCACGCGCACGTGTGTGTATGTGTGTGGTACTACTCAGTACTTTAGTTTTACATCTGTTCACATCTATGATATTAGGGTGTATGTGTGTGTGTGTGTGTGTGTGTGTGTGTGTGTGTGTGTGTGTGTGTGTGTGTGTGTACATGTGCACACGTGTATGTTGCATGTTCTCTTTGAACTTAAATAAGTGATAGCAGTGTCAATGTACAGCCCCATTCAAAGAAGCAGGAAGAACTTTTAGATAAATCGTTCAAGAATCAATGACAATATGTTGCAAGTAGAGTTCAGAGAAAGAACAGGTGAGACAGAGCAAAGAATGTAAACCTGTGTGAGTATATGTAACCAGAATGGACCATTTTACTTCCTTGATTAGGTAATCATACCTACCAAATCAAACTCCTCAAGATATAGCAGTTCCTTGGCTCTGTAACATCTGTTTGACCTACTTTTTCATGGCTAACACAATAAAAAGCCACCCCTTTACCATCTTCTGCTATAAAATGGGATTTTATTAGTTTCTCGGTATGTGAGTGTGTGTGTGTCTGTGTGTGTGTGTGTGTGTGTGTGTGTGTGTGTGTGTGTGTGTGTGTGTGTGTGTGTGTGTCACTGTGTGTGTGTGATGCATGTAATCATGTTACTGGATCACAATTTCTAAAGAGTATGATTTCAGCATTACTGTTTCAGCATATAAGCTGTTTGCTAGGAAGAGTGAAATAAGTAGGGGGAGGGAGGGGGAGGGGGGGATGTAAATGATGTCAAGAAGTATCATATCAAATGACCAGTTGGTTGTCACATTATCCATCTGGATATATATCATTACTTATCAGTTTTCAAAATGTTATCGTTCAGTGACCTGTAAGTCTAACCAAGTTCAAAAGAAAAAGTCCCAAACCTAAGCTCTCTAGTACATGGCCAGCATGATGTTTTCTTGTTTAGTGATTGTGGGCACATTCTTTTCTAAAGCAATGGGTGGCTTATCTAAACAGATCCTAAGCAATGAATTATTCAACATTGCAAAATTTTGTCAGAGTTAATGCTAACTTCTAAACAAAACAAAAAAAATCAAGGGTTGTTTATAGTATTTTAACAAAACAATTCAAGGACTGTACAGTAATGCACAAAATGGAAGCTTTCGATATTTTCATGCATGCTTTGGTTGCTTAGAGTTGGTCACTTCAGCAGAATTTGGTTAGCAGCAGCTAGATGATAGGGAAGGGGACACTTTCAGGAAAATGAAGACAAACTTTGTTTATGTTATTAATTCTCTGTACATTGTGATTTTCTCATCTAGATATAAAACTGCTCTGGTAGCAAAATCTTCATTTTCAAGCATTCTCAGGCACTACAGTACAAATTTTATGGAGATTTTTTTTTGTACTTGGAAATGGGCCCTTGAAATTCAAGAACTTCAGGTTTTATATTTAAATTTTCATTACTGTCAGGATGTCCAGTATTCCTGTGTTAAGTGTAATAAACACTCAACAGAATACCTTCACCTTCATCAGTTCATATGCTTTAAGTTTTTAAGTCCTTAATAAGGGGAATGAGCTGATTTTTTAAACCTAATTTCTTATTACAACAAGGATGCCTAATACTTAATGTAGAAAATACTTTTAGCTCAAGAAAATATCTTTGGTCCCATGTGCTTGCTTTTGCTTTGGTGCGGCTACCCTTTAGTTACATGCATATTCTCTTTTCAGTGAACTTGAGTAATAAACACTTCCAAAATTGTAATGCAGTTATGCAATATAATGATAGCAGATATAAATTTACTTAAGTGAAGGCAAGGGTCCTTACATAAGATCTTCCTGTTACAGTGTTAAATCATGAATTCTGTGAGTGTGGGTGTGTTTCACGAGTGCACACACACACACAAACACACACACACACCACATTTACATTGTAACTAAGTAAGGCTGCACACACACACACACACACACACACACACACACACACACACACATACAGACACACACACACACACACACACACACACACACATACAGAGGCAGAGAGAGAGACAGAGAGACAGAGAGAGATGATGACGATGAGAGAGAGAGAGAGAGAGAGAGAGAGAGAGAGAGAGAGAGAGAGAGAGAGAGATTATGATGATGATGATGAGACTCGGATGGTTGGAATAAAAAGAAATGTTAATACATTATTCTATGTGTACAAGTGACAGTCGCTGTAGCGTATGTGACAAAGCACAATGAATTGATCAATTTAATGACGAACGGTCAAGTGACTGCTACAATCAATCATAACTAGGCCTATGTCACGCCCCGCTCAGCGGCACTACACACAGGAACGTACTCTTGCTTATTACTTTGTCACCTTTTTAAAACGCTTGCGTTCAGTATAAATAAAATCATACCTCACTATTGACTTTGCCCGACCAGTGCACATAGGCTTGCGTATGATCCTCCGTGCCATTCAAAACAACTTCGTTCGACAACATATTTCCCGAACCTCCAGATTCTGTGGTTGATGCATCCCTTCGCTGTCGTTGCAGTAGCTGTCTTGCATGATGTATGTCAAGCTTTTCGACTCCTGTTAGTGAACGTTCCAACTTTTTGTGGGCAAGAATAGCTCCATCAGCCACGATGGACAATAATAAAAGAAAATAAACAACCACAACAGTCCTTCCCGGATTCATGTCGTCCATGCTCGGTAAATCAATGCCCTAGCTTCAGCAAACAGAATCCTCATTGGTCAATGTCTGTGGTGTAAAGCAGTTACCTCCCGTACTTTGATGAATCTTGTGGACTACGTCCGTTCCTTTCCGTTTGTCAATGTGTGTGTGTGTGTGTGTGTGTGCGCCAGAAAAATAAGAGTTGCACGCGTGCGCTCATGCGCGCGGGGGACGTGTGTGTGTGTGTGTGTGTGTGTGTGTGTGTGTGTGTGTGTGTGTGTGTGTGTGTGTGTGTGTGTGTGTGTGTGCTGGTGTCTTCAGCGGCTTGGTAAACATTATAATGCTGAACAATTAAGTAGTGGGGGAAAACAAGTGCAGGCTAACAATTCTTCGGTCATTATAATAATGACTTCGCAAAGATTAGGTAAACATAGTAAGAAATGGAAACTAAATGTCAATACTTCCAGACAAAAGTTATATATTGCTAGCCAACGAAAAAATCGTTTTTGGTGTGATAATACTACTCTAGGATGAATTGTTTCATTATACAAATATGTAGTTATAAGACTTTATAGGACAGGAACATTTTATAGGACAGGTAAAATCATGTAATGTAAAAGAGGTATAATTCAGCAAAAAGATGTTGTTGTTGTTGTTTTACTATTGCAAACCACAGGGAATAAAGATCTATCAGCTGATGGTCAGACATGTTAAAAAAAAAATGAAAGGGCTCTTCTTGTCGTGCTCAGAAATATAAGGTTATGAAAGGTGAGCTAGTGTTGTCAAATGATGTTAAAAATATATCTTTCATTTAAAATGCATTAGTGTCACAAATGACTTGTGCCTAAATCGATTTTAACTTGATTTCTGATGATGCTTGTGTAATATTACATGTTACAGAGTCTGCACTGCCGCTCACACAGAAACAAAACGATTATTACATGTTCGCACTTTTTCATATCATCTCCATTATACATTCTCTTACACATCCTCATCAGTTGATAGATTGTATGGGGGAAAAAATGAATGAATAGATAGGCCTACAACCTTACAAAAATTATGTTTTGAAACCTTCAGACACATTTTGATCTACACTACGCAAAAAAAGTCTTTGTTGAAAAGTGGTGGCACTTTCAATACTGCGGGGAATCCTGAAAATGTAACAAAACTCAGTTTTACTGTTCAAACATGTTGCAGTTTGGCTGAGAAAAGTAAACTTCATTAACATCTTGCCTAAACTTTACGTTCATTCCCTCACGGTAAATTTCAGCGCAGTATAGTTGTTAAGCTGGAGCTTAAATAGGCAGAAAATATGGCACTCGTAGAGAGTCTAGACTATGTGCTGATTGTTATATGAACGTCAAGCATATGTCTAGAGAGATGTAGATGAAGCCGAATTTGTCAGCATACCTAATTGAGATTTTTTTTTTCTGTTTACATATCCAGCGTGCCGTATAATGTCAACTCGGAATTAGCTGGAGGATGGTAGTTTTACATTCTCACAGCCGATGCTTTTAGGGGCAAGTATTTCTTTGGCGGTAGTTTTGGTCAGAAGGGGTGCTTTGCATGACCTAGACGTTCGTGGCAGGGTTAGTTGATGGTAGCGTTCCTTGTCAGTGGTGATCCTTTGGTATTATCTTCCTGCGTGAGGCTTCTGGTGTTTCTCTCCTCTTCTCCTCTGGGAGTAAGAGCTAGACATCGAGTCCCATGACATCAGAATGTTGACAAGCATCCTCATGGACTGTGTCCCAACTATGGGATACGGCAGTTGAAGGCCTTGCAGTTGCAGCTGGTGGTTCTGTCTGTAGCCTCTGACGGCAGTCATAGTATCGGAAGGGCTGTGCAGTCGGCGAGGGCGTGTTGGAGCAAAACCTCAGTTTCACACTATCAGGTCAGGTGAAGGACAACACATCTTTGGTATCCTGCGAAGGTTTTGCTGGATCCCTCTTGGAAGTCGGAGTTACGAAAGTGTCCTTTGCATGGCGATGTACGCCCATCCGTGTTCCGTACATTGGGCATTCAGAATGTCATTTGACTTGAAAACTAACACATTCTTGTTGTGAAAGCAGAGAATGTCATCCTCAATAGTCTGTATCATTTAACTTCTGAACAAAGCAAGGCAAAGCACAAAAAAGGAGGATGTGTCATCCTCATGAAGCTCTTGTTTGCCCTAAATCAGTCAATGACCCAGTAAGATAATATATGAAGTATTTCCTATTGCAATATGGGGGCCAGTAACGCCCGGTGTAGGAATCTTCTTCAGTCCCAATACGAGCTAAAATGGGTGTCTAAGCACCGCTTCCAAATCGCTTCACATGGGAGTATTGAGCGGCCTGTAAGGCCCATAGAAATGGCTGTATTTCGAGTTTAGAAACCTCAGTCCATCACCCCACCCCACCCCAACCAGATGATCCATATCAATAGAACAGTTATGAGAAATTACCAGAAGTGACGGTAAATATGAAATGTTTCAACCTAATGCCGTCACGTCTGCTCTGGTTTGAGTGATCTTCCCTTGAAGTGGGGAAAGAAGCCAGTCCTGCTTCGAAGTGCTGCTCCCCATAGAAAATGGTATATGTAGGGGAGGGGGGGGGGGGGGGGGTGCGGAATAGCCCGGTTGGTAGAGCGCCGCACTCGTGATCCTGGGGTTGCGGGTTCGAATCTCCGCCGGGCCGTTTTGGTACAGGGGGATTTTTCCCTCGGAGTTAACATTGGTTCTGACTCCATTTCCCATACAGTCCTTCGAATGAGACTATAAATCGAGGTTCCGTGACGTGTGTGAACGCACGCATAACATCTTGCACACACGTAAAATCTCATCACCAACTTTCGGAAGAGAAGGCCAGTTTGGCCGTTGGTATGGATGACACGTTACACATAGCATGCACCTTCCCCGAAGCTGGAGTATGGCTGCCTTAATGGCGGGATTAAAAAAACAAAACAAAAAAAAACGGTCATACACACAAAACTCCACTCCCTTTGTTGGGTAGATGGGATTAATACTTGCCTGTTTACGCAGGGAGTATCCGCAGGAGTATCAGCCTGCGTACCGAGAAAGAAAGAAAGGTATGGGTAGGGCGACTCAGTTAAGGAAGCGATTCAAAACTGGCACATCTCCCATATTTAAGTATTATGAGTAATAAAGTTAGATGCTGTTACATTGGAGACATATTCTATTTTACTGGATCCGTAATGTAGACAAATTAATTTCTTTTCCCATCACCATATAAGCATGCATTAGTAGGAAATCAGAAAATTTGTTTTTCTTTTGTTTATTGTTATGTTCTTTTACTTTTCGTGTTACTGTATATGTAATATCAAACTTTGTGATAAACATACAGACTCAAGTATGGTCGTGAGTTGTGATTTCATCGTTGGACTGGTAAAGACTTCATCCTAGACAGATTCTAACACATATGAGGAAGCCATCAGAAATCACATGTAAAAGTCGAAGACTTAGTGTGCTGGATATGAGATACATCCGTTCCTTCTTGCTAATGAAGAACTTGACCTAGGAAATTACGATAGCATGGTACGGTTTTACCAGTTTTGGGACAGTGATCTCAGATGAGCAGGGGACATTACTGTGACTTCAGGCGCCAGAAAAAAAGGTGTTTCTTGTCTTAAACAATGATAATAATTCGAATAAAGAATAACGATAATAACAAGAATATATAGGCAACAATAACAAATCAGAGAGTAAGAAGAACGACATAACAATAAGGAACCCCCCCCCCCCCCAAAAAAAAATAAAAAAAAAAAAAATTAAGCCTATGGTGTGTATATGTTTCACACACACACACACGCACAACACACACACACGCGCGCGCGCGCGCATGCGCACGCACATAACGCACGCACGCACACACAGACACCACCACATACACACCACACACACACACACACACACACAACACACACACACACACACACACAGAGGCAACATCATAGACAGAGAGAAAAAGAGGAAGGGAGGAGAGTGGAGAGAGAGGGAGAGAGAAGCAGACAGACAGGCAGACAGACAGGCAGCCAGCCAGAAAGGAACACTAACAACAAAAATGTCAGCTGATTATCATGAGCTACTGTAATATTTGCAGGAGCATTGCAAAGGCCCGACAGCAGCACGACATTTACTTTGTATAAACATTTTTATATCGTACTGTGAAACAAAAGAGGAAATATGAATGACAAATACAAAAATCAAAGTGCAATATTCCAACAATTCCAAACTGATAAATGTTTTTGACACTAGGTAAGCTGCAGTGTTTGGTTGAAAATCAGGGTGACCTGGTGCCAGTGCTCAGATCTAGGGTGTCTCCAGGATATCCTGTGTACAGGCTTCATATTGAGAAAGTGTTTGCCAATACAGAAGGTGTTGCTCCTTGCCATTTAGACTCCCAGCGCCAAATTGATCCGAGCAGGTAGGCCTGCGGTTATACTGGTATCTGCTCCAGAGTTGAAGTCACGCATGATGAACAGTGGCTCTTTTTCAGGGATTCTTCTATTGCCAGTGCTGAGGTCCTTGCAGAATTTTCCCCACAGCTTCTGCCGAGGATGTTAACATCGCTTATATGCCAGTTACGCCGACTAGTTCCTCCGAAGATTGAAGCTGTGTCCCTATGACAGTGCATCGACAGATCTGAGCAGGCTAGTCCTTACCACAAATACCACTCCATGTTGCCTGGTCTTGTCTGGTGATTTCCCTTGGCAGAAAAAAAAGTGAAAAAGCCTTTCTTTGTCACGGATCCTGGTCCTGGGGCTGGTCTGATGGAAGGTGACAATGTCCATTCGCAGTCTGCTTAGTACTGTGTCAGCAACTGTTGTCTTTTGAGGGTCAGGTATTCCTTGCAAGGTAAAGGTAATATTGCTTACAGCCCCGCAAAGAGACATATCAGGGCTGTCACTGCGTTGAAGTAATAATATAATAATTAATAATGAATACTTATATAGCGCCTATTCTCGGCCAGAGACCAAGCTCTAAGCGCTTTACAATCAACACTCGCCTACACAACGGGCTGCCTACCTGGGTAGTGCCGACTGAAGAGCCGCCAGCTGGCACTTCATTCAGTCGTTTCCCGTGTCATCCAGTCAATATCGTTCAATATCGTTCACTCAGTTTCTTTACTTCCTTCATTCTTTCCATTTCTTACGCAGGGTGCATGCTGTGTGTAACGTGTCATCCATACCAACGGCCAAACTGGCCTACTCTTCCGAAAGTTGGTGATGGGATTTTACGTGTGTGCAAGATATTATGCGTGCGTTCACACACGGAACCTCGGTTTATAGTCTCATTCGAAGGACTGTATGGGAAATGGAGTCAGAACTAATGTTAACTCCGAGGGAAAAATCCCCCTGTACCGAAACGCCCCGGCGGAGATTCGAACCCGCAACCCCAGGATCACCAAGATTACGAGTCAGGCGCTCTACCAACTGAAGTCAACTCATAAACCTTAAAAAACAAAAACAAAACAAAACAAACAAACAAACAACAAAAAAACAAACACTCAGTCACATTACCCTATGAAATACACCTTCTAAAAGCAGACCGGAAGTTTCGTTAAAAAAATGTTTGTTTGTTTTTTTCTGTAAAATCTTAGATCAGATGAAAAATGTTTATCTCCTTCAAAAAAGGTTTTCATGGAGTCTGCTGTAAAATGCTTATGTCTCACATTATGCAAGCCCAACACTGTAAAGGAATATGACTCACACTGACTGTTACATGACATGGAATGCACCACGGAGCTGCTTCACTTTTGAAAAGACAAGAATGCGTGTAAAAGGAATGGCTTGTATGCAAACGGCACAAGACTTTCTTCTTTATGGCAATCTCGGGAACACGGTTATTCCTTGCACGTCACACACACACGCACTCACACACACACACGCACATGGCCTCGTGTTTACGTTCACACACATGCACATGCGTGTATGCGCACAAACACGCACACACACACGCATACACACATGCGCGCGCACACACACACTTGCGTAACACCCATATAGACAGGCACACATACACATACATGTACATATACATGCGCAAATGCGTGCGTGCAGGAGCATGCTCGCCCAAGCCCATAGATTACACACATCAGCGCGCGCATAGACACACACCATACATACACACACGTGCACTCGCGCACCGCATACAATGGCACACACATGGATCCGTGCCCCCCCCCCCCCCCCCCCCCCCCCCCCACCCGTGTACACTCAGTCAGGGAAGTAGATCATAGGTATGAAATCCTTCACTGTTAGTATATAGGGACCATTGTAATCCACCTTGAAAGCAGGACCTGCTCAGAGGTCTTTCATCCGCTGATTTGGACTCGTCAGGGAGACATGGCTGATTGTGTCCGTGTTCACTTGGAATTAAATGGAGATACACCACAGTCTATAACTGTGTGGTGTTCCCACCACCAAGGATTCAAAAACAGAATCCAACAGCACTCCAAAATCACCCAGCGAAGAGTAAAAAAAAATAAAACAAAAAGAAAGAGCGGTAAGTTGCTGGAAAACTAAAATCATAACGTAAAGTTTTCTTTACACACACACACACACACACACACACACACACACACACACACACACACACACACACACATGAGAGAGAGAGAGAGAGAGAGGGATGCGTGCGCCCGCGCGTGTGTCTGGCATGCGCGCACGCACACGCGTGTGTATATTAGCCTATCGGCGGGGCAGGAGGGAAGGAGAGTTCAGAGAGACTCAGAATGATTTATTGTTCAGGCAGTTTGCACTTTTGCAAACGATTCGAACTTTCACAACAAAATCTTTTTCAATGGGGCAAAACATCATATCAACATTTATAAATACTGTATACAGGTGTAGAACTACCCACATTACGGAGACACATAATTTCATATGCCTGCAAAGATGTCAGTGTTGTATCTCTCTCTCTCTCTCTCTCTCTCTCTCTCTCTCTCTCTCTCTCTCTCACACACACACACACACACACACACACACACACACACACACCACACACACACACACACTGATGGATCATTAATCAATGAACATGTAGGTGCAGCATACATTATCCCAGGCCTTAACAAAGAAAAGTCCTATTATCTCGGAAAAAACAAATCTATATTCACTGCTGAGTTAACTGCCATAATTATGGCCTTAAAGTTTGTTGTTGATTACCCTCAAAATTTATTTAAAGTTGTTTTATGCGTAGATTCTAAGTCAGTTCTTACTGCAATGAAGAATTTTAAATTAAAAGTTCGACCTGAGATGATCACTGAAATAAATAACTTAGTCCATTTCCTCTCAGTTAGAGACACTGAAGTAACATTTCTTTGGGTGCCCTCCCACTGTGGGTTATATTATAATGAAAAGGTTGATGTTCTAGCAAAGAGAGGAGCAAAACGATCTTCAGATTCGCATTTTTTTTAACTTCTGCATGTCAGTGCAAGAGTGCTATACTTGGCAGAAAAAGTGCAATTTTCTAATTTTCATTTGATAGAAAGAGAAACTGGGTGTTTTGGTTTACATGATGAAATGAAAAATATACATGAAAAGTTAAGTAAGTACGATCAAAACATTTATCGTAGACGACAGATAAGTTCCTTGATCTGTAGATGGAAACTGGATTGCTTTAAAACAAAGTATGTCAAAAATATACATTGTATATGTGGTCATAGCATATCAACTGATCACATTCTTTTGTGTGACTTAATGAAAAAATTCATTCCAAATACGTCTGTACAGTCTATTCAAAATGTTTTCCTGTCACCAAGTGATACATATCTTTTCTTTTTACACTTAGCTAGAAGTCCAATTGGCAAATACTTATAATAGATAGCAGTCAGTAGTGAGATGAGGCAGAAGAGTTACATGGGTTTTTTTTCTTAATCTTTGATTAAGTGGATTTTCTGTTTTTGTGTTATAGTTGTAAATAAGTTATTTTTTTCCTTTTTACACGTTGTGTTACCCCTTTTTTTTCCCCGGCCCCGATTTTTTTTTTTTTTTTTTCGTCTAATATCACGTAATGTGGAAAGACGTAAAACAAAACAACACACACACACACACTACACAAACAAGGAAAATCTCGGACTGATAAAAATAGAGTTTGGCAGAAGGAAAAATATTCTAGCAACCTTTTTTTATGTGAAAAAAAGCTTATGATCAAGTATGGCATTACCGATTACTCCAAAAACTTCAAAACTACAATATAAATAGTAATATGTATAACCATATACATTATTTTTTATCACAACGTTTCATACAGGTAAGAGCTGGAAGCACCTATTCTAAGTCCTGAGAACTTCAGATGGGTCTTCCACAAGGCTCGGTTATTTCACCTATTTTAGCGTGACTACGCGTGCCGTGCAGGCATGCATGCATAGACAGACGATAGTCAAACTAACTCAGTCGTATATGCTGGCGTCAACAGTACTCGCATACTTCTTCTTCTTCTTTCTATGTACATCCGCCATCGTCCTTTTGATGGTTCTGATGTGTTCAGCTGAAATGCTCAGGAAAGGCATAAAACATACTCCAAAGCGACAAAAAGAGAACTAGACCTAATGATCGCAATGAGCACAAATCACGGCATGATGCAAATTACTGCGTCCTTGTAGTAAAAAGATGAACATTGCATCCGGGAGTTTAACATGGAGGCCGCTTGTACCTCTGGAGAAGTTGTTGGTATGACACCCGTTGACTTCTTTTTTGTGATATGTCTACACTTAATGTGCACATCACAATCATGTTTCTTAATTGAAAAAAAGAATCGAACAGATCAGCTTCGACAGATGTTTACAGTATATAAAATTTTTCGTGCAGTGAGTGGCAAAGCCAAGTCGCTTACATCTTGGGTGATAAAAAATATGACTGCATTGGGCATAGAGGGCCTGGTGGGATCATCATGTCTTTTGGCCGTGACGACTGACCTCTTGCTGACAACTGTCATGTTAAAGGGATGTTAAAGAGGCAAACATGTGTTTCTCTAGTGTAACAAAAAAAAAAAAAAAAAAAAAATCGAAAATATTGGTTGTGACGGCTGAGTCACTGGACATCAAGTCCAGGCTGGCCTCCCATCTCTAGAACCTGAACCCCTCCCCCCCCTTCCCCATCACCCCAACCCTCCCCCCTTACCTTCCTCCTGACCACTATACCCTATAATCCCCCCTCCGTCCCTGCCATCCTTCCCAGTTACTTTTCTACTGCTCCCCCCCCCCCCCTCCCACTACTCCTTGTTCACCATCACCCCACCCACCCCACACTTTTTTTTTTTCCACTTGAGATAGGTTGAAGTTAACATCTGAGCAGATTACAGAGATAGGTTGAAGTTAACATCTGTGTAGATTCCAATCCCATCATAGTCCTTTGGATGAGATTTTAATCCAAGGTCTCATGCATAAACACACAAAGTATCTTGCATGCATGTTAAATCTCATTTTATCTTTCAGACAAGCAGGCCATTGTGTGCTGGTAGAAGTGTCTAATACAAATATTAACACATGCACACTAGGGCAGCAGACTCTTCGAAGTAGTCACAAAATCAGAAGTCTTAACAACTAGAAGCAGAAGAATGATAAGTCAAACTTGAAAGCTCTGGATCTCGGTTCTATTAAAATGTACAAGAAGCCTTGTTTTTCCCTTGGCTAGCTTTGTGAGGATTCTGGTCCTACAGAGTGGATATCCCAGCACCATGCCCTAAGCTCCATCATGCAATTGGCTGATGGAGACCTGATTTAAACACTTACAGATGGTATTGATGCCTTTCTCCCAAATATAGTGGGTACACTTTCTCAGAAGTACTCATGAAGCCGACAGGGGCAACTGCACTAGTCAGGATTTACCCCTTGGGATTACAGCGCCTGGACTGGTTCTCTTGGAGACCCAATCATTAGCACAACATAGACTTATCATTATCTGAGAAGACTGAGAATTGCGTAGACTTGTTGAATTATTACTGTCAAGAAATATCTTTTTTTCTTTCTTTTTAAAATTTGTTTGATTGTTGTTCCGTCCTGTTGTGGATGTTTAGCCATATATATATATATATATATATATATATATATATACATTTATATGGATTATCATAGATCAGCAATGAACATATGCTCAGATTGACTAAGGTGGTGTGCTCAAATGCTTTGTCATGTTCAAAGTTCTGTTTTCACAACATGGGGAAACCTTCAAGTGATGTAAACAAGATATAAGTTTGCATAGATTTTACTAATGTAAATGAATGTGAAACATAACATTTTTTGTTTGTTTGTTCATGTGTATTCTTGTAATTTGAAAGTATATTAAGGCAGTAGAGCAACTGAATTTGGAGAGGAAATGGTGAATGTAGTCGGCTTCCATTTCAGTGGAAGATAGCTGTCAGTCATCAGGTGATGATCATATTACTGGGTTTAGATCAAAGTGAACAGTGTGCAGGTAACTAACAATGGTGAATAGCAAGCAGTTAATCAATGAAGACTCAGTACAAGACACAGGTAAGATCAATGAACGTAAAAACTGACCACAGCCAGTCATTGGTTGGATTTTGACAGGACCATTAGGTATGGAAGTGTGGTTTTGTTTCTTTTCTTTTTTTTCCTGGATGAGATATTGTTGCAGCGAAGTAGTTACCATCAGCATTACTCCAATCCTACCATAACAAGTCTTTCTGTCTTTGACTGTCTGTTTGTATTGCATGATCTGTGTGTGTGTGTGTGTGTGTGTGTGTGTGTGTGTGTGTGTGTGTGAGAGAGAGAGAGAATGGCAAAGTCAGGAAAAGTCTGTTTTTTCTCTAAGTTGTGGTTTTTAATTTTCAGCACTAGAATTTGCCTGTGAACTGCAGAAAGCAAACAGCAATGTAGAAGGGGTGGGGTTGGGGGTGAGGGGGGAAGGGACTTCTGGAAAATGTTGTTACTGGTACTGGTCGTCATCTTGACACTTGACTCTCACTGGCAAAAACAGCTGAAAAAATGTCCAGTAGTTTCTTCATTTTAAAGCACAGGTGATCATATAACCTAATTTACAACAAAGCAGTACACCCAAACTTATGACTCGTTTCACAGTTGTGTCTACTTGAACTGTTTGTCAACTGATAAAGTTGGATTCATAATTAAATTGTCTTTTTATTTAAAAAGAAAATGTTTGGTGCCTGCTCTGTTTTGCTCTCTGAGTGGTATTACTCCCTGATGCTAACTCCAGCTACACTATACATAGCTTTTACTGTTGATTTTTAATTTTGTGACTGTCAGTATTGAGCATCATGTTTGCATGTCATTCTGACTTGGACATTTCAGTCAACATTATTTTGGAAGATCTGTGTTTGCAAAAAAATATCAAGTCATGAAATGGGGAAAAGAACATGTCAATTTATAATAGCGCATGTGTGCGTGGGAGACAGTTTTAGGGTTGCATGTATGTTGGTGTGTCTGTGCATGTGTGTAAAGCAAGAAAGAAAGTGATGTTGGGAGAGCAGCTGGGCATGCAAGCTATTGTTTGTGTGGTCTACATGTAGATGTTTGAACATGTATTCAACTGATAGAGTGCTCTGAGGTAACAGGAAAGATTGTAGTAATGTCCCACTATGAGTTGTTATCATTAGGGCTCAGCAGTACAAAGTACTATTACAACAATTTACAAACCACTTCAGATGAGTACTAATTGACTCTGAACAATGATTATGTTTGGTTGTCCTTCCTGAACTGCCACGCCCAGCCCCCTTGTCAACACACTTTTATCCCTGTATGACTCAGTACAGACTGGTAACAGTAGCAGTATTTTCCTGCTAACAGAAAGCGAACATTTGCGGGATTAGATCAGTGTTTATGCCAGTCTGATAGAATCTTTGTCAGTAGCCATTTTCTATTACATTTCTCTACATTGTTCATGGTCCAGGTTTGTACTTTCCACATTCATGGGTTGTTTAAAATGTAAGCTTGAACTTTGCAGCTATTCACGATGGCGATGGGCAGATGACACTCATCCAAGTTGAGGTTTCCTCAGTGGCAGATGCAGAACTTGTCGCGGGCAGCTTGAAGAATGCTGTCCATATTGGTGCAGCATCCCAGCCTCAGAATGATCAACAGAACAGCTCTTCACAGGGGCAGCCAGCTTCAAGGCAGAATGACCAGTCAGGTACCATTGTACAGATTATTGCACTTTGAATGTAATTGGTTGTGTACACTAAATTAGATTTTGTAACATGTATGCTTGAGTTATTGTATATAGAAGAGTTCGGCTTACAAAAACAATATGTGTATGATTAAATATATGTTAATGTATTGTCTGCCGGCTTGATAGGGCATACTTCAGTTAAGATTTGAACTGTTTTGTAAATGTTTGCTGTACTTTATGCTGTAACATGATCAAGGGTTGGTGGCACTCAGTATATGTATGCAGGTGGTCTTTTTGGTCAGGACTGAAGAAATCATATTCTTGCCTACACATTTTCTTCTCCATTTAGTGAAGGTCAGAGGACAGATAAAAATCAATATCATAAGAAGTTGCACATAGTTTGTTTGTTTGTTTTGCTGTTATGTTTTTCTTTTTTAAGATTTTATGATGATACTTCTACTTTAGTCTGAGGGCCTAATGATGAAGTTGCTTGCAAACATACAGTAGTTGGCATAAAAATTTTGCTTCAAGCTGTTTAATTCTCAGTGAACCCTGTTGTGCAAGTGAAGCATATTTGCCTGCCTCCTCTCACCTCCCTGCTTTCCTCCCACTCTGACTCCCCCCCCCCCCACCACCCCCCCACCCCCTCCCCTCTCAGTCTCCCTACTCCTCTGCCCACTAACAAAAAATATGAGAATGAAAAGCTGCCTTGCATAAAACGAAGACCTTACTAGTGTCAGATGACAACTAAGATTGTGAAATTATATTGGTTTCCAGAGCAAATTGAGATTTTGGAAGCAGACTGCAACTGCCAGGAGAAGCCACTGGAAATACTGCCAGGGGAGTTGCTTGACGTAAAAAATGAAGTCAGCATCCAGGCCAATGACTATGAGATTGAACGTGCAACTGGAATCCTTCCTGCTCGCAAGAGATTCATTCCATTGAAGTACAGGTGAAAACCATGTATTTTTTCTTGTTGGTGATTTGAAAAAAACTTCCATTTAGATTTGTATAGAAATTTGTTGTGATCTAAATAGCTGTAAAGTCGAAGTCGCAGTGAAGTCTTTATTGTTTCAAGTATATTGATTCTTAAAACAAAGGTCTGCAAAATACTTAGGTTGAAGACAGAAAAATGAAACATAAAACCAAATGACAAAAAAGAAAAAAAAAAAAGGGGGGTGAGCACTGTTAACCGTCCGGAGCAGACGTCTTTTTGAAAGCGGCGTATATAATTAACTGTTTTAGTTAATTATCGCGAGACTAGCTGACCAAAATGCAGCAGAATTAACAGTGCGACCGCTGCCTACCTCCACACGAAAGTTTGGAATACTTGCTTTCGCCGATTATGTGAAACCAGAGTGAGAATGAATGGCAGAAATCGGACTGGAAATGGTCGGCCACAAGCGGTATCGAAAACGTAAACAGCGTGGACGAGGTGGTGTAGAGACAGGATCCAGCTCAGCGACTAACTCTAGTGTGCAAAGTGGTGATGGTGAACAATCCAACTTTACGCCCAAGAAACCAAAGGCTATGAGCACTCCATCAGCTACTAAGGAGATTCTGTCTAAGTTTGTTTACAAACCGCAGGAGGAAAACATGGACGACAGTATTACCAGGGGAAACGACTCGCCCCTGTTGACATCTGAAGCTCCCGATGCAGTTTTTCTCCCTGTACACGAGGTTGCGCACCAGCAAGAAATTTAAAACGCGGATCTTATGCTGAAACTATGTGCCAACGGGGCGGACATTGCGAAGCTGACACAGACTGTGGAGGAGCTGAGAGCTGCACTTTTCTCGGTCCAGGCGGAGAACGATCGACTGAGAAAAGAGATCGAGGACAGCAGGAAGAGGGAACAGCAGATGTCGACCCAGCTGGCGGAAGTGCGGCATCTTGCCGAACTTGCAGACCGCCGTGCAGAGGATCTTTCTGCTTATTCCCGCAGAACAATCTCCGCATCTTTGGGGTGAAGGAAGACGAGAACGGGGCTGAGGAAACGGGCCTACAGTGCGAGGAGAAGGTTCTCTCTCTCATCTGTGACAAACTCAAAATCAAGGTAAGGAGAGAGGACATAGAAGCTGTGCATCGGGTGGGCCCGAAACAGGAAAGGCTTAAAGCTGGAAAAAACAGTGTTCCGAAAGCCTCGGGTCGCGGAATTATTGTCAGGTTTATTTCGCGTCGTGTTCGAGACTCTGTGCTATACGCTCGTAAGAACTTGAAAGGCACAAAGATAACTATAGTGGAGGATCTGACTCCCCGAACTTACCAGTTACTTTGTGCAGTCAAAAATGAGACGTCGGTTTGTCAGCAGGCGTGGACAAAAAACGGAAAGGTGATAATGAAGTCGGTTAACGGTAGGATTATTAATGTTAAAACCCTCTCTGATGTTACACAGTTACGTTTGGCCTAGGCCAAGACTGTGTCCGGTATGTCACAGGATGTCGTCTGTTTTCATGTGCGTCTGCTTTCAGTGATACGCACATGTCAATGTCATCCGTTATTCCAGTAGATCAGTATGATTATGGATGACCTCTGTAGTGCATTTCACTGACTGATTTGAGTACAATGGAACTGGTTTCATGTTGTTGTCTTTAAGTTTGTAGAGTCTTTTGCCCGTTCATAAAATATCTTGTGTTGTTCTGTGGCTAAGTCTATGGTCGACATTGTGTAGAGTAGGGGTCAAGGCCAGACTTGACAGATAGGGTCAAGGGAGTAATCCTGTGGTTTGTATGTTGTGTGAATTCTTTTCATTACCTCATGTTTATAAAAATTTTCCTAAGCGAATAAATTAACTACAAATGGACGTCAGGTAGGCGTCGCCCAGTGTGCCTTTCTGCTCGGTTTTGTTCCCATTATTTCTCTTTGCGTTTATGATAAAACAAGTTCGTGTTTTGATCACGTGACTTGTGTACCAAAAATAGTCACCAGCGTAGCGTGACAATTCCGATGTTTTACTTTAAGGCTTTGGAGAAGAAACTTACGTTTTCTGTTCATTCTAATTATACCCACTTGTACTTATTCGTGTTGGAGTAATGGCGGTGGGCCTTTGTATAACAGGTTAGTGCTTATATTGTTGTTTTCAAGTTAATGTTTTGTAATTTGTCATTCATGTTTGCCGTGTATGTGATATGTGGTGTGCTTGTGATTGAGACCGAAACTGGGTCAAATTTGTTTTTACTGTGCATCTGCAAAAAAATGATAACTGGGACAGGCCTGGGATGCTTGTTATTCCGGACAATTGTCACAAGTGTTAGCTCATATATAAGCAAATGGAAAAATGCACTTTTTTTACAGTGTGTAGTTCTGACTGTGGTTAGTTTTTTACACTCTCTTTCCCAAATTTCTAGGAAGATAATTGATCTGTTTATCC
This sequence comes from Conus canariensis, assembly GCA_033310375.1. Taxonomy (NCBI): domain Eukaryota; kingdom Metazoa; phylum Mollusca; class Gastropoda; order Neogastropoda; family Conidae; genus Conus; species Conus canariensis. The sequence goes on from CM065718.1 coordinate 84,680,986, forward strand.
CGTTAACAAGTTTTTTGTTGTTGTCTTGTAAAACATGATGGCTCAGAATCATTCGTTTAAAATTTGCTCATTAAACTGTAATGGGCTCAATAACTCAAAAAAACGAAGAGATGTTTTTGATTTTCTTAGAAGAAAAGAGTCCCACATATATTGTCTTCAGGAGACTCACCTAAAAGAAGATTCTGAGAGCTTTATAAGAGCCAGCTGGGGTTATAATGTATGGTTGTGTGGCACAGAAACAAACAAAAATGGAGTAGCTGTGCTCTTTAATAGCAATTTTGAGTACAAGTTGCTTGATGTTATTCGAGATAGGAATGGATGTTACATTATAATGAATATTGAGTTTTTGAAAAAAATATTTACTCTAGTGAACCTATATGGGCCCAGTGGTGGTGATAACCCTGAATTCTTTGATAGAGTGTGCGAACACATTGAACGCATTGGCAACCAACACGTTATGATTAATGGAGACTGGAACTGTGCAATGAACAGGGATATAGATGCTCGAAATTACACCAGTGTCAGGAATCGTCCAAGAACTCGTGAAAAAATAAAGGATATAATGACAAAATACAATCTATTTGATGTTTACAGAGATATGTATCCAGACAAAAGAGAATATACATGGCGGAAATTCAACTCTTTTAAACAAGCAAGACTTGATTATTTCATGATCACCGAGGAAATATTGTCAGAAGTTAATGATGTTCGCATAGATCCAGGTTATAGGTCTGATCATTCTCTTGTTACATTAATTTAAAAAAAAGAATAGTTCAAACGGGACCGTCCTTTCTGGAAATTTAATAACAGTTTATTAAAAGACAAACAATACATTTCTGAAATTAAAAAAGTAATAAGCGAGGTAAAAAAACAATATGCATTACCCGTTTACAACTTGGATAACATTGACAATATAAAGAATGAGAACTTGTCATTCCAAATTGATGATCAACTTTTTTATGAAACTCTATTGCTTGAAATCAGGGCAAAACAATCTCATACAGTTCACATAAAAAAAATATGGAATTAAAGAAAGAACAGGAGCTTGAAGCAAACATTAAAAATATTGAACGAAATCTATACGAACAAGACATTCCTAAACTAGAATATTTAAAAATGGAACTACAAGAAATCAGGGATCATAGAATCCAAGGTGTGGCAGTGCGTTCAAGGGTCCGCTGGTTGAACCAAGGCGAAAAGATTAACAAGTATTTCTGTAATCTTGAAAATCGAAATTTTGTTGATAAATCAATCCCTTTCTTAGAGAGAGAAGACGGGTCAGTCATTTCAGACCAAAATAGCATTCTTTCTGAAACTAAACATTTTTACGAAAATCTATATAGCTTTAGAGATGTGGCAGATATTAACATCTCGGATGAATTTCCGGGTGCACCAGTGTTGTCTGATACAGAGAGTGAATCAATAGAGGGTTCAATTACACTTGAAGAGGCTGCCATTGCTTTAAAAAACATGAAAAATTATAAAAGCCCTGGGCCTGATGGGTTTACCGTAGAATTCCTAACATTTTTCTTCGTTGATATTGGTGTTTACCTTGTGCGCTCAGTTAACGAGGGATTCTCCAAAGGTCAGCTATCTATTACCCAGCGACAAGGAATAATAACATGTATTCCCAAAGATGCTAAACCAAAAAGATTCATTAAAAACTGGCGACCCATCTCCTTATTGAACACCACTTACAAAGTTGCATCTGCCTGCATAGCTAATCGCCTTAAGACTATGCTTCCATACATCATACACGAAAGTCAAAAAGGATTTCTAAAGGGAAGATATATAGGGGAGAATATTAGATTGATATATGATGTGCTTTTGTATACTGAAAAAGAAAATATTCCAGGAATGTTCCTTCTAATCGACTTTGAGAAGGCGTTTGACAGTGTGTCTTGGTCATTCCTACATAAATGTTTGAAATTCTTTAAGTTTGGACCAGACATCATTAAATGGATTAAAACATTCTACACCCAGACTTCTACTTGTATTTCTGTAAATGGTCAGTACTCCTCATGGTTCTCAATAGAGAGAGGGGTCAGACAAGGAGATCCACTCTCTCCTTATTTATATCTAATTTGTGCAGAGATCTTATCACTGATGATTCGCTCCAATGAACTTATTAAAGGAATTACAATTAATAACAAAGATATTCTCTTATCGCAATTTGCCGACGACACTAGCTTGTGTTTGGATGGTTCAGAAAGATAATTTAACGAGGCAGTATCTATCCTCATTAAATTTGCACGAATTTCTGGTTTGAAAATTAATTTTGGCAAATCCCAAGTTGTGTGGTTGGGGAGTAGAAAGAACTCTCCAATTAGATACATGAGGGATAAAAATTTTGTCTGGGATCCTGGAACTTTCAAAATTCTTGGCATTAAATTTTCCACTAACATTGATACCATTGTACGAATTAATTATGAAGAAAAACTTTTTGAGATAAGAAGGGTTCTCACTCTTTGGAGGAAAAGAAATATCACCCCTTTTGGTAAAATTATAGTGATTAAAACTTTGGTATTTAGTAAAATTGTCCATCTATTAATTAATTTACCAGACCCTCCAGAGGATTTCATTGATGCATTAGAAAAGGAATTTTACACATTTTTATGGAATGGTAAGAGAAGCAGAATAACAAAATCTGTTGTTCAAAAACAGTACTGCGAGGGGGGACTCAGAATGTTGAATGTTAGAAATTTTATCTCTGCTATGAAAATAAGTTGGTTGAGAAGACTAATGTGTGAGTCTGATTGGAGGGAGTTTACTATTAATATGTACCCTGACCTGGGCATTATAGGTAATCTTGGAGCTGAATTTTCAAATGTTGTTATGAATGTCATTAATAACCCATTCTGGAAAGATGTTATGAAGCACTATAAGAAATTATGTTCCAGATGCTGTCCCATCTCTGTGCATGATTTTATGGTTGAATATATTCATTACAATATCAATATTTTGAGGGACAGAAGGGTTATTTTTGTACAAGAATGGAGTGATTATGGTATTTTCTTTGTGAAACAACTGTTGAATGAAAATGGCAATTGGATGACATACCAAGAATTCTTGCAAAAATATCAAGGTATTAACACCAATTTTCTCTTATATGAAGGCATTTTAAACGCAATTCGTACCTATTTTCAAAAACTCCAGATATCTTTAACTTCCAGATACAAGCCCCGAGACCCAAAAGCCTGGTTTTATATTAAAAGAGGTAACAAATCTGTTCAAAACATTCTAAATGGAAATAATGCCCTCCCAACAGCTATCCATAAATGGAATAATCTTTTTGAAAACCTTAATTGGAAAACCATCTTCTCTCATTGCTATAAGGCTTCTACAGATATGCAGCTTAGATGGTTTCAATGCAGACTTTTGCACAGATTGCTCCCAACACAGAGGTATTTATTTCTGTGTAAAATTATTGAATCCCCTATCTGTAACTTCTGTGAAGAGGATGAGCAGACCATTGATCATATGCTTTTTGACTGCATTATTGTACAGAGGTTCTGGAGAAATCTGCAAAGTCTATTAAAAAATAAATGTCAGCACTGTGACAACTTCATTATTGACAAAGAGTTGGTTTTGTTTGGTACCAAACAGCATGTGAAAATGGATAAAGCCATTGATTTTGTTCTGCTCTTTGCCAAGTTTTACATTTACAAATGCAAATTACAAAATTCCCCTCCTGACCTACATGTCTTTCTCACAGTATTAGGACACAGATTCAAACATGAAAAATATTTGGCTTTTCTTGATCATAGTATAGGACAATTTGAGGAAAATTGGTTGCCCTATTACCCTATTATACCTTAACTTCCTTTGTGATGTGTGAGCACCTATATGTATGGAAGTGTATAACTTACCTTTTCTCAGGTTGTTTACAACTGTGAGACTGGGCTGTTTTATATACTTTGGTAAAGGAATTTGAGTGCTTTACAGTGGAATGTTATCCTTCTCCTGCCCCAATGACCCATGCCACATTAGATTCACACTGCTTTCCTTACACCACTTGCTGGTGTTTATGTAGTGGTTATATACACAATGTATGTGTGTGTGTGTGTGTGTGTGTGTGTGTGTGTGTGTGTGTGTGTGTGTGTGTGTGTGTGTCTGTATTTGTATGTATGTATGTGTGTGTGTGTATGTGTGTGTGCACTCATCATAAAGGTCACTTGGTGTCATTATTAGAAAGAATGACAGGGTGAATGTCTGATGTATCAATGTCTATATTTCTTTTTGAAGTCATAAATATTGGAACTACTATACATTGCTCATTGTATCAATATAATGCCTATGTAAACTAGTGTTATAAATCAACTTTGCCCATAGGAATGATGATAACATTTACTGATTTAGTCGCTACTAGTTGCTGAATACTATTATTAACAGTATTGTTGAACCTATGCTTGATTACCAAAGTGATGTGTCCAATGTTGTTTCTGGAATAGATTCCTTTACTAACTATTACCTTTACTTTCATGGTTATTCTTTCTATTCATATGTGCATATTTGTGCTTTGTATGTGTCTTGTAAAAAAACGAAAAATTGTTCAATAAAAAAAAAAAAAGAAAAAAAAAAAATCAATGTAAAGCAGTCAAGCATTTTTTTTCACGATATTCAAATGTTTATTTTAACACCATCCCTTTGCATATTCCAAGTTCTTCATGTTTATCCCCTCCCACCCTTCTTCCCCCCGCCCCCCTACACACACACACATACCCACGTATTCCCCCCTCCCACCCTTCTTCCCCCCGCCCCCCAACACACACACACATACCCACGTATTCCCCCCTCCCACCCTTCTTCCCCCGCCCCCCTACACACACACACATACCCACGTATTCCCCCCTCCCACCCTTCTTCCCCCCGCCCCCCAACACACACACACATACCCACGTATTCCCCCCTCCCACCCTTCTTCCCCCCGCCCCCCTACACACACACACATACCCACGTATTCCCCACTGCTGTGTCCATCCATCACAAGCATACAGACAGGTGCATGCACACCAGGTTTACATGCAAAGCGGTATGAATGAAGCAAACCCAATGTAGAAATAATATATTTACCTATCTATCTTGTCTGTCTGTCTGTCAGTCTATCTATCTGTCTGTCTGTCTGTCAGTCTATCTATCTATCTGTCTATCTAGCTATAAGTCTATATTTGTGTATGTATGCGTGTGTGTGTGTTTTATTTAGACAGACATAGATATATCATGAGAGTATTTTATTTCTGTGTTTACTGACATTTACAATATGAATTGTTGTTTGCTTTTGGGAATGGTGTCAGTCAAGAGGGTGTGTTGGCTGTGGGCATGAAGTCCCTTGTGGATCAGCCACCCAGCAGAATGAGCAAACTGCAGTTTCCGCTTGTCATGGTTTTATGTTGCTTGCATCATAGGCTATGAATGCTGTGATTCAAGGTTATCAGTTGTTTGAAAAAGACTTTAGCTCATCCCCTGTCGCATACTCGTATACTTGTTATAAAAGATCATAATTGGAAGCTGTAAACCATCTAATTTCATAGTGCCTTTAGGAGGTGTTAGATAAAGGCAGTTCTCATGTAATGAATGCATCATTCAAACAAAAGAAGACAATCGTCAGTCCACTACCAATGTGTTTACTTCATTCTTCACTATATGTGCGACTTTGATGGTTAATTAAAGGTGGTGACAGCTGCCATGTAGAAAAAGGAATAATTCAAAACTACTCTAAATGTTGAATAGATCAATAAAACTTGAAACCATAATAAAAGTAATGGAAGCTCACATTCACTGGGACAGAGAATTAGACCGATAATATGTACCCCATTGAATTTAATACAGAGTATAGAAAATGTTGTTGCAGATTGCAGTTGTTTGATCGTTATAATTTCTTTGACTGTCACAGTGATGAAATGAGAATTGAATCAGACCCAATGTGTTTGTTTATTTTCAGAGATTTTCGCTTTGTCGACGACATTGAAAAAGAAGATGATAAAGATTCAGACTATGAACCAGAGCCAGTGACTCAGCCAAAAGAACCAAAGAAAAAGAGAGGTAGAGGTAAGCTGGCAACACAACAGTCTGACAGAGGAAAAACTTGAAAGACAGAAAATAACTATTAACTTGTGTCTTTGTATTGAGATGTGTTGTGGACTTGTATAGTAAGGAAGAGCGTGGGGATAGCAAATGGAGAGTTAGCATGTGCATGTGTTACACAGTATATGAGTTTATTGTTTGCAGCATAAAATGCACTGAAGAGATTGGATTGCCTGTATCATCATTGATACAGTGCATTGTATTTTGTATCTTTCTTGTCAAAACAGATTTCTTGATGTGAAATTTTGCCTGAGGAAAGCCATCATTATAGTATGGCGTCATGCATGGTTGTTCTCTCTCTTTTTTCTGTGTATGCTTTTGTTTGTTTGTTTTATTCATTTCTTAACTGAATTTTGCCACAGATAAATCACATCAGGCAATGGTTCTTTCCTAGGCACAAAATTCATGTTGCTAACAGAACTTTGGTTGCTGGTTACTTCTGAAAGACAAGCTCTCTGATCACTGGAGAGGTAGGGAAAGAATGGGTATATTAAGACCCCCCAAAAACACAACAAAACAAAACACACACACACACACACACACACACACACACACACACACACACACACACACACTGTAAATTCATTTAGAAGTATCAGTTTGATGTACAAATTTGCACCAGAACAGCACACTTTAAATTTGTTTGTTGTAACATATATTTAATGTTTCTCTTGTCTTTTGCATGTGAAGTATTGCTGAGAGTGAAGAAAAATGTGTAAACATATTTGTTAGATGTACACATTTGCCTCCAGACACTTTTTTTTTTCATTCTGGATTACTTCAAACGTTTTGTTTCTGTTCTTTTTTAACATATTTGGTAAGAGTAATAATGAAAAATTATAATGAGTAGAGCAAAAAATCTATCCTGTAAGTATTTTGATAATTTTGTCAGCAACCAATAACAGTTTTAATATATTAAGTTTTTTTCTTCTTTTCTAGGGCGCCCAAGAAAGCAGGCAGAAGGTGAGATTAATTTTGCATGATAATGACTTAAAAAAAAAAATTAATTGAGCTGTGTATGTTTGGTGATCAGAATCCAGCTCTTCTACCACTCCATTTACACCTTGAGCATCTAGTGTACTGCAAACATTCATAAAGGTTTTGATATAAGGTCAAGGAATGTATTAGAGACTACATGCTTTTTATTATCTAATAGGATCCTGTGGTACTCACAAAAGGAAAGTGTCTTGATGAAAGTAAGAACAAATTTCGTTGCTGTTTTTGGATTTTTTTAAGGCCAGAAAAATAAGATGAATAGCAGTGCCCAAGAAGATTCAGAGCATAAGAGAGGCCTGAAGACTGGTATGATTTGTCCATAGCAGCTACTGCTATGATTTGTCCATAGCTGCTACTGCTGTGATTTGTCCATAGCCGCTACGAAACATTGCGCCAGCGAGGGAAGTGTGTGTCAATAACTTTAGTTTTAATTTTTCAAACGTCAGGGTTTTTTTTTTCTTACTTTCAGCATGTAGAGTACTTTTTGAAAGAAATGCATAACTGATATATCTGTGTATTTGGACATGTTTATGGAGCATATCTATGCTTTTCTTTCAATCTGGTTATGAATAAATTTGAATCAGAATGTCGCCATGCAAAGAGTGGATAACTTAACCATTTCATGGGTATGAAGGGAACAAATCGCAGGCTGTAGGACTTTGGATTATGCAAAGAAATTGGTGAATCCAGTTTTGAAGGAGACAGGTTTGAAGAAAAAGGTCTGATTGATATTCGTCTTGTCACGAGAGATAATCATTGATTGTCCTGTTTTAGGTGCCTGCTTTTGCATTACGTCTATAGAGATTACAATGTGCTGCATTGATTTTGAAGGACAAGTAAAAAAGGAGGAAGAAGAAGATCAGAAGAAACCTCTTATGGTACGCACTGCTAATGGATACAAGTGCCTGGCATGCAACCATGTGTTCAGTCAGAAAGGTGAGCATTCATCATGCAAGAGTTTTGTGTGTGCGTTTCATCAGTCAGTTCTTACGTGTTTGGTATTTATGCTCTTGTTTGCGCACTCATGCACAACAAAGAGCTTTACACAGACAGCTTTACATGCAACTGACACTTGCTCGTTTATGGGCACAAAAACACACACGCACGCACGCACACATGCATGTGCGCGCACACACATGTACACACACATACACACAGAGACACAGACCCATGCGCGCACACACTTACGCATGCATGCATGCAAGTACGCGCAGTCATACACACGCATGCACACAAACACTTGCACACACACAAATACACATGCACATATAGGGATGTGCATAGATACACACACACTGCATGAGTGCGCGTGCACACACACATCACACACACACACATACACACACACACACACACACACACACACACACACACACACACACACACACAAATACACATGCACACACACACACACACACACACACACACACACACACACACACACACATATACACACACACGCACACCAGGTGTGGTTTGGGGACAAGGTCCAGGGCTTCTGCTCCACTCCCCTCCGCCCCACCAGCTCCTCTGTCCCCTAATATAAAAAGGATTTACTAATGCGCAGTGGATAGATACTTGTCTGCCAGGAGAACCATCCAGTGCACCTTATTTACTATGGTTAAAGCTCTACTCTGACTCCCTCTTTTACCAAATCTGCACCTGTTCTGCAACCTGACACCCCACCCCCACTCACCCTACCCGCTTTTACAAAATCTGCTGCACTGTGTTCTCCCCTCCAACAAGGCCCTGCTTTTTACAAGATCTGTACCTTACTTATCCCCCCATCAACCCCCTCTCTCCCCATTTTTACAAAGTCTGTGCTAAGCTCCAACACCTTGACCTCAGTTTGGAAGCCCTTCTATTAGCATATGATCTACCCCTGTATGCATGCACACACATTCACAGTTTCTTTCTGTCTGTTTTTTTTTTCTTTGTCACTGACACACTCATGCACAATACATGGACATTTTGGGCTCATTGCATTTTGGGCTTGTTGCTTACCCAGCGGCTTATGAAGAAGACCTTTCGTATAGGAATCTTCTTAGTTGTCTGATATCATTTATATCAGTGAAATGTTTTGCATACATCTGTCACTTGATTTTTCATTCACTGATATTCAGTACATATTTGAGCTTCACAGATCTCGCATGTAATTTATTTCCTGAAGCTCATACTCGATGTTCCAGTTTCATACAAGTGAAATGTGTGGATTTTGTGTTTGAAGGTAATTTGAAAGTACATCTCCTGACACACACGAACGAGCGCCCCTGGCAGTGTGACATCGACAACTGTGATAAAGGCTTCCGCACTAAGGAGTCTCTACGGCGCCATAAACTGTCACACATGGGTGAGCATCCTATCAGGGAAGGACAGGTGGTGTGTCTGCTCTGGATGAGGTTTTCTGATCATTGTTCAGTTAGTGGCTGCTGGTTGGTCTCTCCAGTCTGTAGTGGTTTTATTGCCATGCTTTCAACCTGGATGAAAAGGTCTTCGTGGTGAGACTTCACCCCAATATGACTGCCTTCAGAGCCGTCAACATTTCCGTTTGGTTTTAAACAGAACTCTATTCACAATTAGCATAATACGAATTTATCTAAGGAAAGAGCAACAAAAAGGTTACAGCTTATAATGTGCTCAGAAATATACAATACACTGGCTGGTTAGGAGGCATCAGGTGGACAGAGACAAGTTCCGGTATAAAATAAAAACATGCTTTTGAATATATGTTCATTATAATCAGCACAATGATCTTCTCACTGAAAATGAATTAACCTGTTGAGTGCCAGCGACTGATATTTCGGTCGATAAAATACTTCCGCTTCAGTGCCAGCGACCGAAATTTCGGTTGGTGATCTTTCGCTGTTTTTAGCTGGAAAACCCTAGCGATTTCACTGACTTTATTGGTGTATGACGAAGGTTTAGGATCCCGTCCAGTGGCCAATTAAATCATATTTCATGACGTGTACACATACTGTGTACCCAGTCCATTGAAAGTGAAGACCCTACAGGCTCTGAGTAGTTTTTGCTCACCAACAGTAGCAGACGACGCAACACCCGGATTTAACGGCTTACAATTGACTCGAAAAACCTTTTCTGCTCTTGAAACAGCGAATATATTCTAGAAGAGGACGATTCAAATCTTGAGTCAGTCGATTCGCTCGACACATGGGAAAGTGACGACAATTTGGTGCATGCATCGTTGATGGGTCAAGTTGACCCAGCTGACACAAGCGTCGATACGCTGAGTGAGCCAGCCAGCGTGTGTGTTTCTCGGCAGCTTGAAACTGACACACACAAAGAAGATCTGCTCTCAGTCTGTGCAGGGCGAAAGAGAAGACAGACTGAAGTGAGAAGGGGGGTTCACAGCAGAAGGAGAGGGAGAGGCGGTGTGTCAAGGGGGCGTGGCAGACAATCAGCAGCTGCAACTCGAACTAGGACAGCTAGGTTTCAAGCAAATTTTTCACTACCAAATTTTTATAGTCCAGCAACACTGCCATTTAATGGAAACCTGGGATAAAAGTTCCAAGTGGTGAAAACTTCCAGCTGCATGTTTATATTTTACAAATATTTTTCTAACAAATTTTCTTTTTTCAACATTTGTTTATATAACAGCATGGTGCTCATACCCAGATAAACATTTCTGTTTGATTTTGATGTCAACACATAGAGGAATAAATGCAGATTCCTAAAATGTACAGTTTTATGGGGTTTTCTTAGCTGGATCAGGAGCTGTGAATTTTTGTTTATTTTATGCAAAAACACCCAAAAACCCTTGGCAAGGGGAATGCACTCATTTACACGGACGCTGGCTGTCAAGGGGTTAAATGAATAAGTAAATAAATGCAATAAAAAATAAATAAAGTAAATAGATACAAAGCAACAACAAGGAAGAAAGAGGGAGAAAAAAATTAAAAAGAGAGGTGAGCAAACATCCTGTAATGTATTGTACATTTGAAAGCAGAATTTCCAAACCAATAATTATTCTTACTGGAAAGAGTCATGTTTGCTCACTCCCAACACACACAAAACTGATTTGAATCAGAACTGAATTCATACACAGTCTCAAATTTTGATATATTTGTTGTATCAGCATGAGAAGTGGAATTATCTTTTAAGAGAATCTGGACCTGAGTATAGTTCAGAAATGTTTACAACAGTGTTAGTGTAGATTATTGGACCTGAGTATAATTCTCAGAAATGTTTAGAACAGTAGTAGTGCTGACTACATTAAACAAAGTGGATGGTAGTGTGTAATCTGTTTCTCTTTCATGACCACAGGCACAGTCTGAGTCTTTCACTAAATGACAATTTAACATATTTTGTTAAATAACTAACTCGAAAGCAAAGGTGACAAAGTAAAAAAAAATTTGGTACAACGGGATTGTGAGCAAACTTGTAATGTTTAAATGCATGTAAGGAATTACAGGTTTTAATCTGATCTGGTAGAGAATTCTATAGTTCTGCGGTAGCAGGAATGAATGATTTTCAATATATTTCAGTTTTACATCTTGGGACAGTGCTCCAAAGGTCTACGCCAATGTTTAGGATTTATTTCTGAAACACATTTAGGAACAGGATTCAGGATACATGACTAATCATTTTAAAATAAAGTATAAGTCATCTGTCTTTAAGTGTGCAGAACATTTCTGTTTAAGGAGAAGAAGATGAAACGGCCCCACTGAACCCTGTTTCTTGAGATACCTTTGCTGTTTGTGTCCAGTTCAAGCAATTCAGTATTTAGCAGTATGAATTTAGTTGAAAAAAAAAAAAAAGAAAGTAGAATGAGGAATTTTTCGTTCTAGGATTTCAAATTTGCATTGTTCCCATTCCTGTAACATGACGTATGTTGGTGATTGGTAGGCCCAGTGATTCATAGCACAGACCTTATTAACTTCATGCCAACATTTTCTTCCTGTAGAGTGATGACTGCCAGATATTATTTGATCTTTTTAAAAAAAAATGTATGAATTTTTGCATCATTGAAGAGAGGGCTGATGACTTGATGGGGAGAGGAACTCTGGGTATATAGCGGCTGACGATATGAACTGTTATTCTCTCTCTCTCACTCTCTCTGTTTCTGTCTCTCACTGTTTCTCTCTCTCTCTCTCTCTCTCTCTCTCTTTCTCTATCTTTCTCACACACACACACACACACACGCACACACACACACGCATGCACGCACGAAGAGCCAAGGAAAGTCCTTTCTTGGATCCAACATCTTCAGTGCTGGAGAACAGCATGAAAAAGCTCATCCACAAGGGCATGGGTGCACTGTTTGTCTGGTTGCCACTTGAGATCCAGCAGCTCACTATTAATCCTTTTTTGAATGCTGAAATTCTGTGGCCAAGTCTGTTCCTGTTAGATGTAGAGTAATGTAATTGAATACAAATGGTTGTGGAGTCTTGAAATTGTTGGTGACCGGCTGAAATTTGTATCACTAAAGGTAGTCATATATATATATATACATACATACATATATATATAGAGAGAGAGATAGGGAGAGAGATGTAGATATCAGAGAGAGAGAGACAGATTGTAGATATCTTTCAGAACCTCTTTAGTTTTCTGTCTTAGAAGAATATTTTCAGCTTTTTTTTTTCTACAGGTATCAAGCCATTTTCTTGCACAGAATGCAAGAAAAAGTTTTGCAGTGCATTCAGTCTGCAAGAGCACATGTCTCTGCACAACAACGAGCGGCCTTACTCCTGTTCCCATTGTCAGCGAGCTTTTCGCCAGATCAGTTGTCTGCGGCGCCATCTGCTGACACACTCCTCAGACATGCCACATGTCTGTGACGTGTGTAGTCGTCGCTTCTCCCAGGCTGTGTATCTGCGTTCCCACATGAAAATGCACACAGGTCAGTTTGTAGCGGTGGGAATGGGTCAGCAGAACATTTTGCATTTTGATCCTTTGTTTATCTGCTTTAATCTCTCCTCTTTTTTTATTTTTGTTTGTAAATGTTTAGAGTCATTGTCAGTTGAAATACAGTTTGTCTGCGACAGATATCTTGAAACTGAATAATACTGGGCTGGACCATAATGGGAGAGGTGCATGTACAACTTTGCATATGATCTACATTTTAAGGTGCAGCAGCACACTTACATGCACATGTTGGAAAAGGAACGCAAGCAAACGCATACACATTACTTTATTTTAGTGATATATGAATACAGAATTATCATATTTGATGTAAACACTGTTCATGAATCAGTACAATTTTTTTTTCTTCTGATTTCAGGTGAAAAGCCGTTTAGCTGTGACCAGTGTAACAAATCATTTGCTCATGCATCAGATCTGACAAGACACAAGATAATACATTCAGGTGAGTTTATATGTAAAACACAACTACAGGTAATTATTTCAGGTGAAACGTGGTTCTAACTGAACTATACAGAGCCTTTTCAATATATGCATAATATACTCTCTCATCTTCATTCATGGGCAAGTATTTCAAGGTTCACTGTTGGTGAGGTGTTGCATATCCCTTCATGTTTAATCCCACTTTCAAGGTAGCCACATTCCGTCTTCAGGAATAATGTCAAAACATGACACCAGTGTGGATGTTTTTTTTATTTTCTTGTTAACCATCCACACACAATGGTCTACTCTTCTCGAAAAGGTGGAATGGGATTTAATGTACATGCTAGATATTTTATGACTGAGGGTGAAGTATTTTATGAATAAATATTTATGGGAAAGCAGTGTATGTTTCATAGAGCCATGATACGTTTATCACTTTATGCTCAGCTTTGTGAAAAGTGCATTCCATGGGATTGATGAATGTTTATGACATTCACAGACATTTGCTAGATATGTAGCTCCTGGTTGTTGGACGCTGTTGTTTGAAAACCCCTTTGGCAGTGGATTGACAAGTGAAATATACTTCATTTCTTTTTCTTCAGCTGTGGTGTTTGATGTTTTCACCCTGTTATTTAGTCGAAATTGATAATAGTATTTGATAGTAATTGACAGTAGCATGGAGTATTTGAGACAGGACCCAAAACTCTGGTTTAAAGTATAGCACAAACTGCATGAAGATCCAGGTGAGCACTCGCATGTTGTATGAAACACCTGTCATAGTCTCCTTGAACCTGCCAAACCTTAGTGGGGTGTGAGAGTGTCAAGAAGCATAGTCCACTGGTTCAGTGGTTGTTTTGCTCAGTGATGTCATGTCACTCTCTCTGTGCCAGTCAAAATGACTTGACTGCTACAAGGCACTGGGTCCAATAATGTAAGCAGCCAGCCAGCCACACATACGCATACTTGTATTTGAGCAATGTTGTTTTGCATCAAAGATCAGAAACAGCATTTTTTTTTGTCCCATTCTTGTGGTTTTCCAGAACAGATCTCATTCAAGGCTTCCATGCTAGTGTGTACTTTATATCTTTCATTTAAAAGTGCATTTTATTTGCATCCTTATTTGAACTTTTGTTGGCAAGGCTGCACGCTTGTTTATTAAGCTGTGCAGTGTTGTTTGGAACTTGTCTTTTCATTCATGGTGGTTGTCTCCCTTGTGCAGGCTCCAAACCTTACAGCTGCAGCGTGTGCTCCATGCGGTTCAGCGACCCATCCAGTCGACGTCGCCATGAAAGAGAGCATGAGGGCTCCAAAACCTACACCTGCCACCTGTGCGTCGATAGTTTCAAACGAGCCGGTCAGTTACGAGCACACCTGTTCCGTCGACATGGGGGCTTGAAAGAGGAGGAGGAGTTTCAGGTCCAGGAGGGGACTCAGCCTGTGTGCTATCGCATCGAGCTCCATGACCCCCAGGCTGATGGCTCTGACAACACCCAGGGCAAAATGCTGGACCTGTCCGCCCTGGACCAGAAGAAGATCGTCAGCATCATCCAGAACTTGAATCGCAACATGGTGGTTCAGGAGGTGGAGGTTTCAGGAGAAAATGTGGGTGCTGCCGATGACAGCTCCCAGGTCAGTGTGATAGCCAGCGATGGTCAGCAGCCCACAGTGATGGAGCAGATAGTTTTACCAGTGGAGGTAGTCACTGCTGACGAGAAAGGGTCAGAGGTCAGCAACAGTGTCGTCCCCACAGGTCAAATCGTGCAGGACGTGGGCTCTGCCTACCAGATCCTGCAAGGTGTGGAAGGTCAGCCCATCTACGAGGTCCACTACCAACCGATCCCTCCCACACAACAACTGTCCTCAACCATCAGCATGCCAGCGGAACACACCGCGACAACTTCCCTCTCTCAAAGCCCGGCCCCAGCTGCTGGTCTGGAAATGCCTTCAGGGTTGGAGGACAGCTCTGGGCCTGCCGCCACCACATCCAGCGCCGATCCCCCTTCCCATTCTGCCCTTCCTCCCACCGCCGACTGTTTGAACAGTGACTTTGTGGGTAAACCTGATTTTGGCAGTCAGGAGTATTACGACTGGCTGTCCAGCTTCACAGAACTGTGTAAGGTGATGCCCGTGCCGCTGGAGGTGGAGCTGTTCCAGAGGATAAGCCAGGTTCATAAGTCACTCTCCGATTTCATGGCATCCCCGTCTGGCGTCATTGCTGACAGAGACAACTTCAAGATTCTGATGAGTATCTCCAAAGACTTGAGTCACATTCAGAATGAACACTTGAAGTGCATGCTGCACAATCTGTCAGAAGGGAACTGATCAGATAGGCTGAAAGCTCTTGCCCAGCTAGGTAGGTTTTCGTGTTCAAGGATGAGGAAACGATTTTGTCTTCGCTTCTCCACTTTCCCTCGCCTCAACATTTTATAATCACACCAGGTGAGTTGACATGAAAGCAGTAAGCAGATTGGATGGTCATATGACTCAGATCTGGAACTCATTCCTCAGATTGGTGGTATTTTTAGGTGTTATTGCAATATGCTGGAAGAATCATATTCGACATAAAATCTGAATGCAAAGAGGAATTCCCTGATCTTGGTAAAAAAAAAGAGTAAAAACGACAGAGAAATTGCGTAAGTCTTGGAGCATATGACCTTCATCTTTGTTCTGATTGGCTGATCTCCTTTGCTGTACCATGTGTCATGCCTAAACCATTGAGCATGTACAACTCCCCTAAATGGGTAAGTCTTTTTTTTAAAATAATAATTCTTAGTGAGACCACTAAAAACAAGGACAAACAACAAGTTACAAGACAAAACACAACGTGTTTTGACTTTTTAGGTCTTCTTCAGGCAAGATAAACAATGTTCAGGACAATGAACATGAAGAACGAGCTATCACTTATCTTCTCGTATTCAGGACAAGATGGATGTTGAATGAAAACGAGACCATTGGGAAGAGGACAAAGGGAGTTAATAATGATGATGGTAATAATAATGACAGCAATAATAGTAATGATAATGATGATGAAAAAATATAAACAAGTAAAGAGAGGATTACTACTGCTTAAAGTGTTGATATGATGATAGTAGTAGTGTGATAGTGGCTATACATACAGAGGGGGAGAAAGGAGAAGGGTTAGTGGATACTCGAACATCATGGTTGTGGTGACAACAGTGTCGGTGCGATGATGATGGTGATGATAATGGCATTGATGGTAATAATAATAATAATGATGTAATAGTAATAATAATAATAATGGTATTAATAATGGTAATAGTGATGGTAATAGTAATAATGATGAAACTGATAGTAATGATAATACTAACACCAATAGTACAGGTAATAGTGATAATTGTAATTCTAAGAATAATAAATGTAATGGCAACAAAGATATTTTCTATTGTAGTAATGGTGATAATAATAATATAAGTAGTAATGAGGGAAGAGAGGAAGGAGGAGGGAGGGGGTGTAGGAAGAACAAAGAGGAGAACGAGAATATGAATTATGGGAAAGAGAGAATGTAATGACTATTATTAATAGTTATAATAATAAACATGATTATAACCATATAATAATGATATAGAAGGCTGGATAAATGGTAGGTTGGAATGTCAGCAATATAGTAATGTGTAATGATAATATCAGCAGTAACAGTAAATACAGTAGTTGTAACAGTAATGAAGTTACAACAACAGTTATAATGATGATAACGGTAAGCATATTATTAGAATTGGTGATAGTGATAATATAATCATAATAGCGATAATGATGATGATATTGGTGATGCTAATACTAATTAAGGTAGTAAGAATAGTAACGTTCTTTTTTTTTTTCCTTTTTTTTCTTTTTTATCAAGTAATAATATGGTATGATGATGATAATGGTGGGAGTAATCTTAGTAACACTAATAGTTGGTGGAAAGGAAGATAATATTAATGATATGAGTAAATGTTTATGGAGTGGTAGCAGCAGTTATAATGATGATAGTATTAGAAATATTAGAATTAATAATAATAATGATAATATTAATCAAAATAGTGATTATCATGATGATAATGGTGATGTTGATACTAATTCAGGTAGTTAGAATAATAAAGCGTTTTTAAAAAAATAAATGAATGATATGATGATGAAAGTGATGATAGTAATAACAACGATAGAAGTAAGTCTTTGTTGTTGCTCTGGCTTACCCAAATGGCCACATATGTTGAGAGTCAAAAACTAAACACAGCAGAGCAAGAGACTGGCCAACTTTGACATCGACTTAATAGTTACACAGCTGAAGGGATCATAGATACAGTTTATGTTAGAGACAGTTTATGTGCAATGATTTCAAAGTTGTGATAGTTTTGATCGTAAGTAATGAAAGCAAATAATGGTAGCGTTTTATGTTTTGTCATATGTTTTGAGAACTCTTCAAATTACTCTTTTTCATGAAAGGTTTTGGACATTCTGTTATCAATTTGTTAAAGTTCAGTGCTACCAAAGATTAATCAGACAATAAACTAGTTTCTGTCAATTTTTAGTTGTGTGTGTGTGTGTGTGTGTGTGTGTGTGTGTGTGTGTGTGTGTGTGTAAAACTGTCAACTAAAATAAACTTCGTATGGCTAGTTGGATTTCTGCTTTCAGTGATATCATGTGTTATCAGCTGAATCCATTACATTCTTGGAAATGATATGGAAAGTCTTTGTGCATGCTGCCCAGTATTTCTTACTTCATCACAGATTGAAAAGTATCTGATGGAGTCGACTAAACAAAGTCTTATGGGGCATGCAAGTTTCACATATTCAGCAGTTTTCAGTCAAGAGCACAGTTCCAGCAAATGAACTAGATTATTGGCAGTTGGATACATCAAGCATGTCATATCACGGCGTGTGCATGTGCGTTTTGATATGTGTCTCCATGCATACACACACCAAGCAGTTCATATTGCTGAGCACAGATCATCAGCTTCCCGTTCTGATTCACTGGATTCAGATTTCCAACTTTTGAACGGAATCTATCACCCAAGAGAAATGGGGTAGTTCTTGGCCTCAACAGTTTTAGTTTTCATGTAACATTTTCACATCATGATCCTTGGCAAGTGGATTTCTGGCTACCTTTTATTTATATATATAATATAATATATATATATATCAATGGAATTTTCTTCTCAATGGCTTATATATATATATATATATATATATATATATATATATAAAAATATATATATATAAATAAATGAATATATATCCATATATAAAACCATTGAGAAGAAAATTCCATTCACCAACAGAATGTTCAACATAGTTTCAGCATCAGATGTAGGTGCAACAATGTATTGTAATCTTCAGCTTCTCTCTTAGAGATCATAGATGATGTGGTCAACCAATGCTGAATGGGATAAGTAATACATATGTGCCTACCTTCACACACTTGCTCTGTGTGTATGGTATATACTGTCTTGTCATTTTGCAGCTCTGACTGTGGCAAAGTTATGTGAAAAAACTGTTAAATATTTAGCACCCCAAAGCAGGATGCAGTGCCTGCCTGAAGCCAAAAGAAAAGGGGGAAGAAGGGAAGTAGCAACTGGAGAGGGGAGGAGTCATCACATAACCCGGTGCCTCAAAAACCTGTGATCAGGGCTGAAAATGCAAAGGAAGGAAGGAAGATAAGGGGAAAGCACTACAGCCACTCAAGTGGGGCATTCAGGAACAAAATCACTTAATTACACTACTTCATTTGTATTCTGTTCTCAATGCATTCCAACGAAAAACTTGCACTTCCTTTCATTTATTCAATTGAGGTTGTAACTATCTCCGAACATGCCTTAACAAATGTATGGTTGCATATTCTTTTCCAATTTCTGTGTGTACTTTTTTTTCATTCTTGGGGAAAAACATTTTCTTGGAGAATGTCACCTGGGAAAACCCCTTTGTTGCAAGCTGCTTATCATAAGCCGAGTTGTCAACATGTGGACAAATGTTTAGACTTCTTGGAGTGATAAATTTACCACATTTGACTCGTGGAAAGTTAAGACCCTCAAAATGGCTGACGAAAATCCCTGGGATCCCAGTTACAAACACAGCGCACAATTGATCTGTATCTGCCTACGCACTAGACACAGTCAAAGCCTATTTCTAGATAGTTTGTGGTAACCGACAGGCCTGTTTAGTTTAGACAGGACCAAATTAGGAGGCATAGCTCTGCAGCATTCACACTTCAATGGGCCTTTTGTGGACATAGCCATTTTGAGAGATGTAGGAGCAATTTAGTTCCAATCATGAAATGTGGAGTATGGAGTGTTTCAGTCATCATGCTGAAGCAAGTTGATTATCTGCTAATTTATTAAAAGAAGAAAAACATTGTTCACAGCCAAGGGTTACTGGTGAAATATTGATAGATGGTGTCCTTCGTAAAAGTGTAATTTTTGTTTCATGGTTAGCAATGGTAAGTAAACCAAGAACACTGAAGCTGACTGCAGTGTTGTTGGAAACAAGCCAAAGTGCAAATCAACGCATAAAAACATGGTGTTTGAAACAGTGCTTAACACATGACTGAGTGAACAGATGCCAGAGAATTGTTACACTTCCTGGATTGAACAAGTCATCGATGCAAATGATCTGTATTACTGGTTGAATGTAGTTTTAGTAAATCTACATTGAATACATGTGTTATGATTTAGGTACCAGTGATTATAAGTCATTCCACATCTATACAAAGCTATGTTCTGAAGGTCAATTCCAATTGACAAATACTGACTCTGAAATGACCAAGACTTCCTTCAGCAAATGACACTTGGCTCTATGATTCTTCTGCATTAGTGCATGTGTCCATTCATTTCTTCCTTTGGTTTTTTTTTTTTGTAGGTAAGGTCTTGGTTTGTCAGCTTCCAAGCCATGCAACCAAGAATGACATTCCCAGACCTCCTGGCATGTTGATGATATCAAGTAAGAGTAGTTTTCAGATTCACAAGTCAGTGTTATGAAGACAGGAATTAACTGCCTACCCATGCCAACTCATGATTGTCCTGTGCATGTACAGTGGAACCTGTGTGTCCTCCCTTATTTTTCCACCCATAAAATGGTATCTTATACAGTTCTGAGGTTAAAGACAGCACAAGCAGATGGATGGGTGCTGCCTTTCATCATGCCGTGCCTTGGACATGGTGAACCTGACAAGGTCACTGCCCATACAGCCAGTAGGTTATGGGAACTTAACTCCCCCTCCCCGCTTTTTTTTTTTTTTTTATATTTATAACCTTTTTTCTTAACAAACACACACACACAAACATGTATAAAATGAGTCTACAGTGGTCACAGTGATGAAAGACTCTCATATCGAGGCAGATGATCCTCTCTGAAAGTACCATAGCCGGCTGATGACCTGATTCAAGGGTTCCATAGTGAGCCAGAACAGCTCTTGACCGACACCAGAGGCAGTGCATTTGTGTTGGAGAGGTAAAGAGTAAGGAGGGAAGGCGGGGGGAGGGAGGAGAGGGTTACATGAGGGAAGTCTGGAATGCCAAACTAGGAGCCATGCCAGGGCAAATCTGACTGGAGAGGGGTGCTGGGGGCAGGGATGAAGGAGGGTAAGTGGTCACCATCACCTATTTCTGATTGCTCTTCTGGTGGATGCTAGTGCTGTCAGCTTTTTGTTTCCATCTCTGTGGTACAGCAGTTGGGTTGTTCTTGCCCTGGCATGCAGTTACTACATTTCCAGTGTCTGTATTGTAAGAGGTGTGATTGTGCTGACCTGCAGCTAAATTTAGAACTGTTACAGTCCTGACCATGTGTTACATGCCTGTTTTATGGTTAAGTCACTGGGAACATTATGAAATATGTAAACGTGCAAAAATGTGTACAGAATAGGAAGAGAAAGTCCTCAAGCCATGCCCCTTTTTGTGTAAAGGTAGGTCTGTATGATGACAGATGCTAAAACCTGTTAAAGAATATTTGGAAAAATAAGGTTTATCATACGAGTTAAAAAGTTTAATTGGCCAACAGGTTTGCTTCAGCCTCCATGTTAATGTCCATTTTTCATAATCAATAGCCATACATGTATGTATGTTATGATTGTCACACTGTAATACAAGTTACATGTCCCCTACGATTTATCATTTCTATTCGGGCCTTGCTGACGCTGGGATATATTATGAATGTAAGCATGGAGTGCAGCGTTGTGAAGCAACCTAAGACCACAGTGGATATCCATATCATCATCTTGATCATAGTCAGTCAGCATTAAGAAAGAAATCAAATGAGATACACAAATTTGGTCGGTCTTCATATCCTGCTGTCGTGGTGACCTCAAGTTCCGATCTTCTCTCCACATCTCTGCCTTTGGTGAGATTCTTTCTGTTGGTGTCACCTGTCAGCAGTCATAGGAACTGGTGTTGGATTGACTTGGTGGCACCCTCCGAAGACAGAGCTCGTTAGCGCTTGCTCCACGACCAAGCACTTATTGTCATTAGTTGGGGCTTAGCAGGTGGGGTCTTGTGCATGTTGGATCAGAACAGGCACCGCTGTGCACCATCGCAGTGACGGTGTAATTCAAAGTCTGCTCTAGTGGGTGCCTCAAGACTGCTCCCTGTGTAGTGGGATGCTGCTGCTGCAGTGGGAATATCAAGGCGGAGGTTGGGGGGGGGGGGGGGGGGGGGGGGGGAGGAATGAGCGGTGTGGGTGCAATGCCACTGAGATGGCGCGAACAATGAGACAAGAACACTACCAACTTTTTTTTTTCTTTTTTAAATCAATAAATGAGGTTTCTGTGCTTATATGCTTAAAATATTAGATGGAGGTCTTCAAGATCATTATCCAACTTTTTTTCTTTTTTAAATCAATAAATGAGGTTTCTGTGCTCATATGCTTAAAATATTAGATGGAGGTCTTCAAGTTCATTATCCAACTTTTTTTTCTTTTTTAAATCAATAAATGAGGTTTCTGTGCTTATATGCTTAAAATATTAGATGGAGGTCTTCAAGATCATTATCCAACTTTTTTTCTTTTTTAAATCAATAAATGAGGTTTCTGTGCTCATATGCTTAAAATATTAGATGGAGGTCTTCAAGTTCATTATCCAACTTTTTTTTCTTTTTTAAATCAATAAATGAGGTTTCTGTGCTCATATGCTTAAAATATTAGATGGAGGTCTTCAAGATCATCATCCAACTTTTTTTTCTTTTTTAAATCAATAAATGAGGTTTTTGTGCTCATATGCTTAAAATATTAGATGGAGGTCTTCAAGATCATCATTCAACTTTTTTCCTTTTTTAAATCAATAAATGAGGTTTCTGTGCTCATATACTTAAAATATTAGATGGAGGTCTTCAAGATCATTATCCAGCGTTTTTTTTTCTTTTTTAAATCAATAAATGAGGTTTCTGTGCTCATATGCTTAAAGTATTGGATGGAGGTCTCCAAGATCATTATCAGGAAGAGATTTACAATCACATTTATGACCGATATTGAAAATGTGTCTTTATAGAATGGCATTTTTGATACATGTGATTTGTGAACAGTTTAAGACAAAAGACGGAAAATGGTGTTGAAAATATAAAAACCACAGCACAAAAAATACATGTAAATCAAAGCAAGCGCAGGACTGAAAATTTCACTTCTCCATCTAAAGTCTATGGTGTGTAAATTACCATATCAATGTATAGGATGCGGTCCAATGAACTTCAAAGAGGGAATGGTTTTAGATTGCCTGACTTGATTAAAGTTTTTCGGGTAAGCTGCATTTCATTTTTGACATGCTTGGCAAAATAAAGTAGTTTCTAGAGATGAAAAGAATAACAGACAACAGGACAATGCAGATGGGTGGGTTATCTGCCATGCTTTCTTCTTGTATAGGCAGTAAGTGTGCTTGATGACTGTAAGTAAGTAGAAGTAATCTTTTGTGTGATGCATCCTGTACAATAGTCGCATTGGTTTTACACACACACACACACACACACGCACACACACACGCACACACACACACACACACACAGCACACACACTCCCCTTTCCCTTTCAACCCCTCCCCGCTCCCTATTATGCAAATGTAGGTTTGGGTTCAGATGTTGAGCTGAAGCCTTAAAATCATGTAAAGAAGGAAAGCAAAGTACAGATTGGTCTGTGGTCCTCTAGCAAACTTACCAGATGTGGGAATTCCAGTTTTGGAGACTATAGTTTTTCCTCATGTACTTTTTATTTGATTTATTAACACACCAACCCAACCCATCAGCAATGCTACTGACGCAGTTCATACCCTTTCTTGCATGTTTTATCTGATCGTGCTACAAAAACTGAGCTTTGTAAAAACAACAACATTCTTTTAATTGAATTAAAAAACATGACCCTGCATTGTGGCCACTAACAGTAACACTCACAAAGTCTGTCAACTGGTATAATACTCTCTCTCTCACAGTACAGAATGTAACAAATGCATTTACACCACTCAGTCTTCACAATTCAGTCTCACTGAACACAACTGTTGTCAGTTCCATATACATATATATTTTCAACTTGAAGCATCACATGCAATGTTTCTCATCAAAATCATGGTTTTATACATATGTTTATCTCGTATCTCGAATGAATATCTTGTATCTTGAATGAAGACGATGTCAACTTACTTATGTAATGACCAGGAGAGTAATGACAAAATTTTACTTTTACAGACAGACATTACCTTGCACACAAATATCAATTCAAACATTTGAATGAATATCCACATTCTCAATGACTGTTGTGTGCCTGGCACCCAAACCCCATGAATGCAAAATTAAATCCACACAATACAGGATTAGCGATATGAAAATTGCATTACCATTCAAAATTTTACATTCAACATCCAAAATTATCTGATAAGATGGAAAAAACACAAACTGCTATCTATCTATCTATGTATATAAACAAGCAGAAAGAAAACACCTCACACACATAACTTTTAAATACAAAAACCAACTCTTACATTTGAGTTGTTCCTTTCCAATCATCTGAAATATATGTAAGCAAGGTATTAAAAGCAGAGCAAAGAACACAAACATGAAATCTGAACAGAAGAAAGAGTTACTGTATGGAAAAGAAGATGTGGTAAATGACAGGCTAACAAGATTGGGGGATTTCTTTGCGCTCTGCTTGCCAAATATGTCAAGGGTTCATTTGTTTCATTCTCACTCTCTCTCCCCCTATCTCTCTCTCTCTCTCTCACATCCCCCCCCCCTCTTTCAAGTCTATCACCACATCCAGATGGGGTAAAAAAAAAAGACTTGAAAAATAAACAAACAACAAAAAAAAATACAACATTACTATCAAGTAACAATATAACTGCTGAACTATCAATATCCTCCAGGCTGATCAAATTTGGCCATGCTGAAGGTGATAGTTATTCTGCTTAATCACCCCCTTGGATGCTTCAGTATGTATCTCCTATGTGTCTGTTTTGGTATTGTCAGATGCCTCAGTATGTCGTTATCACACACGCAGTGATTTGATCAAACAATTGCTCAACAAACTGAAGACAGCCAGCTGATTTATTTACATCCAATTGTACATGATCAATGAGACCCAATTGCAGCGCAGTGAAATCAACAGATCAAGTGATCAAGTCCCCCAACCCTCATGTCAGGACTGGTCAAAATTTCGCTACAAAACAGTGTTGTCTGACCACAGCTCTCTCTCTCTCTCTGTCTCTCTCTCTTGTACACACAAAGTGGACAGTTCTAACAGTTTGTGGAGAGGAGCCAAGTTCACTGACATTGTCAGCAGGCATTTATCCAGAACTGGCATAAAAGCAGACGGGTGATAGGTGTCCATACCATTTGGGGACATGGAGCACACATTTCCTCTCATCAGTGGCTTCATTGAGGGCTAAGTAGTGGAAATGTGATGGTTTTTGTCTTGGTTTTGTCAACACAGGTTGCTGATAGGTCTTTCTTTCGTTGTCTGGGAGCTGTTTTCACAGCAGTAAGATCGAACAGATGCTCTTCCTTTGCTCTGGCATATAGGAATACCAAAGGGCAACAATTCTGGCAGTCATCGGGTTAATCTCCCCAGTTTATAAAAAAAGGAGTAAAAAATGTATTTACACACACACACACACACACACACAGATGCACACACACATACACACACAGAACAATAAAAATTCCATTACAGCAAATACCATGGCACAACTGAGAGCAAGTGCCATTCCTGGGCTCAAACTTTCACTTCATCTAGTTGCCAGATATTAAGTTAAAAACAAAGGGGGGAGGCAGGAAGGGGCATGTTATCAATGCAAGACTAAAACATCTGAAGACTACATAGATAAAAATAGGTGAACAGACTAAGCAGTGTTCTGATTTGGTTGAATCGGAGGGTTAATTCGATCACAATTTTTGTGAGTCATTTCCTAATTTCAGAAAGTCAACAGGTCAATTTTTTTTCTTTTTCTTTTTCTTTTTTTTCTTTTAAGAAAGAGGAGGATGTCATCCTGACATGATCACCATCTTAACACCATCAACAACAGCTTTACCAAGTGAAGCAGTCTAAGGAGACACAGCTGAGGGCACAGATGAACTTAACAGTAATTTCATCTGCAGCAGGTTTTTAAGCTGTTTTACAAGTCACTGCAGGAGCAATATTTTGACACAGGACTGCATGTGTGTGTGTGTGTGTGTGTGTGTGTGTGTGTGTGTGTGTGTGTGTGTGTGCACTCATGGGCACAGAAGGGAATTAGCTCTGGACTTTTTGCTTTATTTTGTCTGCTGATGGTTATCAGAATGTGACATGATCAAGAGACCAGCACAGTTGATTTGAGAAATGATGTGCGTCACAGTGACACACAAAGCAATCTTTTTATTGATGAACTTCTGTTCTTCATCTACGCACATATGTGGGTCTTCGGGAATGTTACAAATGCAGAAAAAGAGTAGGCAACAGGAAATTGAGACTTTTTGTTTTGTTTGTTAAAGGTAAGTCAACAACAGTAACAGGAAAGAGGGAGTTATCAGTACAGAATTTCCAGGCAAGAAAGGATCCAATTCATGTTCAAACACACAAACACTTCACCCCCCACCTCCCCTTCCCCATACTGACTTGGAGACAAGGGATCGGAGCACAAAATGTGTTTAAAACCTTCATTACCAACATTCACGTCTTCAAATACAAGGTGCTAACTTCTTTCAACAAAATACAAGGTGCTAACTTCTTTCAACAAAATACAAGGTGCTAACTACTTTCAACAAAATACATGGTGCTAACTTCTTTCAACAAAATACATGGTGCTAACTTCTTTCAACAAAATACAAGGTGCTAACTTCTTTCAACAAAATACAAGGTGCTAACTTCTTTCAACAAAATACAAGGTGCTAACTTCTTTCAACAAAATACAAGGTGCTAACTTCTTTCAACAAAATACATGGTGCTAACTTCTTTCAACAAAATACAAGGTGCTAATTTCTTTCACCAAATTGGACTTTGCTACAGAATTTCTTCTTATGAACAGTGGCTGCCAGTAAAATACAGAAAAAAAGTAGAGTCAAAGGAAGTGAAAGGAAAAAAAAAATGCTAGTAAAGAATTAATGGAAAATAAATACACAATAAGTGAAAGCTGCCACCCCACTCAATCCCAACCGCCACCCCACTCAATCCCAACTATCAGCTCAGATGGACAAGGGTTCCAGCCTCAACATTGTTGACGGGGAACATGATAGGTCCTCAGACAGATAGCTGCTCTACAGTTATTCCTGCAGATATTTCACCTCCAAACTGCTTATAGTTTAACAGAGTGAGAGAGTCAGAGAGAGAGAGAGAGAGAAATCATCACAGCTCACAAAAACGAATCACATGATAGTTTAAGTAACATTCTTGATCAAATATTGACTTACACCTAGTTATGGAGGTGGTCTTTGGCCTGACAAAATTCACAGATACACACAGAGTATGGAGTGACAAACACAGGATATAGCAGTTCAAGATGAACTGCTGAATGTTATCTACCATGATTACATATACCAGACCCCCCCCCCCCCCCCCCCCCCCCCCCCCCACAGTCTCTGCGACTCTGCCTTTAAACTAATTCAAGAAGCGAAAACTAGCAGCTTACTACTGAGTATTTTCCTTTTCAGTAATAAAACTTTGATCACACTATCGGTAGAACCACATTATGTTTGATGAATGCTTGCAATTTGCCTCCTATGCTGCTTACTCTTAAAACATTGTGAGCACATGAAGATGGTGAATGTTTTAAAGTTTCACCACCAGCGACAAAAATCAAATACATAATGGAGGTTTGTCTGAACTTTTGCCAGCTTTTTGTCATTATATCTTACATACAGTTTAAATGTAACTTCAAAAATGTAGAGTGCACACAAAAAGCCATGACTCAGTTGAATTTGGGCACACACGTCAGCAAGTATGATTTGCCCATATATATACCGGGGCAGGAAAGTCAATATTTGGGGCCGACAAGGACATATCATCATTTGTAGTCTGAGAATATCAGTTTGAGTGAAAAAATCTTATAGGAATTTTTTTTTCTCTAACTGTTGGCTGGAAACTTGAGCTAACATTTTGTGCTTGCCAACTGATGACAACATCTCTCACATAATCAACTGACAAAAGTTCTAGCCTCAGATAAAAATATCAACTCTTGGCCACTGAGCCGTGATTGGTTGTGAATTTGAATCTTGCACAAACAATTTGCGGCACGTTGTTTTCATCTGCCGCTCCCTCTGTTTGGTTTATATGACTTAGCAGTGGAAAACATGGGAATGCATGGCTGCCTTTAAGAAGCTTTAAGAGCCTGAAGCGGTTGACACCAATGGTCGCTGTATGATATGAGTTTTGAAACAGATGGTGATAGGGAAGTACTAAGACTAGAGATCTGTCAGACATGATTTCATGTGTGTTTACTGGCACAACATTTAACTTGAGCCAAACATCCAATAATATTATAATGAGTGCCTCATGAATATTACAATGAGGACCTCATCCAAGTGAGTGTCCGTGGCATAAATGTGCTTGTAAGTTTGTAATTTCTGATTTCTGGGTTGTTTTTTAACAAATTTGTACAATACTATGAATATGTATTGACACAACTTTCCTAACATTACTATGTTAAAATGCATTTTTACCCTAGATTTGAGTCCATAATGAAACACAGTAAAGAAGGTGACCAATGCTTATGAGGATACAAGCTATTTACATATGGATTTGTTTTAATCTCAATAAATAAACATACACCCACACCCAAACATACATGCACATTAACACACATCCATTTGTAGGGAAATGTATGAAAGTAAATGCATTACAAAACACTCTCTGCTAATTTAGAGCCTGTACATCTTCAAACCTGTTCATGGGATGCATTTTACTGTTACACTGCTCCACAATTGTTTTGCATCAGCCTCAAGACAGTTTTGTAAAAGTGATTTGCTTTAATCAAACAATATTTTCTTTTACATTTAATTCCCACGGCATCAGACAAACAATGTGCTGAACATGAGTAACCACGCCAGTGTCGGTATCAGACAACCACTATAGTAAATATCAAATCAGTAATGAGTAAGTGATGCAAATCAATTGTGGAGCTGCATCTTTAATACATCTGTTGCTAAGCATACATCAACCAACAAATTAGCCTGAACACAATTCAAACTCATGCCCTCAGGTGATCATGTGAACAGAAGAGGCAATTTGCCTATTAGACTCAGATGTGATGAATACATGTAACAGCAGGATAACGGGCACTGGTGGGTGGGGAAGAAGGAAGGCATAAATTCCAACATCATCTTCTAAAGATCAATCATGATCAAGCTGCAGATGAAGCATGCCACATTTCTGGGGTGATAAAACAACAACAACAAAAAGACCTACTAAAAAAGAAAAGAAAAGTAGCAATAGTCCCAGGGACCATATTAGCATCTCCATTTTAACCAATCACATTACTGTAGTGATTCTTGAGAAAAATCTTGTTCTTTTCTTTTTTTTTCTCTCTCTCTCTCTCTCTTTTAAAGTTTTTTTTTTATTATATAGCCAACCCTCCATACTGTTTAACTGACAGGTACTAAAGTTTCGTCCTAAACAGATGAGATTATCAAAAAAGATTATATCGTGGAAAAGGAACAAACAACAAAAGCATATGATGACCTGATAGCTGAACTACTGACATCCTTACGGCAGATAAAACTAGGCTATACTCAGACTGCCAGGCATACCCCTCGATTACTCAAGCACAGATAAAAAAAAAAGTGAAAAAATAATTAAAACAAACAAAATGACACACACACACACACACACACACACACTCTCACACACATGGTAAAAATAAAAAGCATGTAGGCAAATAGACACCATAACAGTGTGTACAATTTTCATGACCTAGTCACCTGATTCACAACACACAAACCTGGCATGTCATAATTTGTGAAAAAGAAAACAAACACAGAATTTTACATGAGGCAGTCAGCACTGGCAGTCGCAGACAATGAAGTTCTCTGGTGTTTTCTTCTTTTTTTTTTTCTCTCATGTATCTTGATTTTTATCATACTGTTCCAAGTGATTCTGAATTTCTCATTTCTGGTTGTACAGTCTTGTCCATCTGTCCTAAGTTTGATCAAGAGTCCAAACTAAGTAGAATCTGTATCATTGTTGCTGGACTGAAAGACATCCCATGTTACAAATGGTTAGTATTACTGATTTACTTTTCTCTAAGATATTGATTGAGAAAGCAAAATGAGTATTAGAAGTTGTTAAAAATAGACACAAAAAAGACACATTGTGCCAAGACACAATCCCTCTTTCATATTCAAACTGTCAGCTTGTTGTAGCAAGTAGTTTGACTTGTGCATGCCTAACTACAACAGGTACTTTTGCAAACCACATTATGTAGCTACCATGGTTACCCTGAATTCCCTCCTTTCTGAAAATCTCCAGATGGAAGATTGTCCCTGGTCACCCTAGATTTGACAATTACCTTTACCAGAGAGCACACAGAATATTAATTTCACCTAGTTTTATAATCAACATTCAGTTCACTGCTGAAGAGTATGAGGACAGGCGATGTACTTTCCTAGAACTAGAAGGTCCAATTTATTGTAGTGAAAAAGTGTCAACAAAAACAGACAGTTTATCCGTTACCTGAATAATGAGTGCTGAATGTTCCAACTTGAGCCATCAAGATGCTGTCATTTGGTAGTAGAGAATGGTCATATGATTCCAAATCACATAAAATGGCATTAGACCATTCCAATTATTCCAAGGAAGATGTTCTTTCCCTTGATCCTAAACTGTAGGTGAGAAGCAGTCCATGCAGAGCACGGGAAAAGTGGAGTTGACAAAAAAAGCAGACAGCAGAACTATAAAATCAAATGTATACAAATCAGAAGGTAAAGTATTCATTCCTAGAACAATATAAGCCCATTTGTGGTTTCATGGTGTATGTTAAATTTACATTTTCTTTACACACACACACACACACACACATTCATAATGCCATTTAGGATGAACTGGATGTAACAACAAAAACATGTATAACAAAATAAAGAACAATATGACAGCAATAAATACGAGAGCAATAACAAACAGTTTTCAAACTCAACACTTGGTGCTCCGAAAACTCTTACTGTGATGGATCACTGAATTTTTACCTGTTCTTAGCTGAACGGATACTGTGGAAATGAGACCACCATACCAAAAGCCATTGACCAATAAGGTGTCTACAGGTAATGCAAGAAGTTTTCAGAGTTCTGTTAAAGCCCATGTGACTACACAGAGCCATATCAGCATGGTCACTGTCACAGTTTTGCCAAGAAAAAAAAGGACATCTATCAACAAATTAAACAATTCTTAACACAGTAGCTTAATTATTCACCTCATATGAATAATCTGAGCTCAGTGCATCAGTCATTCTGCTTGGTTTTGCAAACCCACATCTTTTGGACCGCAAAAAGATCAACAAAAACATGTTGGAGGGGGAAAAAAGTAAATAAATAAGATGAACTCCCATTGAGAAATAGTACTGAAGAATGGACATTTAGCGTCCATTCTGGATAGTGTTTACAATCTCACTCACTACCCAGTCTTCAGGTTACGATGAAAATGCTGGCATGTTATAAACTGTAACCAGAAAACCTCTTGAGGGTTAACTTGAGAGAATGCAGACCTCTGCCAAGGTTGAACAAATCCTGAATACACACCAAAATCTCACGTGTCCATCCGTAGGCCATATTCCACTTTTCCATTATGTTCCATTAAAACTGATTCAGAATTTTTTTCATAATTTTGTATGGATACCTAACAGATATGAGTAAAAAAAAAAACACAACATATTCCACTTTTCCATTAAAACTGATTCAGAATTTTTTTTTCATAATTTTGTATGGATACCTAACAGATATGTGTGAAAAAGACCTCTTAGGACTTGGTGAAAGTGATGAAAGGTAAACAGTCTTTCAGGAAGTAGAACATCAAAGGCAAGTGCGCCACAATGGTAAAAAAATGGAGGGGAATATCAACTCTTAATAGTTTGCTTCTTTGGCCAACAAATGTCTACACCTGATGCCACCTCCTCACAATTTTTTTCCATGGTTGTTTTTTCATAGTATTCACATTTCTGTGGCCAGAAAACATTCAAAATCTAAGGACATTTGCCTACATTTTGATATGCAATAATACTTGTTTTCATACACAATCTTTATCTTATGACCAGTAAATAGTCGTAACCAAATTCCATTAGAAAATTCAGTTCTAAAATGCTTTGACTGTTATAAGCTAAGAAACGGAAATAAAAACAACAAAGAAAAGAAAAGACAAAGCAGGTGGCAGAAAAAAGTATATGTAATTTCAATTCCAAATTTTCCAGACACATTTTATACAAAAGAGATCTGTGATGTCCCCACACAGCCATTTAGCAAGGATCTAGTGCCCCCAGTTCTCTTCAAAATGGCAACTTCCAAATTTTGCATCTTGGTTAACATTCAAATTGAGTACTGTGTGCATTAGCAAAAACTCAGATAATTTTACTCTTCAACATAATTATGAATTTGTGTTTGTTGTCAAAAACATGATCAATTTGATCAACTTTTACCCTATTTCTGAAAGCAAAAGGGCAATGATTATAGCTCAGACAATTTTGATTCAGATATGTACTTCTCACCCAATGCTGTCTTTGACTCCTAGTCTGGGAAAACAGCCCATCTATCACTTATTAACAATCACCCAAAGACAGAAATTTTAGCTGTCTATGTTGCAAGACACTAAAAGTGGCCTTTGATAAATGCGAAAAACTCACTCAATGGTTTGGCATTTGCCTGTAAGCTAGCTTAATGCCAGGAAATTCCTACAGATTACAACTGGGAAATGTAAGCATACAACAAAACAGCAAAGATATGCTTGAATCAAAGAAAAAAAACAACTAAAACTAAGGCTGATGATGAAGAGGTCAGATGTGTTTAACTGAAATTTAAGTAAATGAGTGAAAAGCAATACTCTTATTAACACAATCTTTATTCATCATGACACCATGAACAGAAAAGCAGCAGGGGCACCAGTATAAACCACACCCTGAATCAATAAAAACACATCTGACCCCTCTCGCTCAATACTTCAACAGTGCTGACACACCAATCCTCCTATTCAACATTTAAAAAAGAAAGAAACAAAACAAAAAAAAACCTGCAGGTTTTTTGACAGAATGGAAAAAATCAAGTAACAAGCAAGAACCTGAATTCTGTATCTGCAGGCCTCAGCAAACAGTGAATCCTCCTTCAGCAGTTACTTGTTTCATAATGACACACACAACAACTGATCTCTCTCTCTCTCTCTCTCTCTCTCTCTCTCTCTCTCTCTCTTCTCTCTCTTTATAAGCATTCACAAAGCAATTTCAACACATTCTTATCAACAAACATTTCTCTAACAAAAATGAATGGCATGGGTGGTGTTTTTTAATCCTCTCACAAAATAAGCAAAAAGGATGAATAAGTAACATATACAACAACCAAGAGACTTTGTACTACAGTGGTTTCACTAAGAAATATCAAGATGATGGTAGATGAAAAGGACGATCGAGTGAAAATGACAGCCTCAAAAGAGAAAAGCATTGTAGTAACAAACTCTATACTTTCCCCATTTTACTGAGTAGCTATCATCACTTTCTCCAGTTTATTTTGTGGTGTGGTTTTTTAACAAGTAAATCACTGTCCTCATGCCTGCAAGTCATGATCATGATCATTTAATACACATGTATATTGAATGGTGATAAATGCTCTTTCATATTTTAGACCAATTTACCAAGCCAGTGGAGGCAAATTTAACACTGTTAGTTTGTACCAATGGGCTCCTGGTAATGAACATAAAAAAAAATTAAAATAATCAGATGGCTGCTGAAGCCTTATCAAATAGCACAAACACTTGACAGAAAAAAAAATTCAAACAGATTAAATGTCACCTTAAAATGACTCTGATCCGACAGAAAAATTTATATTCGTTTTGGATTTACTAACTGTGTGTGTGTTTCTTTGATCTTCATGGAATCTAAAACTGGCTTTGATTCAGTGATTTGTTCAAAACTAGCTGTTGACTACAGGCCCCAACCAAATCATACACACCAAAATGATACTTAAGCCCTTGTGCTACCTGTGGGTCGAAAAATTAAAAGATGCAATCTCCCATTCCACACTTTTCAGTCTTGAAACAGGTCTCGCCCCACAACGTGACCATGACATCTGATTTACAGGAATATACTGAAGACAGTACACAGTTTAAATATCTATGTTTAGGGAACTTGGTACCATCCCTTGGATGGGGAGGTTCTCTGAAAGTAACAAGTAAACAGTCCTTGTTATTTATCAAATTTTAATTAACATCATTTGTGGCATGTACCCAATCTACAGAGAATCACTGAGTAAAGACATATTCCATTCAGCACAATAATTCCTTAATTCGTGGAATTCAGATTAAAAGATCATAAAACATTAAGAGGACAAAGACCATATAATATACACACATTTTTTTTCAGACAAAACAAAAACTGAAGTATAAAAACAGCAACATCTCCGTTCTCCACATGCTCTTCCCAAACATTCATGAAGGTATATCACGAGAAATCATGTGTGGGAATAATCTGAGTGTCAACATCTATAGAAACTTCACCAAAGAAAAAAAAAAGTACATAATTTGCATTAAGGGTTCAAACTACATTTAAACCCATGGATGCAAGTTGAAATACTGATGTAAAAAAAAAACCAAAAAAAAAAGGGAAAGAAAGAAAGAAAAGCAGACATTTTGGATTTGCTTTTGCCTACTGCAGTAAAGGTGAAAAACACTTTTAGTTTCACCTTATGTTTGTTGGAATAAATAAATCTGCTAAATGTTCATTCACCAGCCAATCAAGAAAGAACTAAAAATAGTAATATCCAATACCTTGGAAGCAAAATGCTGACTGGTGCATGTTGACACACTTTACACAATCAAAACCCCTATCATTTGGGGGATCCATGGGAAACCCTCACATGCGTGTACACACACACACACAAACCTCTCCCAACACACACACAGAAACACACCTATCCCAACCTCTCCCAATACACACACACACACACACACACACACACACACACACACACACACACGCCCCTCCCAACCCCTGCCGATTTGGATTTTTGTTCAACTGACACAACTGAAGTTAAGCAGCTTGTGGTATCTCCCTCTGTCAAAATACATTTTAGGCAACCATCATCTATAATCTAAGACAAATGAAGGTACTCCTGCACAAGAGGTTATACTTTCACCTACATCCATCGGCTTGTCTGTCCGTCTGCAGGCAAGAACACGCAAGAACCACCACACCAGTTCTAAGAAAACTTGGTGGAAAAGACGGAATGTAGCCTGAGGACAAACCCATCCAAGTTCGGTGTAGATCTGTGGGACAGATCTGGTTCAAACGGCAAATGAAGTTGTCATCATGTTTATAGCCCAGCTGAATCACAGGGCAGATGAAGGAATCCACTAAAATGAAACTTCAGTGGAAAGACGGAATGTATCCCAAAGATAAACCCATTTAAAGTTTGGTGTTGACCTGCGGAGGGTTCTGGATTTCACAGCTAATTCAGGATCCCTTCAATCTGGGTGGAAGTCTGTGTTCTTGAATGCATGCGTTCATTAATAACTATATAAATGGCTGTTTTTTTTGTTTTTTTTTTAAGGTTCCTTCTTGCTTTCCCTAAGTATATCTTATCATTCACAAAGTTCTACACATTTAAATCACAACCATGTAATGAACTCAAACATACAATAATCTATCACACTTTCCATGTAACATACACACAAACATGATTGCATACAATATAAATCTACCGAATCAGTGGGCAAAAGGCATGGATCAGAATAAACCGAATTCAATGTTTTCAGCATTGCGAGAATGTAAACATAAATTATATCAGACACCTTGCAGGTGAAGTGTGCACCTGACAGATACAACTAGGATAGACACTACTGTACGTGATTTTGTACATTGTTTCTTTGAGCACCCAAACGTTGGCGTGGGACATTGTTCCTCTCCAAATGAGTTTCAACATTGTTGGGGGGCACAGGCCAGACAGCTGGCGTTTGGTGTTCATGGGGCTGGGGCTGCCCCTCCACACCACCGTCTTCATTGTGCTGCAGCCAGTCCTCATCCTCTTCCTCATTATCCCCGTCTTCGTCCTTTTCTGCCGTCTTCGGCTGGTTTTCCTCACAGATGATTTTATGACACAGAGGACATTTGTCTTGCACGTAAAGCCACTTGCGCAAGCACACAGCGTGGAAAAAGTGTTTGCACTTAGTGATGCTAGCTGTCTTCAGGTCCTGGTAGCAAATGGCACAGACATCACTGTGTGCTTCCAGCTGTTCTTGGGTGGCCACATCAAGAGCAGCAATACGGGCGACAGCTCTTCTTCGATTGATGAACACCCGCCATCCTTCCTTTGCCTGGCACCATATGTTAAAGTATGCGTGTATGCACATCATCAACGCTCGGATGAACCCTCCAGACTCGAAACACATTATCCAGGCCCCGTTGCAGAACAGGAAGATGCCAAAGAGAAACTCAATGGTATTACCAAATGACTGGACATAGTAGACGTAATCATCCAGCTTTTCCCAGAATGTTTCTTTGTAGGCATCGATCATGAAAAGTGTGTAAACAGTCAGGGAGATGAGGACTTTGATGATGATCTCCACGCAGAAGGCAGAGACAGCCAGCAGCCAGGTGCTGACTTCATGCTGTGACCAGAGGTAGGTCATCAGCCATGTGGGAAACACTACCAACACCACACACATGGCCAGGGGTCGCAGATGGTTGGACACGACCCCCGAGCGAGATGCACTGACATTCATAAGCAATGGGTTGACCATGCTATGCATAAAGTGTAGGATGGCTGTGGACAGAAGACAAAAGTTACGGTAAAGTCTCACCAGCCTTTTGTCAAACTCCATCCCTGTAAGGCCAGTCTGGAGTGCCAGAATGAAAAACAGCACTGAGGTGACTGTGCCAATATTGCGCTCCTCTTCATGGTCGATGCCCAGTGCCAGAGCCACAAGCACACCCAGGTAAGAAGTGAGTAGAGACAGCATTGATGAAAAGCCTAATAAAGCAACCCATGTCTCACAGCTCCCCGCCAACAAATGATAAAACAGGTCCAAATTCATCTCCCATGATCCAGACAGATCAACTGAAGAGGTTTTGATAAAGTGATGATACACAGACTCCTGCACAAACCCACCAATTAACCACAAGAGTCGAACCACAAACATGGTCCTTAACGCATTTGGCACCTGAAGTCTTACCCAGTGATTGGAAATGTAGTCGGTGAAACCTACATGGTGGAACATTGTCATTTCGATCCTGAGAACACGAGGCAGGTCCTGGACCCAGAAAACGAATGCCTGAAGCCAGTCACCAACCAGAAGCAAAAAGGGGAGAAGACTCGAGAGCAGCAGTGTGAGAGGAATGGAGTCAGGAAGAACACTATGTAGAACAGCATGTGTGAGGGGCAAAGTAAAGGACAGATACAGCAGCAACTGTACAAGCAATGCCATCCTGTTGTTGTTCTCCACTTGCTGGTAAGAAGGACGGCTGGTTCGCAGAGCAATGAACAACTGTGCCAGCGAGATCTGCACGACTGCACTGGCCAGCAGTATCCGAGGATCGTGAGCCAAGGGGTGAGCTCGCCCACTCGAATTATAATTGAGGTTCAGGGTGAAGGTGGTGCTGCCTGGTGCGATGATCTTGGTGCTCCACACGTGAGACAGAACCAGCACACCCAGTGACAACAGGTAGCTGTAAGCCTCTTGCAGTTGCTGGATGGGCAAGCAGAACAGCACTGTCATGGCGATAGCCACTGAAACACACAGAACTGATGCCTGTCGTAAGAGTTACTCTACAATTGTTTCCAAGAACCAATCAAAACTTTGGTTCTAAAAGAAAAAAAAGATAAAATAACACATGCTAATTTGAATAATTCAACAAGATAATGATGGTTTGCAAGTGGGATGGGATGCTCGAGTGGGAGATGAGGAGGATGGATTTGAGGAGTGGGGTAGGGGCTGAAGGGATGTGGTGTGATATCTATAATATGAAAACAACTCTAAGATCTTAAACAAAGTGTTTCAAAGCAGTAAGCTAATGTTGCAAGATGAAGAGGGTTATGTAGCAAGCAAAAGACCAAACAGGGCCTTGATATCCACATGGAAGAAAGAAGATATCATGTCATCATTCTCAAATTTAATGCATAGAACAAAAATTAACTGCTTGGCCTGAATTTCATGTTAATCTGTTTATGTTAACCTTTTTTTTTGCTTGTTTTTGTTTGTTTGATCGGTCGTGTGTGTGTGTGTGTGTGTGTGTGTGTGGTGTGTGTGTGTGTGTGTGTGTGTGTGTTTTGGAGGGGAATGGGGGAAGGGGGTACCCATATTCCATACCATCTCAGGACATTACACTTTGCAGACATGCCACATCCACATCCCATCACAGCCCTGACAATCAACAGGAAGCAATCAGTATAAATTCGTTAAGATGAGGCAACCCACCAGAGGATACACTGCACTGCTGCTGAGTCACATTTGAGGTATTCACTAGTGTCTGTTCTGATCCAACATATGCAGGACACCACTCACCAAGTCCTTTACAGACAATAGCTGTTAAACCTGAGCCAGAGTGAGCAAGCTCTCCCTAGACAGGGTACCACCATTGTCCATCCAAGAACTCTTCCCATCAATTTGCTGATACCAGTGACCCCAACTGAACTAGCCATGGGCACAGACGATGGAGAAGACACCCAGAGGTCATCATGAAAGTATGGTTTTAAGGGCCACTGAATCCAAGACATTTTTTCTATGCTGATTGATGAGGATAAGGATGATGCAGATGAAGCTACAGATGCCCATTTTGGTCTGAGAATGCATGACTTTGCTTTATTTTACTCTTGGTTTCATAATGTATCCTGACAGAAATGACTTAAAAGATCCAGACACTCCAATAGTGGTCAGGAAATTAAACAAAACTCTCAGAGATGCATCCATAGAGTGTATGAAACTTGACTGTATGCAGAGCTGCCAAGGCCTTAATAGCACAAAGTGTAGCACTTCAATATTTCAAGTACAGTATTCGGAATTTCAACATAGCACTCACAGCCAAAAACAAGTTAGACTAGAGTCAACAGTACTACCAGTCAAACTTCATTTTGCACACAACATGATCCCACACACAGAACTTAGAAATCTTGCCAGTTATCATGTAAATTTGACTTGCCATCCCCCCCCCCCCCCCCCCCCCCCTTAAAAAAAAGAAAGAAAAAGAAAAGACAAAAAAAGGATAAGGAAAAAAAAAAAGAAGAAAAAGAAACAAAAAAGGCCAACAATGAAACAAACTGGCAAAGCGGCAAAATCTTGACCATTTTTAGCAATGTTTGTTAGACTGCCTTTTTTGTCCTTACCTCATTCAACTTGGTCATTTTTTGACAAAACAAGTCTACAGTGTAAAGTAAAGATCTACGTTGACTCACTTTCGTTTAAGCAGCTGCAGAGTCTGTGAAACAGTGTGGGTTTTCTTTGTTTGTTTGTTTTTGTTTTTTGGTGTGTGTGTGTGTGTGTGTGTGTGTGTGTGTGTGTGTGTGTGTGTGTGTGTGTGTGTTTAAGCAGCACTGTGTCACAAAGAGTAGTAGCATAACACTGACAACGAAATCACAGCATGCTAACCGAAAGAGTAGCACTTGGCAGCTCTGTGTTTGGTCTTCCTAACTGAGCCCACAGCAAACTCAATTTGGGTGAAAGCCAGTTGGGGCAGAAAAATCCCACCAATAAATGGTCCTGATAATAAAACCCACGATCTCCCAGCATCCACAACACTAACCATTTCATCATGGCGGCTGGTAATCTGGTAAGCTTGATTTACTTGGTTTTGATGCTTGCTACTAAATGGAGAAAAAAAAATGTAGCAGCCTGATGAAAAGTTCAGTAGGTTTGCAAACTTCTTTTATCAACTAGCCGAGATGGCTAATGGACAGATTTAAATTTCTCAAGCCCTGTATGAGGAAATGTTAGGAAGAAGGGAGATGGGGGTCTAGGAGGTGAGGAAAAGTAGGAAACGGGGCTATAGAGGATGCATGCAGGTTGACACTGTATTTATTTCCTTGTGTGTCCATTGTGTGTCAAAGTATGGATACACTGTGTGCATGCACACTTGTGTCAAGTTGCAAAAATGGTGGACTGATAACACTGAGTGATATCATTCTGCTGTCTACTCAGTCAATGTTGTTTATAGCTGAGCAAACTGCAAGGGCAATCACTCTGTCAAGATCATTCCTTAGCAAGTTGTTAAATTTTTCTTTGTTTTTAACCCTGACCTCAGCTACTGTCTTTCTTATAATATCAGAATGGTTAAAAAACAACAACAACAACAACAACAAACACCCAGTGTAAGTGCAAAATATATTTCGCTTTATTTAAAGCTTCTTCAGTTGTAATCATGGAACGAACGGAAAGCTTATAATATCTAGCAGTTAAACACATATTGACACATAGTAACAACATGAATTTGACATGCTGTTAAAAATACTTACTAGTGTTCTTTTAATTAATTGTTGCTTAGCGTTATAATACTACTTGTCTGATTTGTCCTA
Organism: Conus canariensis; assembly: GCA_033310375.1. Classification (NCBI taxonomy): domain Eukaryota; kingdom Metazoa; phylum Mollusca; class Gastropoda; order Neogastropoda; family Conidae; genus Conus; species Conus canariensis. The sequence continues at coordinate 84,721,481 of CM065718.1, forward strand.
TCACACAGCCTTTTCAAAGGAATGTTACCTGATAAGAGTTTTGAACAAGTGGTCCCTAAACTCCAAATTTAAAAAGCATTGCATGTTTATAGCCCAGCCAACCATATGGCCCTTTTTGGGTTGTTATAATTTTGGGTTCAAAAGAAGTCTCAGTAGGACTGGAAAAAAAAGAACAGAAGTAAACAACACAGAAAGAAGAAGTCCTCATTGTTAAGTCCTGCAAAAAACAAACGAAGTCCTACTTTAGCAATACCCCTTCCCCTCTACTTTTGCTATCAATACTACTTTACTAGCCATTTTCCGTGTGATTAACAGAAAACCTTTAACATGAAAGGAGGGACATGGGAGGGTGTGTGTGTGTGTGTGGGTGGGGTGGGGGGTGGAGGGGGGTATGGGAGAAGGGGGGTGGTGGGACCTATAGCTTTAAAGTAGGATTTTGTTTTCTACCATAAATTCATAGCATAACTAATCTTTAGATGAAAATGGGGTGATGTGATAGACAAGTACACATTTAACATTAAATGATCAATCAACAGGACAACTCATGATGTTAGTTCTTAACTTCTTTACAGACAGGTATACCAGGGCATAAATCTCCAACAGGCAACACTTCCAGATCACACCAGCTGACTCAGTGACTAGTAGTAGTAGTAGTAGTAGTAGTAATAGGGACGGCGTTTGGTTACGCCTAGACCGCGAGGTCTAATATTTGTTCCCTCATGGTTTGGTTCTGGTTATTTTATCTAGATTGGTCGTACCTAATGGGGTTTCTACTCGTCATAGCCATAAAATAGATCTTCTAGCTGGGGCAGTTTGTCGATCAGGTTCTTGAACTCATTCACTGATTTTGCAAATTTAACTGATGAAGGTAGTGCATTCCAGGGGGTTAACAACTCTGAAAGAAAATGAGAATTTGCGCTTGTTAGTTCTGGCATGCATTACAAAGAGTTTTCCTGCAGAGTTCCTAGTAACATTCACAGGTGCATAGGAAAACAAGGAGTGCAAATCAACATCATCATATCTGTGGAAAATTTTAAACATCTGTATAAGATCACCTCGTAGTCGTCTACCCTGGGGCATCCACAAGAGTGACCTCTCAACTGTGTACAGTGTATTAATACCAAGAATAGCATGGGTAGTCTTGAGCTTTTTTCTTCTTCTAATACCATGCAATGAGCAGTGTAGAGCTTTTTTTCCTTCTAATACTATGCAATCCAAAGTATGTGTCAATCTAAATGGTGAATAGGCCTAAGTCTCAAATCCGCACAAATTCAGTTTCAGTTCAAATTCAACTTTACAAACTGATAAAACTAGGACGTCCCGAGGGCCCCCGATATTTTTATGAGCTGAAATTCTTTATCAGTGGTTTCCACATATAAAAAAGCAAGAAAAGAAAAACAAAAAACAACAAAAAGACACACGCTTGCCCTGAGATGGGGCTTCCCTTCAGACCTCTGGTTCTCACGGTAATCATATTCTAGTCGGTCACTTGTTACATCTGCTGCTTGCTCAAATTCACTTGTTAATGCAATTACCCGTGTTCCACACATTATATAACACTTACGCGCTGTTAGGATCAGAATCCATAGAAGCACTTCACAGACATTTTCTCTTGCTTCGGCCTCAAACTGAAAACAGAAAATTCGGTCGAGAACAAGCAAAGGGGGAACTCGGCACAGGATATCAACTATGATCTCTGTTCCACTTCGCCGAGACATTTTGCCTGTTGATTCTGACCCTTCCTCTGATCAAATTTTTAAAGATCTCCTCACATTCTTTTATCATTCACACTAATGCAGACTGCTCCAGTACTTTGATATTACGCCATTGCTGAATGCAAGTTCTCCGAAAGCGAGATTTCCGCTTCCGCTTTCGGGGTGGCGTGATGAAATGGGACAAATCATACGCTTGTTGCGAATGAAACGGTTTAATGTGGTTAAACCGATGGGTCAGGTCTGGTATACCTATGAGGATTCGAAGCAAAACAACACACACACACACACGCGCGCGCGCGTTCGCGCGCATGAATTAAAAAGAAAAGGTGAAAGTGTAATCGACTCATTTTCATGATCAGGATCAGATTTGGGGCGTTGCATCAACTTGGATGTCGCGGTCAAATTCGTTCCACGGTCATTTGACCATGCAACGAATTTGGCCGAGACATAGCCTATTCAGGCTTTTTACGCCCCTTCTGTTTTTGGTGTTTGTTGGTCCAGTCGTTGACTAGCTCAGTCTTACTTAACCATCAAAGTCATATTTTATTTTAGTTATTGATTCATGTTTATCTATGAGGTTCTGAATGTATTCCTTTAGCCAACATTGTCATAAGTGTAACAAACATTGGGAGATCAAATCTGAATGACTGACATGAGAATCCTCATAATTATACTGTCAGTGAAAGTGGTAAAGGAAAGTAATGAGGTAGGAAAACTTTTGAAACTGATCATTTCACATATTAAAAAAGTTCAGTGTGAGTACTTCCTGAAAGTAAATCTTTGAAAAGAGTGGGACAGAACTGACTCCACAATTTCCAGATTTAATAAAGTAATAATTAGTCAGCTGATCTGTAATCTTGTGCAGTTTAAATACCACACACACACACACGCACACACACACACACACACACACTGCTTGGAACACAAACTGACACACAACTATGCAAAACAACTCGGAAAATGTACAGAAGCTGCTTTTATTCAAAATATTTTTCCCTGCTTTTTTTTTTTTTTTTTAATCTCCATTTTGGATTAAAATACATGAAAAGTCAAAGGAATCACTAGCATACACACATTATGTACACAAAAAGCTAGCATTGAAAGGACACTTGTAGAATCATAATTTGAATAAAACAATGTATCCAAGTATTTTCCTAAACAATCTGAAACATCAAATTCACACACACATGACAGCTTGACTAAAAAACAAGATTTAGAAAGTGGGTTAGTTACCACCAAGAACATAGACAAACAAAGTACAGGACAAGACACAATGCATTTCAACCTCTTGGTAAAAAGAAACATGTTTGCTATAATTAGTTTAAGTGATATTTGGCCATCTGGCCATAGCACAACTTTTCAAGATGATTTTTTTTCTCCAGTTATATCTTCAGTTTCTATCTGTTCCCTTTGAGGGTACAAAGATGAAGCAGAAGACTGGTAAAATAGGAATATTATTTTAAGATGATCTTTTTCTCCATGTATATCTTCAGCTTGTATCTGTTGCCTTTGAGGGCACAAAAATGAAGCAAAAGACCGGTAAAATAAAAATATTTCAAAATTACTTTCTCTCCATATCTTCAGTTTATGTCTGTTGCCTTTGAGGGCACAAAGATGAAGCAAAAGACTGGTAAAATAGAAATATTTCAAAATGACCTTTGTCTCCATGTATATCTTCAGTTTGTATCTGTCCCCTTTGAGGAAACAAAGATAAAGCAGAAGACTGTTAAAATAGAAATATTTCAAGATGACTTTTTCTCCATGTATATCTTCAACTTGTATCTGTTCCCTATGAGGGCACAAAGATGAAGCAGAAGACTGTTGAAATGTTTTTTAAGATGACATTTTCCTCCCTGTCATTGGCATACATTAGTGATCATATTTGGGCACAAAATCTGTGTCAGTGGGTTTTCCATGATAAATTGTCTGTCTTCCTCCAGTATTATTTTACAAGTGGAGAGTTTGTAAAACAAACAAACAAAAAAAGAAAAAAAAAAACTTTTCATTTATGATCTGTGTGGCATTGTATTCCTCTGAGTTTCAAAACAACTTGATTCTGAAGTTCAGCTATTGTGCGCACTATCAATATTCTACTAGGTTTGTGCGATGTGATTCAAGAGCACTTGTTTTCCAGCAGTGCACACATGCTGCTGAATTATGTACACATGCATGAGCAGTACAATTAAAAAGAATTCCCACAATAACAATGACTGATTTAAAACAGGAAAAGTATACTGCAAAGGTAACAGCTGTACTGTATGCAACATGACAAATGATTTTGCTGTTACACACTTCAAAGAAAATGATCACTGCGAAAGTTGAAAAAAAAAACAACAACAACAAAATAGATTGTGATATAAGAACATTTTTTTCTCGGCAGTGTTACTCATATGTATCGGAGTTGTATGCATGAACAGTGCAGCAGAAAAAAGCATCGCCATTATCAACAAAGACTGGTTTACAAGAGAAAAAATTTCCTGAAAATATTAGAAAGAGCTGTAAATAACAATACATGATTTTGCTGTTAAACGCATCAAGAGAGCCAATTTTTTTCACACACAGTTTTCTGAAAACTACAGGGGAAACTGCATCAACCATTACACTTGAATGCACATACCAATACTACATAATGCAAATTGTATTATGATGAACATTCTTTGCAGAACCAAAAAAGGCAAATTTCAAGTGACAAGATGACTGCAAATGAAAAAGTAGTAGAAATATCTATGGTCATTGTGAATGTAAAATGTGTATCACACTTCGACTCCAACATTTAGAGTTAACTCTGTTACAGAGTTCTTTAACTTTTCTTTTTTTTTTTTTTTTTTGCTCAGTGTTAGTGGCTTTGTGGCCTTAAGGTAGTGTGCCAGCCAAGGAAGCGAAAAATCCACTGCGAACGCAGAGGAAGAGGAAGTAGTTCCTCAGTCTGGAAGAGAAATTATACTTTAACTGTTGAATGTTGATGCAATGTTAATAAGAAAATATGCATCTTCATGATGTAGATTCATCATTTTAAACTCTTTAACAAAGGTGCAATATATTGTTAGTTATCAGCTTGATCTACATAATGAAAAAAAAAAAAACAACATGAAATGATGCAAGACACATCAGACATGCACACGAAAAAGATAAAACACACGCACACACACAAATGCAGAACATGCTGAGAAAAAATCAAAGCTTAATCAAATTTGTTTATAAACTTTATCTCCTTTGCCTTCGATAATGAAATAAACAATGTATGAGCACACTCACAGCCCTGCATCTACACAGCATAACCTAGTGGACGTGTGATGCATTGATTTGGTGCATAATCAGTGGATGTTTGTTGTTTGTGGGCTAGATCTTCACTGTCACCAAATCCATGTTGACCAGTATTAATACATTTAATTCATGCATCCCCTTATCAAGCATTTCACACGAATGCTGCTTCAAACAAATAACTGATAACCTGAATGACTGAATCATGATTTTTCCCCCTCATGTTTCTTTGCTCCTGTAAAACACACACACACACACACACACACACACACACACACACACACACACATTAAATAAATTACAAAATTGAAACAAAAATAACCTATGCCTTTGAATCAAAAAGAAGATTCTCCAACTCTTGTACATCTAGTGAATTATTGCATTCAAATGTTGGAGTCACTGACACATTTTAACAGAGTTGACAGAGAAGACTTTGTAAAATCTACCTTTGCTTTGACAACCAAGTGTTCACAGTTGGGGAGGGGGGGGGGGTTGCAGACTTTAAATTCCTGCACCCAACCATCAGTAAACTGCATATGTGCATCAAGGCTTTTGTAGCACTCGAACTGCTGCAAGGTGTATGCGCTTACACCACAGACATAGTAACTCACGAGTCCAAGGAACTTCAGTGGTGGTATAAGATTGAATTCATTTGACCGGTCTTTTCCCCTGGAATCGTTTGGATCAAATCCATTCAACCACACCTATTTTTGGCGATCGCGAGATCTACACTCCCCATCTAACTTGTCGATGTACTTGACGTTCTCTTTTGCTGCTGGCCGTCATCGAAAAATTGGCTTCCCAACAGGGAGGTTTCCGTTCGCTTCGGTAGAAACGTGACGTCATCGCTCGAAACCTATGTGCCCGTTTGATGTTGATTTATTCCAATAATTGATTACTCTGTTAGTAAATATAAGTTTTCCCAAATTAGTTCTGGAATATTGTTTGAATATCTTATCTTCACTGTTTCTGGTATTTATTAATCTGTGGAGTACAAAAGAGCATGCTTTGTCAATATAATAGTAACAATAATGATGATAATCCAGTTTTCAAGAAAGGGAGTAAACTTCTAGCAAACAATTACAGGCCAGTGAGTCTCACTTGCATTCTCTGTAAGGTCATGGAAACTCTGGTGAGGGAGCAGTTGATCGAGCATCTCCAAGCCAATGACCTGATATGTAGAGAACAACATGACTTCGTCCAGGGGCGTTCATGTGCTGCCCAGCTTTTGGATGTTCTGGATACGTGGACGAAAGTGCTTGACAGTGGAGGTTCCATCGACGTGATCTACATGGATTATCAGAAAGCGTTTGACAGCGTACCTCACCGCCGACTGGTCAGCAAGGTTAAAGCCCATGGGGTGTCAGGGAACGTCTTGCAGTGGATTGAAGCTTTCTTGGGCAAGAGAAAACAGAGGGTGATCGTGAATGGAGCGTCATCGCAGCAAGCTGATGTGACAAGCGGAATCCCACAGGGGAGCGTGTTGGGTCCACTGCAGTTCGTGATGTACATCAGTGACCTCCCCAGCCGAGTGGAGAGCAGTGTAAGGTTGTTTGCAGATAACACAAAGATTTTTACGAGAAGTGATCTGGAAGCAGCTACGCACATACTTCAGGATGACCTGGACAGACTCCAGCAGTGGTCGAGAGACTGGTTACTCAGATTTCATCCTGAGAAGTGCAGCGTATTGAAGTTGGGGAACAGGAAGTCAGAGGCAGTCAGATGCTCCCAGGATTCACCGAAAGGGGGAGAGAATGATGAATCCATCGGTGCTCAACCAATCATGACTGCAAATCCCAAACGGACTATGAACATGGACCAAATGGAATATCCATGTGTCTGTGGAAAGCGTTTCGCTACCACCCGTGGCATGAAGATCCACAGAACAAAGATGGGATGTGTGAAGACTCATCTGAATGAGCAGCAGCGCACTGCATCAGCAGATAAGACGTCGGAAGACCAAGGCCAGGATTTAAACCACAGTGCCAAGGACATCCACGCTGTTGGTTCGGATGAGGAATTTGCACAGGCCCTCGATGCCAGGCGCCTGAAACTCAACCTGCCACGAGCAAACGAAACTGAAGATTGGGAGAAACTGGATGCAAAAATCGTCCAAAGACTCGATGCACTGATAGGGAAAAGCACCCTGGAACACAAACTAGCCACATATGGGGACATTGTGTATGCCACATGTAGAGACGCCTATGGAGCAAAACTACCCAAAGAGAAAACACCTCCAAAGAAATCCAGACGCCAAGAAAAGATGGACAAGATCAGGGTCCAAAAGAAAAACCTCAAGATGCAAATGAAGACCGCACTGCCAGCTGAAAAACAAGGCTTGGAAAAACTGTGGAAAGACCTGAAAGAAAAACACAGCGCCCTCAGCAAAGCGGAATCTGCAAGGAAGAGGAAGAGCAAAAAGAAGAAGACACAAGAGCGCTTCTTCAGAGATCCCTTCCAGTTTGCCAGAACACTGTTTGAGCAGCCAAAATCTGGGACCCTAAGTGTGGACAAAGGAGTTCTTGAGCAGCATCTGAGGAAAACATACTCTGACCCACAGAGCAAAGCACCACTCGACATTCAAGGTCTGGTGTGGCCAACCAACCCTGAGGAACAGTTCAATGGCAAGCCTCCAACGTTGGCGGAAATCAAGAAGGTGGTCGACAAAGCCAGAGCCAAATCATCACCAGGGCCAAACGGAATACCTTACCAGCTTTACAAGAAATGTCCCAAGGTGCTGGAGTGGCTCCACAGGCTGCTGCGATCGGCTTGGAGAAACCAAAAGATCAGCGACCAGTGGATGACGGCAGATGGTGTGTACATCCCCAAAGAGCAAAACTCAAGTGACATCAGCCAGTTCAGGCCAATATCACTACTGAACGTCGAAGGGAAAATCTTCTTCTCTGTCATGGCAGCAAGGCTGACCAAGTACCTGATGGAAAACAAGTACTTGGATGTGTCAGTCCAGAAAGGTGGCATCCCAGGCGTGGCTGGCTGTGTAGAACACGCCACAATGATCTGGGACGCAATCCAAAAAGCAAAAACAGAAAAGAGAGACCTGGACGTAGTGTGGCTTGATCTGGCAAACGCATATGGATCTGTGCCCCATGAGATGATACAGTTGGCTCTTGAGATGTACCATGTGCCAAAGAACATCCGCGACATGCTCAAGAAGTACTTCAATGGCTTCTCAATGCGGTTCTCTACCAAGGAGTACACAACAGACTGGATCAACTTGGAAGTGGGTATTGCAATGGGCTGTGCAATTTCCCCAATACTGTTCGTGCTGGCAATGGAACTCATCTTGAAAGCAGCAACAAACAACGCGAGACAAACAGACCTTGGCGATGGATACAAGATGCCTCCTCTCAAGGCCTTCATGGATGACACTACAGTGATTTCATCCAGAGAAGACGAGACACGTCATGTGCTGGAGAGGCTGGACGACATAGTTGCCTCATCCAGAATGAAGTTCAAGCCAAAGAAATCACGGAGTCTCTCACTGAGGAAAGGAAAAGTGGCCGGATCTGTGGTCTTCAGTGTTGCCAACCAGGCCATTCCAACAGTCACAGAAGAACCAGTCAAGAGCCTTGGAAGATGGTATGATGATACGCTGAAAGACACACAAAGAGCAAAAGAAACCAAGCAGATGGCGGAGGAAGGCTTGGAGACCATTGACCAGTGTGGGCTCCCTGGCAAATACAAGGTCTGGTGTCTGCAGTTCATACTGATACCAAAGCTCCTATGGCCTCTGATGATATACGACATCTGCACCAGCATAGTGGAGGCAATGGAAGCCAAAATCAACAAGTTCACAAGGAAATGGCTTGGTGTCCCACCCTGTCTGACTGACATAGCGCTGTACTGTCGCCAAGCAAAGCTGAAACTACCCTGAAATCCATCCTGGAGGAATACAAAGCAGGGAAGATCAGACTTCAAAGCATGCTGGAGGACTCAGGAGACAAGGTGGTAGAAGCAATCAAGCCCCAGCTGAAGACAGGCAGAAAATGGAAAGTTCAAGAGGCGATGGATTCTGCAAAAGAAAGTCTCAAGATCAGAGAAATAACAGGACACACACAGACCAACAGACAAGGACTGGGGGTGACCAAAACTGAATGGTGGTCAAAGGCCAAAGGAAAAGCCAAAAGAGACATGATGATTCAGGAGATGAGAAAAGAAGAAGACCAAAAAAGACTCCAAAAAGCAGTCCAGCAGAGCCAGCAAGGGCAATGGACAACGTGGGAGAATGCACTCCAAAGAAGTCTCACTTGGAATGACATTTGGCACATGGCCCCTCTCAGGATCAGCTTCATTCTCAGATCTGCATATGACCTTCTGCCCTCAAATGCAAACCTGGTGAAGTGGGGAAAACAGACGATCCTGCATGCCCCCTCTGCCATGAAAAACAAACAGTGGAGCATGTCCTAAGCTCATGTAAAGTAGCCCTGGCTCAGGGAAGGTACACATGGAGGCACAACCAAGTGCTCAAAGAGATTGTACAAGTAGTCTGGGCTAGTACCAACACCACAAAAGGGAAAATCAGGACTCCAAAAGCACCCGCAACATTCTTCACGGCAGGAGGCAGCAAATCATGGCCAAGAACAACAGTGCCACTCGAAACATGCAGGCAGAGTCTGCTGGACAGGGCAGATGACTGGGAGTGCACTGCAGACCTCCCAGAATGGAAGAGTCACCCAGAGATCATCAGCAAGAGTGGCATGAGACCAGACATAGTAGTCCACTCTCAGTCAACCAAGCAGCTGATCATGATCGAGGTCACGGTGCCATATGAGAACAGAATGGAGGCAGCTCAAATCTACAAGACTGAAAAGTATGCTGATCTGGCAAACAGCCTGAGGAGAGAAGGCTATCAGGTCAAAGTCCTCACTGCAGAAATTGGAGCTAGGGGGTTTGTAGGAACGTCTGCATACAGCCTCATGAAACAGCTCTCAGTTGCAGGGAAGGAAAAAACCAGAGCCCTGAAAGCAATGGCAGAAGCGGCAGAGAGGTGTTCAAGCTGGATCTGGTCAAGGAGGAACAAAAGTGAACTTCATAAGGCTTAATTTCCCTACAAATATCAGGTGTCCCTGTGGCTCAGTGGTTAAAGCACGAGTCATTAAGTGGAAAATGAGCATGTCCAGAGGGTCATGGGTTCGAATCCCAGCCATGGCTCGTCCCAAGATGGGAAAAAAAAGGGGGAGTCATGAACCGGGTGTGGCCCAGCCCCCCTAGAGTGTCAGGAGATAAGGGCCGAAACACTTGCTTGAAGGGGGCTTCTCTTCTGAGGACTCTCTGCTGCCACGCTCTCCACGAGTTTCTTTCTACTACATGAGAGGGAAGACCAACCAAGGAGAAGATTACAACTTGGCCCCTGCTGAAAGTGATGTGGAGAAGGACCTAGGCGTCCTGATCGACAACAAGCTTGACTTCAGGGCGCATGTCGCGAGCATCACCGCAAAGGCGAACAAGGTTGTTGGCGCCATACGGCGCTCATTTGACTATCTTACTGAGGACCTGTTTATCCAGCTCTTCAAGTCGCTGGTCCGACCACTGGTGGAATATGGGCACACTGTATGAATCCACACTCAAAGACCCTCTGCAAAGACATTGAGGATGTGCAACGCCGTGCTACTAAGCTAAATAGGTTCATTGAAAGAAAAGCCGTGTCCAGAAAGACTCGCCACTCTGAAGCTTCCCAGTCTTGAGCACCGAAGAAAACGTGGTGACATGATTGACACATATAAATACGTTCATGGTGTCTACAAGACAGATCAGCCACAGTTCACACTCGCAGTAAGCAGAGAGAGAAGAGGAAACAGTCTTGAGTTGAATAAATCACACTGTAGGCTTAATGTACGCAGTTCCTACTTCTCAGAGCGAGTCATCAATACCTGGAACAGCTTGCCGGACAGTGTTGTCACTGCACCTACCATGTCAGTTTTCAAGTGCAGGTTGGACGCCCACTGGACAAACCTGCCCACAATCTATGATCCAGATTGCTACCACTAGCCACGCATGCCAAATTATAAGCATTCTGGATTACCTCCTGGAAAGACGAACTGGCCTACCCAGGCCTCAAGCGTCTCTACGATCAAGTATCAAGTAAGTATGATAATTTCTATAGGGCCCATCTTAACAACGTAGGCTACAGGGTACTTTACAAATTTTAACAATTCAACATCTAACAAATATAAGCAGGACACACACACACACACACACACACACACACACACACACACACACACACACACACACACAATTCTGCGTTCACGAGTCATAAACACACACACACGCACGCACGCACGCACGCACGCACGCACGCACGCACGCACGCACGCACGGACATTAGCACGCACATAGCACGCGCGTGCGCACACAACACACACACACACACACACACACACACACACACACACACACACACACACACACACACACACTGGGACATAATGTCACATACATAAACACACTATATAACACGGTGAACAGCTCATTTTTACACGAGCAAAGTGTGCAAGTGACATGTAGTAATTTAGTAATATTTCAAGTGGTATATCGTCAGAACCATTAAAATATTAATATCTTGTATGTCTGAATCAAGTCCCCTCTTACTCTTCTTGTTTTAAGTGTTGGAAGTTGTAAATATTTTAATCTTTCTTGGTACCTGTAATCCTTTATATAATGGATCATCATTGTTGCTCTTCTTGGAACCTGTTCTTGAGCTTCTGATTGTCTCTTTAGCACTGGACACCAGTTCTGGAATGGGTCTAACTAATGTCTTATGCAATTGTAAGAAAGTGTCCTTTTCTATAAATGTGAAGGCTCTTCTTATTATTCCAATCATTCTGTTGGCCTTGTTAACACTACTTGCAATATGTTTGTCAAATAAGTTTTTGTCGAAAGACATACCTAGGTCTTTCTCTGCCTTACATTTAGATACTTTTATTTCCTTGTCCCCAATTTTCATTATAATAATCATTTTGTGGGTTTGATTTTCCAATATGAAGTACTTTACATTTTTCTGCATTAAAATATAGGTTCCAAATACCAGACCACTGTACTAATGTTTCAATATCCTTTTGTAATTCCTGATGCAATTTCGGAGAATTGTAAATTTTTGTGTCGTCTGCAAAAAATTTACATGTACTCTTTAGTTCAACTGGGAGATCATTTATAAACATCGTGAATGATATTAGTCCCAAAATAATGCCTTGTGGTATCCCACTAATAACATCGGCACTATGAAAGAAGGAACTGCCAATCCTTACCTTTTGAGTTCTTTTTGATAGAAAGTCTCTAATCCAACCAAGTATATTGCCTACTATTCCATAAGACTCCAATTTCTTTAATAGTCTTTCATGTGGTACCAAGTTGAATGCTTCTCTAAAATCTAAATACAATACATCTATATTCTCTCCTTTATCTATCTCCTTTGTAAAGCCATTTATTATATCTAGCAGTTGAGTCACACAAGATCTGTTTTTACGAAATCCATGTTTTCCTCTTGTGCTATAGGTTGTGTGCAAGTAAATAGTTCAGCTCTTCTTTTTGTATGCGGTAGAGAGAGAAGCTTGACCTAGCCATTTTGTATACAAAAGAAAGGGCTTCACACCCTCCCTTCCAGGACAGCTGGCCCAGAAAGAGGGAGTAAGAATTGGGGCTGGGCGGGAGGGGCGGGGGGGGGGGGGGGGGGGGGTTCTGATTCACGACCATCTACCCTCCCACTATTGAACAAAAGGGTATTTCTGAAATGTTGCCACCTGAATCCTTATTATAGGACAGTGACTGGCAGACCCCACCGGTTTGCATTGTCCCCGTGCTCCCACTCCATGTTCTCACACAACTGATCCCTTTCTCCTACTCCACCATCTCGACCCCACCAAAAACAGCAACAACAACAACAAACAGCAGCAACAACAACAAAGATCTGATGCCCCTGCAGATTAGTGTGCATGCCCACACTTCATTAGCGTTGTTTGTAGCAAGCCAACCGTGAGGAGCCAGTTTCATTTACCCATGCATGGACATTTTGAATGAATGAATGAAAAACGTAATAAGCACGCCCCCAAAATGATGGCTTGGTGCCCTGACCTATTGCGTGACATTCATAAGCTAGCTGAGGGTAATGCACAACAGACTAGGCCTAATGTCTCGTGGCAAGTTTGTGTCCATAGGTGTGTGATGCACGCGCATTCAAAGATTTCTCCTAATATTGGGGGCACTGAGGAACCCTGTAAAACTGATTAACAATGGCAACTGCTCAAAGTGTAGCGATGAACCATAGTGGTTTAACAAAATGAATCGGGACTGACTGAAAAGCAAAACTGACAGTTAAAACAAATTAACTGAATTTCATGAACAAGTTACTCGCGGCAGTTTCATGTGTTTTTCAATGTCAACGTGTGGATTGGTGCGGTTGCTCAAGCATAAGAAAAGAAAAAGATAGACAGGAAAGTGCCATTGGAATCCAGAGAACTGTGCACGCCCCAGGTAGCCTGTGTTCCAACGTAACTTGAACTTTTCGGTGTTTGAGGCCTTAAGAGGCCTGTTCACCGTTCTAATATACACTATATGGGTCAAAAAGAAACTCTGCGTGCGTGGAAGGAAGAGATTCATAGACTGAATCTATCTAGGTCGACAAACATTCTGGATTATATGTTGTCGGCAGTTCAGTGGGTGTCTAGTCATGATTTGAAGATGTTGACTGTAGGGGCTGTTACTACAGAGTCAGGAAGACCATTCCAAACATCAATCACTCAAAGAGAGAAGTAATTTCCCTTGATGTTCAGTCTGTGATGAACTTGGGATAATTTCAGGGAGTGTCCTCTGCTGTCCCTGTTGGTAAAAAATTCAAACTGTGGTTTGTCACTCCGGTAAATACCATGAATAAACTTGTACAAGTCGATCATGTCACCCCTTTTTCTTCTGTGCTCCAGGCTTGGATGTTGAAGAGTAGAGAGATGCTCAGGGTATGGTTTATCTTTAAGAAATGCTAAAAGTTTAGTGGCTCTGCGCTGAACATCCTCTACATCCTGGCACAGTGTTTTGTGGTAGGGTTGCCAAAGTGTTCGTACTCTAGTACTGGTCGTACCAGAGACTTGTACAGTTGTAGGAAAGTGTCTTTGGTGAGGAAGTCAAAGGAGCGCCGGATAATACCAACTACTCTTTTGCTTTAGCGGTTGCCTTGGCCACATGCTCTCTGAAATTCAATTTGTTATCAATGTAGACCCCAAGGTCCTTCTCAACGTCGCTTTCAGATAGAGTTGTGGTACATATCTCACCCTAGATGTTTACCTCAGTCATGTAGTACACAGCATCTGACTTCTTGTTCCCCAGTTTCAGAACATGGCATTTTCAGGGTGAAATTTCAATAGCCATTATCTTGACCAATTTTGCAATCTGTTTAGGTCTTCCTGTAAGGCATGTGTAGCTCCTTCATTGTCACTTCTTGCAAAAACCTTGGTGTCATCTGCGAAAAGGTGTACAGTGTTTTGAATGTGATTCGGCAGATCATTGATATACAAAACAAACAGAATAGGTCCCAAAACACTACCCTGGGGAATCCCTCTCGAGACATTGGCTTCTTGTGACTGTGCGCTATTGACGACAACCCGCTGACATCTGTTGTTTAGGAAGTCCTGTATCCAAAGTAATATCTTCCCTTTGATACCATGAGCTTGAACTTTCGAAACAAGTCGTCTGTGTGGAACGCTATCAAACGCTTTCTGGAAGTCCATGTAAACAATATCAACTGAGCCTCCATCATCTAAGACCTTAGTCCATGTATCCATAACATCAAGAAGCTGGGTAATGCACGACCTCCCCTTTACAAACCCATGTTGTTTCTCACTGGCAAGGTTGTTTTCTTCTAGGTGTTTGACAAGTTGCTCTCTTACTAATTTTTCCATTATTTTGCAGAGAATGCATGTCAGGCTAACTGGCCTGTAGTTATTAGCTAGCATTTTGCTGCCTTTCTTGAAGATAGGTGTTACCCGTGCTAGCCGCCAGTCTTCTGGGATTTTTCCTTCGTTCAAGGATTTTCTGAACAGCATGGCCACTGGGGTGGCAAGAACATCTGCAGTCTTGGACAGAAGCATTGGGTTTAGCCCATCGGGTTCCGGAGCCTTACTGGTGTTTAGATCTGCTGGCAGTTTTTTTTTTTTTTTTTTAAACTTTCTCAGTATCTATCACAAAGTCACTTAGCTCTTCATCGTAACTGCATTCCTGTGGTTCCAGCATGTCCCCATCCTCTTCTACGGTGAAGACGCTATGAAAGAATGCATTCAGAATCTCAGCTTTCTCTAGGTCCGACTTTGATTTGCTGCCATCCTCTTTTTTCAGGTCTGCTACACCACTCCCTGTCTTGGTTTTACTGTTTACATATGACCAGAAGGCCTTTTAGCCCCTAAGATGTCAAGCACATAACTGCTCCCGGGCAGATCTCGAAGGTTAATGGCCACCTCCATGGAAGCGTCCCATGGGTGTGCCAGCCTGTCTTTCATGACTGGAGAGCCCACCGGCAAAAGATACCACCACAGAGCGAACTCCAGCGCACATTCTGTAGCCCCAGTTGTTACCGCTTCGCTTTCTGGTGAAAACCGGACACAGGCATGCTTTCGTTACACTATCTTAAATGCCATCTGAAGAGGTTCCCAGTCTTTTCCACTGTCCACGTGACGTCTTTCTCTGTGGGTCAGTGGGTCTTTCCTCATTCTCACAGCAGTTGTGCGTACTAGCGCATGAATGTGTGTGTGTGTGTGTGTGTGTGTGTGTGTGTGTGTGTGTGTGTGTGTGTGTGTGTGTTGTGTGTGTGTGTGTGTGTGTGTGTGTGTGTGTGTGTGTGTGTGTGTGAAAGTGTTCCCGTGGGCGCTCAGAAATTCGTTTGAATGATAGTGTGGTGCAAAAGTAGGTCTAGTGTGAATGAAGCAGTGAACACGCGTGCGCACACACACACACACGCGTGCGCGCACACATGCACGCACGCGCACACACACACACTAACAATAACAACAACAACAACGACAACAACAACACACACTCACTCACATACACACATGCACATACAGACAGACGGACTGGCAGACACACACACATACGCGCGCGCACACATGCACCCACGCACGCATTCACAACACAACACACACACACACACACACACACACACACACACACACACACATACACACACAACACACACACAAACTCAAGCGCACGTGTGCGCATGCATGTATGAATGCATGCACACATCTGAAAATTAGGGGAAGCAAATAAGGCATTGTGCGTTTTACCGTAAAATACCGAGTATAAGCCCATCCCTCCTTTGCACAGTTTAAGGCCCAAAGAGGGGGATGGGCTTATACACGGTATTTACCCCTCTGCAGGAAACTTTATTACCCATAAAAGGGAAACTATACAACATGTTACTTCCAGAATGCTTTCTAAATCCATCCACGCACACGCACGCACACACACACATACAAACACGAGCATAAAGCTATAGAGAGAGCTAGACAGACACAGTGGTATAATGATTTTAATTTATAAAGGTTATCTCTTCAGGGATTGCCTGAAAAAGAATATGGGGGAAAACCAATGATTTATCTTTCATTTAAGAAAAAGGTCACTAGACCTTTCCTCTTCAAGGATTTTCTGAACAAAAAAGACTGTATGGGAAAAACAATGATTTATCTTTCATAAAAAAAAAAAAAATCATTTGTCCTTTTCTCTTCAGGGATTGTCTGAACAAAAAAATGGGCAAATCAATGACTTATCCTTCATTAAAAACAAATTAAAAAGTCACTTTTCTAATCTAGCTAACTCCTTTTCTTCTTTAGTCAGATTGCATGAATTGTCAGTGACCCTTGTCAAATCCGAAGAAGTCTTCTTCGTCTTCTCTCCCCTCTTCCTCTTCTTCCTCCTCTTCCTCCTCCTGGTTATGAGCATCGTTGGCAGCAGGAAGGTGAACCCCAATGTCCTCTGGAAACCACTCCAGAGTCTGGTCATCTTCTGATCCATCCATGGCATTGGAGATAGCACATGTCTTGAAGGCAGTGACGATGATGTCAGGTCTGACGCTGTCCCAGGCTCTGCCCACCCAGCTGATGATGTCCTGTCGAGTTGGTTGCCTCAGATTGCCCGCGACTGTCAGTGGACGGTCTTGTCTCATCCAGGTGACCCAGCTGTCACGCATGGCATCTTTGAAAGGCTTTGTGACGCTTACGTCCACTGGTTGGCCGAGAGGGGTGCAGCCCCCAGGAGTGTACACCACATCCACGTTGCACTCTTGTAGGGCTTCCCTCACTTCTTGGGTGCGATGAGCCGGGTAGCTATCCAGTACCAACAATCGTCAGTCATCTGCTGGGCCCAGGATTCGCCTGACCCACACAAACAGAGCCTCTCGAATCATCCACCCACTCCTCGTGGCATGAACTCGGATGTTATCTGGCACCTGCAGCTGTTGATAGACCCGTGGAGAGATCAGGCCATTTCTTTCCTTGAAGATGATCATTGTGGGAACTTTGTCCCGTCTGCTGCAACTAACAAGGCTACACTGAAGCCCCGTTTTTCCGCTCTCGTTGTCTTTGTTCTGACCTGACGACAACCTTTTCTGTCATTGGTCCTTTGAGGCAGCATATCAAATCTCACTATTGTTTGATCCATATTCACGATGCAGTTCAAGGGATAGTGATGGCGTCTCCGCAGCATCAGTACAGCACGCCGGTAATTAAAGAGCAGATCCCGGAAATCCCCTGGCACCTTCTGGCTGATGGAGGTGCTTCTTCGTGTTGATATGCCATGGTGCCTTTTCCTGCGTTGAACCCACATGTCTGAAGCAACGAACCCATCCAGCTGCAAAGCACCTGCAAAAGAAAGCAGAATCAACATAATCCGTTTCACGTGCCTTTACCAATCTTTGCAAAGATATGTGGTGTTTTAAAAATACCACACACACACCACACACACACACACACACACACACACACACACACACACACACACTCAACCACGCGCACACACGAACATGCATGCAACTTATTAGAAACAGTGTCGGAAAAGAAAGAAGGCTTACCTGCTATTTCTAAAGCTCTGATTTTGAGGTCTTTGTTGCGAACAACCCTTCCTACTGCTCGTTCTTGATCCAAATATTCAAGCACAGCCAGATCTAGTTCTTCTGATGCAACACGTTTACCAGGATGAATCTTCTTCTGCTCCTTTTGTTTCCCTGTTTGATTCTGTATCAAGACATGCCTCATTTCCTTCCACTGCCGCACCTGTTTTCTATCAACTCCGAACTCTTTGGCAGTTTCAGAAACATTGTGATTTCGTAAGAACTGGAGGGCAGAAAGTCTGAAATCCACTGAATATGACTTCTGACGAGGCATAGTCCTATTTCTGACAAACAACCATTAACTGAAAAGAAAACAGGGCCTGTTGGTCACTTCCGGTGATCCAAAGTGTAAAAGGTTGACATCACTACGGAAATATGATTCTCTCTTGGGCTCACACACATGCAGAGAGAGAATGTTCTAGGAGAGAGAGAGAGAGAGAGAGAGGGAAAGAGAGAGAGAAAGAGGGATGGGGAGAGGGGGAGAGAGAGAGTTACAAAAAAAAAAAAAAAAAAAAATGAAAGCTTAAGTTGGGGGTGGGCTTATACAAGGTATTTCACCCTTCACACCGTTTTAGCCTCTAAGTAGGGGGTGGGCTCATACTACGAGATGGGCTAATGCTCGGTATTTTACGGTACATCCAGAGCAAAGATTATCTACCTTGTATGACTACATCGTGCTGTATCCGAATTCTCTCTCTCTCTCTCTCTCTCTCTCTCTCTCTCTCTCTCTCTCTTCAGTCACCCCCCCCCCCCCCCCCCTTTCCTTAATCCAACACCACAACATTCATTAGTCTGAGGGGCAAATGGACAAAGTTGAGGACCAAAAGATCATGTAACTATCAATACAGACGTCTCTGTCTGTCTGTCTAATTGTCTGTCTTTCTGTTTCTCTCTTTCTCTCTCTCAGCATGACAGGACTGCGTGTGATTACGTCACGCGCGCGCATGCTTGTATGTATGTGTGTGTATGCGCGCGAGAGCGCGCGTTCATGAGCGCGTGCGTGCGTGCGTGCGTGCGGGGTGTGTGTGTGTGTGTGTGTGTGTGTGCATGCTTGTATGTATGTGTGTGTATGCGCGCGAGAGCGCGCGTTCATGAGCGCGTGCGTGCGTGCGTGCGTGCGCGCGCGCGCGCGTGTGTGTGTGTGTGTGTGTGTGTGTGTGAAGTATAGAAAGGCTTAGCCTGCTATCAGCTTTGTTCCTTTCCAAGGTTAGGACTGGATGACAAAGGGGGATCAATGGTTTACTTGTTTACCTGATACATTTGGAAATAAAGATCATCATCATCATCATCATCATCGTCGTCGTCGTTGTTGTCGTCGCTATCATCATCATCATCGTCGTCGTCGTCGTTATCATCATCATCATCGTCGTCGTCGTCGTCATCGTCGTCGTTGTCCTCGTCGTCGTCATCATCATCGTTTTGGTCGTGGTCGTGGTCGTGGTTCCCCCCCCCCCCCCTCTCTCTCTCTCTCTCCATCTCAGAGTGATAAGGCTAAGCGCACTTATGTTTGAGTGAGCGAGTGAGTGTGTGTGTGAGCGACTGCGTGCGTTCGTAGGTGCGTGTGTGCATGCGTGCGTGCGTGCGTGCGTGCTTGTGTGTGTGTGTGTGTGTGTGCACGCGCGCGCGCGCGCGCATTTGAGTGTGTGTGATCATCATAGTCGTCATCGTCGTCGTCGTCGCCGTTCCCTCCCCCCCCCCTCTCTCTCTCTCAGCGTGATAAGCTAGGTGCACTTATGTTTAAGTGAGTGTGTGTGTGCGCGCGCGCGCGTGCGTGTGTGCGTGCAGGCGTGCGTGCTAGCGCGCGCGTTTGTGTGTTGTGTGTGTGCGCGTGCCCGGTTCCCCACTCACTCCCCCTCCCCATCTTCCATGGACATAGAAGCCCATTGAAATCTATCGTATCCCCCATCTCTCTTGTACCTCTTTGACAGGGTAAGCGGCTGTATTCGATGGACGGGGCGAGAAATGCGGGTATCTTATCCGAATGCATCGCACAGTCTTTGGGCTCCATAAGTCTGAGTCTGTCTTGGGATTATCATTATATTTATTCATTAGTTTTTTTGTTTTTTTTTTGTTTTTTTGCAAATCAGCAATGGATGGCCTTGTGTTTCTGAATGGTCGTTATAGTATGGCATCCGCAGGGGGCCGCAAAACAGAGAAATTGTTTAGAGGAAAAACTTGACAACTAAAGGGGACAAAATGCCAATAGACGAACATACATTTTCATCTGAGGCTGGAGGTCTGTATACTGATCCAACAATGACAGGTCTCTTATTCTTAAAATTAATCCTACAAAATAAACTTTCACTATTTTTTGCCTTGATATAAAAACTCACTAGCTAAGTTCTTCCGAATGGCAATCAAGACTCCCCCACTTCTTTTTCCAAGTCTGTCCTTTCTATAAATATCAAAATCCTCCATTAGAAGCTCACTGCTGGATGTTCCAGTTTCTAGCCAAGTTTCTGTTCCAATTACAACATCAATGTTTTTTTTGGTGACTAAATTACTGAGTTCTTCCTTTTTCTTGGTAAGTGATTGAAAGTTTACGACTATGCATTTAAGTTTATCTTTTCCTCTTAATGATTTGGAGTTCGGTTGCACTTTATGATTTGGGATTTTATCAGTTTTAGAATCAGGGGTGGATGCAAACTTAGGACAAAATTTCAAGTTTTCTTTTGGGGATCGGCCTGGTGAGATAGGGTCAAAACGGTTGCTTTCTGAGCTGCAATCTTCAATAGAATCTTCAAAAAGTCTCGAACTAAAGTTTGGAAGCCCGCAGGTAAAACACGTCCAAGATATATCACTATTACATAATGCTTCATAAACTGCTGAATTTAATAACATACATTTAGTGTGATACCATGTATTGCATTTCTGTCTGTCTATAGATGTGTATAATTCTTGCCTCGAATTGGGAAATAGGGGTGAAGCTTTGGGATCCAAGACTTCCCCCATTCCCAATCAAGTGAAAACAAAGCAACAAAACCCACAATGTGCAGCTGATTACTGTTGTGTGTTTGGGGTATGCAGTTTCACTCTCAGGAACTCGCATGGTCTTGTTTGCTATGCCTTACCTCTGGCAGAGGCAGATCCTGGGCCAGGAGTGTTCTGTTAATGTGTCACTGTTTACACATTTCAGGATTTTGGCTGGAATGCTAGTATCTTTTTTTTTTCTGGAACTTTGAAGAGCTATGAAAATCACATGATTTAAATTGTGGAACAAATAAAAAAAAAGTGGAAAACAAAGGGTTGCAACAGTAACCTAAATGATTGTTTAGGTGCAGTAGGTGAAAGATCTCAACTTCCCACTTGACCTCGAAAGTCCATGACTTTTCAAGAAAAGGAAAGCATTTTTTTACAGGTACTTAACTGACCAATGAGGTCTTGTAAACGGAACTGTTTTATTAGTAGCTGTGGTGTGTTAGGTCCGTGGGTTTTGAAGATAGCAAATAGTTTGAACAGGAACTGTATTTTTTGTTCATGTTTTTTGAAGGCCGCGGACTGTATGTATTTCACAACTATTGCACGTTTGATTCATGGCTTTTGAATACAGTGGATAGGTACTGTATATTCGATCCATGGGTTTAATGTAGCTTTTTTTTTTGTAGGTACAGCGTGTTTGATCCATGTTTTTTCAGAGACAGGGAAACTGTCTTGATACCTGTTGTATGTTTGATCATTTACAGGGAAACTGTCTTGATACCTGTTGTCTTGATACCTGTTGTCTTGATACCTGTTGTATGTTTGATCATTTGCTTTTGATGACAGTGGACTGGTTTCTTCATATGCAAGGCGTGTGCGGTCCGTGGTGAATGAATGGACACATTTTGTCAGTAGTGCAGAGTTCCTGCTGACTTGCATTTTGTATGGCACTATGCATGAAATTCCCTGCATGATTATGCTTACAATTGAACAATAACAATCACTCATGTCAGCTTTTAAAAACCTGCATTGTCTGTGACCACAGCAGATCAGAGTGGCCTGTAGGAGCCTGCAAATCATTTACAGCATTTTCAAACTCATGGTCAGAGGAAACTCGAAACAGATTGCCTTGCTCTCAGCACATATTCATTCAAAGCGTGCTAGAAATAGAATATGCATGCCAATTGTTGCGTCATATTTGTGGCAAAATAATGACACTGGATACCTGGATTAGACATAGATGAAACAATTTGTATGCTCAATGATGACCCTGCAGAATTGTGTTCTTGGGGTCAGGTGTTTCATGACACTGGGTACTTGGATTAGACAAAGATGAAACAATTTGTATGCTCAATACTGACCCTGCAGAATTGTGTTCTTGGGGTCAGGTGTTGGCTTAAAAAGAGTAGCTTGCAGGAGTTCTGTCACTTTCGATCCCACAGCGAACTACTTGATAGGAACCGTTTGATCCATGAATTTTTAAGACAATATGATGGTTTCGCCCATCTCCCATTTCTGTTTTATCCAACCCTGTGTCTTCAGATGGGAATGTTCGTTGTCAGAAACTAGCTAAGACAATGGAAGTGGCGGACAGCAACTACAACCGACTGGACAAAGAGTGATCGACTGGAAGGCTTCAGGCAGTCATGGTCATGGTGGGTGTGGTTCATGGTCTTCTTCGTCATCATCACTTTCCTTGCCATGATCATCTTCCTGAAGATCTTCCCCAAAGGATGAGGGGGATGCAACTGCCTTACCTCGTCGAGGATGTGTGTGGACTGGCTGGTGCCTTGGTGAATTTGGTTTGGGCATTGTTTGGGCAGCTTCAGGACATCAGCTGTGACAGCCGTTGTTGGTCTTGGATCTTCTGTGATAAGTAGCATTGTCCCTTTGCGTGTGTGTGTGAAAGAAATAATCAACCTTACTTGGATAATGACCTTGTGTGTGTTGAGGGTACATTTCAGAATGGTTCAATGATATAGAAGAGGTAATGGATTCAATTTCACATCGTCTTAGTGGTGAAACTCCATTGATTGTTAATGTGATAACAAGCAATCAATTTTCCATATGTTTGAGGCAAAACATCTTGTGTCAGACATATGGTCAAATTACTTTTTGTCAGCCTGCAATTGGGTTGCAGGTCTAATCACATTTTCACAACTTAACTAGTCTGCAAGTTCTAGTCAAAGTAGACCAAAGCCATACTGAGTTCTTTTGCTGCCATAGATTCTAAAATATAATGCAGTTTATTCCTTGTTTCCGTTTAGTTACAATTTTTTGCTTGCTTGCTTGTTTTTGGTTCATATGACAGAGACAAAGATCTTGAAACTGCATTACAGTGGACATTTTGCCTTTTAGACTGTCTTTGTATGTGTATGTACTGTGTGTGTCTGATAGAGAGAGAGGGAGAAAGAGAGAGAATGTGTATGTAATCATCTGGATGCCTTATGATGACACCGACAGAAGACTTGATATAAGCAGCTGTAGAAACTTTCTATCACAAGGAAACAATATAAGCAGCCGTAGAAACTGAAGTCACAAATATTCAGACATAAAAAGGCAGTGCTGAGAGTCAAGGATCTTTTATAACACTGACCCAGAATCCCAGGTCCCCTTAGAAATACAGAGTTGAAGGTCTTGGGATCCCTCAAGAACGACAGCCATGGACAGCCCAGTAGCGGTGCACAGCTGGGTTTTTTTTCAATGTCATAGAAATATGTTTTCTCTTGTACAAAAATAAATTGCTTATCATTTTACGGTTGTGACAGACCCTGAAAAATTCCAAGACCTTTCCAGATTTAGCTTTACAGAATAGACTTTTCCAGCTGCTGTGGAAACGAGTTTCCCACTACGTTTCCAGACTTCTCGGACTGTGTAGGAACCTGCATTCCATAATTGGCATTCATGTTCATACACACACACTCATATACACGGCAGGAACCTGCATTCCATAATTGGCATTCATGTTCATACACACACACTCACATGGCGCATGTGTACATAGTGCTGTTCCTGCCGGCAGAAGGTTGTTGCTCTGTGTTAGAAGGCGTTGTGCAACAAACAGTATGACAAATGCCATCAGATGTATCTCAGTGATAGCCATGATAATAGAGCAGGTGAAACATTTTGGTTGGGCACCGTCATCGAGTTTATTCAATTTCATACAAGACAATGGCACAGACAAAATAAACATGTGTCATGACACAGACAGACAAATACCCAAACAGGTAGGCTCTGCATTCAGGTTTGCTGTACATACTATGTGACAACTAATGTCATCTATACATGTTCAAGAGCACAAGGTTATGCCAGTCTTGACCAGTAATCATAACTCCTTGCCACATGTCCATTTCACTTTCCTTCTTCACTGGTCTTCTTTCATTGTCACAGCCCACTGATCACAGAGCCTACGCCTACATTGTTGACATACTGGGTCCAAATGTGCCACAGTACTGAAGGGCAACAATAGGGTCACTTTAACAAATGTGCCTCTTCACATTCCCTCTCTTGCTACTTATAATCAATGGTTAACAAGGCACCTGTTTGTGGACGGGCATTTGTTCATGTGTGAGTGCTATCCAGTTTATTGAGAAATAAAAAAGAATTTCTGGTGTACATATCAGGGGTGGAGTGGGGTGGGGTGAGGGAGTCGCTCAATGTATCGATGGTGACAGACGGAAACCTTGCTTCTCATTTTGAGTGATTCTAAGAGTGAAAAAAAATTGTAACTTACTCCCAGAAAGCAGAGTTTTAAATATGTCAGTGGCAAAGGTACCAGGCATTTGACACGTTACAAACCACCAGGTCAACAGCCAAACTACCAATCACTTAACATGAGACAGTAACTGTGAAAACAATTTCAGGTAAAAAAAAAAAGAGGCAAAATCCTTTTTTTTCCTTTCTTTTGTTGCATACATCACAATGATGTAAGTCTCTACCTAAACGTGTTTCTCACATAATGATGTCCATCAGACAGATTTCAGGGAGTTCCATACTTTAAACCCTATCTATGCGCAATGTGAGAAATGTATATGTAATGAATTTAACATATATGGAAATGAGTTGGATACTCTCAATATGGACAATCAGAAGAAAGCCAAAGAAAAGATTCAGGAGGTTTCTGATTCCATTAGTCATCTACTACATCACATACAATTTCAGCAAAGCACTTACACAGCCACACCAAGATCACTGTTCATTACATCTTATGTCCACACAGTTCTTTTACAGCTCATATGACAAACACCAGGCTGTGTCATCCAACAAAGAAACAGACTGACATTTCAAAAAGCTGCCATCAAAAACATTTCCACCGACTTGACATCAAGAGCAGGTCCAAAGAAGGTGATCAGGTTGTTTTTTTTCTTTTCGACACACTGTTCTGAGATATCTGAAGTTTCAGTTTGCTGACGCAGCAGCTGGGGGCAATGTCCTTGCTCTGCGTTGTCTCTCCATCTCCAGAACACGGTTAAGGATCTGTGGACTGCAGTCTGACTGGCAGTGGCTCAGTGTGGATAGCCTGCACAATGTGAGAAGAATTCAGCCTTTCTACCTGAATACAGTCAACAGAAGACGTTGAGATGTGAACAGTTCATCTCACGCGCCATCATGCCCCAACCACAAAGGCCATATCAAAGCAGCCAGCAAGTTAAAAACAGAACAAACGATAAAAAACGTATGGACCAAAATAAAATGATTAAGCTTAAATCTGCATACTTAAAAGATTCCCTAATCCATGTTCAATATTCGCATTCAGTTAGCTAATGGAAACATAAGCAGATCCAGCATGTACTACAGTTGAAAACAGTGCATCACTGTCTAAATGATGGGGGTAAAAGCACTCAACACATGTACAATCCTCTTACAAAAACAAGACAACACTCATATAGCAGCCTGATCTCCAAAGCAGGACCAGGCAAAGTCAAGATGCAAACATTCTACTTCCTGCATGTGACAAGCACGCCATCAATCTGTAGTCTGCGCTAAAAATAGTGTGTATATCCATAGCCTGAGGCTTAAAAAGACAAGTTGGTCTCAGTCTCAAGTCAGTGTAAGGTTCCGACAGTTGTCTGCACTTCATTTTCTGCCACTTCTACACATTCAGTACACAGAAAAACCATACAATACTTGGAAGGAACTCTTATGTACACCTACAGTGTAACTTGACCTTGCATTCATAAAAACCATACAATACTTGGAAGGAACTCTTATGTACACCTATAGTGTAACCTGACCTTGCATTCTGAACTATACCACTCAACACTTGCTAGGGATCAGCAATTAAAAACAGTGTATGAAAAAAATTATTTTGAACTGACTTCAATAAACACGTGATCCAGCAACACAAAACAATGTGAAAGACAATCACGCTGTTGCCTGCACCTTCACGCTGGAACATGCAGCATGGTGAGCACGTGAATGGCGTGACCCCTCATTCTGGGGGTAAACTGGGAGAGAGGTCAGCGTCACATTTGCTGTTTTGGGACCGGCAAAGAGTGGTTCAGTGTGATTCGGGCAGTGTTTATCGCACCACAATGGAACAGCAAGCACAAAGACGACGCCTTTCCGCAGAAGATATGGCGAGAGGAGTTGGGATGCTGCTAGGAGGGTCATCGCAACGAGAGGTTGCTGGAGCCTTGGGCGTATCCCAGAGCGTTGTTTCCCGTATGTGGAATCGATATCAAACAACAGGGACAGTCACTCCACGACATTCTGGAGGTCACCCACGTGTCATAACCCAGCGAGAGGACCGATATCTCCTTGTCCAGGCACGAAGAAATCCTGTCCACAATGCCACACAGCTGCAACATGACCTCCAGAACGCATCAGAGAACCGGGTGTCAACCCAGACAGTCAGGAGAAGGCTTCACGATGGTGGTCTTCATTCAAGGGCCCCAGCAATTCGGGTTCCACTGACCAGACAACATAAACAAGCAAGGTTGCTGTGGGCACTGGAGCACCAAGGCTGGACTGCTGCAAACTGGACTCCAGTTTTGTTCAGTGATGAGTCCGGGTTTTGTTTGGACATGACTGACCGGAGAAGGAGGGTGTGGCGAAGGCAGAATGAACGATTCCACCCCAACTTCATTGCCCAGCATGACCGCTATGGTGGGGGCTGAGTAATGGTGTGGGGAGGCATTTCAATGCAAGGCAAAACCCATCTGCTGGTGATGGAGAATGGCACCATGAATGCAGTCCGATACCGTGACGAGGTTCTTCACCCCATTGTCCGACCCTACGCTGGTGCCATTGGTTCCGACTTCATCCTTGTGGATGACAATGCCCGTCCTCACCGTGCCCGCATTGTCAACCAGTACCTTCAGAATGAGGGAATTGCACGCTTGGAGTGGCCTGCACGCTCACTGGATCTCAATCCGATTGAGCATGTCTGGGATATCACTGGGCGAGCTGTCCAAGCACGTGAGCAGCTGCCTCAGAACATCCATGACCTTGGAGTTGCCCTCCAGGAAGAATGGGCCAGAATCCCCCAGCAGCAGATCAGGAATCTCATCTGCAGCATGAGGAGGCATTGTAGAGCTGTGATCGCAGCCCGTGGTGGTCACACACATTACTGAGAGTCCATTCATTCTCAATTCCACACAGACAGCAGTGGATTGTTCAGGTTGACTCTTCCCTTCCATGCCCTGTTTCAGGTGGCTTTTAGGGGTTGTGTCATTTGTCCATTCTGTTTCTTGGTTTATCTGATGGAATTTCCCTCATTTTTGTTTGGTTTGGATGAAATAATGACTAATTAACAGTATTTGACCGTTTGAGTTTTGATTGACAAATATTCTGGACCATTACAGTGTGTTGAATATCTGATCCCTAGCAAGTGTTGAGTGGTATATATTCACATAAACCAGACATACCCTCCGTCCAGTTTTGCCTCCAAATCCAGATTCTTTTAGAATCAGACACTCACTTGGGTGAGACAACTTGCGCCATACCTGACAAGGGACAGAAGGCGATGGAAGTCACTGATGCTCATTGCAGAAGGGTTGTCCTTCCTGGCTGCCACAAACTCTTCTTGCAGAGCCTGAAAACAAACAGACCTGTAACTCTTCCAAGAACTGCCAGACCTGCTGGTCTTGAAGTGAAAATGTCAATGTTTCATTACAGATATACATTTTCAGCTTACCACCTATCCCTATAAATAATGCCGAAGATCTTAAAATCAACAAAACTGATGAAGAATTCTCTTTGGGATTCTGTGTACTATACAACACAGTACCATGGTGTACAATACAATAATAAACTATACCATATTTTGGCAGATAAATTATCACACATATGCAAGCCTACTGTCTTGAAAAAGCAAATGACTAAATATCTGAGTTTTAACTATCAATATTCCACATGATGGTTAGATACAAACACAAACCAAACCAAACCCATTCAACGTAAATAGGAACTCAACAGCATGAATTCTAAATGAAAAACTAAACTGATAAAAATGCAAGCAACATTTAACAAAGTGACGCAAACAAAATACACACCAAGCTGCTCATTCCTGTCATACAAGCCCTCCAAATTATCAAATTCAAAACCTGGAGAATGATTAGTAAAAAAAAAAAATAAATAAAAATAGGAAAAACTGTAAACAACATTTTAATGAACCACTTCAAAACAAGACACATTCCGGCCTGCTCACCCTGGAGTACAAACCTTCTGAATGTCTTCACTGACTGAATAAGAAGTCCCCCGACACACAGTCATAAAGGCACGCAGCTTGTTCAGCAACTCGTCTGTCAGCCTTGCAGAAAACTCTGCATAGTAGGCCTCCAGGTCACCAGGGACTGAGGTGGGACGCAATGGCAAGTGAATATCTTTCTGCACACACCAGTTGTGAAAGCATGCAAAGAACACTGAAAAAAAAAAGTCCATTTAGAACACCAAATTTACGTAGGAGACCATTAAAAGAAAAGGAGTTAGAACAAACATCTCACCATTTGAGAAAAGCGCACCTAAAATAGATTACTGTGAAGAAAAACCATCAACACACACACACAAAAGGGAAAACCAGCAAACTTACAGGTAAAAATGACTCTCCTTCAGACAGAACGAGGACAGGCAAGTCTGTGCTGAAGTCTTGTGTGTGGTATTCAAAATCATATGTCACTTTCTGCCACTGGATCAGGTTGCCCAGGGCCGTCACATTGTTCACACCTGTGAACAGACATTTGAACATTTCATACTGACAGACACGATCACTAAAAAAAGACTGAAGATTATCATCTATCAAACCTCATCTAGAAACGACAGGATATTCACAACACTGAAAGGTCACCACTGAGAGTGCAGATCTCTGCCATGGCTGTACCGATGCTGGATCCGCCCTTTGATGCAGATCTCAACAAATCTTGCCTGGTTCATCTTTGGACATTTTTATTTTCCCATCATCTTTCGTTAAAATCGGTTCATCTGTTTTTGTTCCAACTTGCTGAAAGGATCCATGATTCACCCTTCAATTTAGATCCCTTAATAGCTTCTTCCTGTGGTCACAATTTATCATTTCACCAAGTTTTGTTATAAAATCGATTCAGTAATTTTTGCATAAATCTTGTTGTGAAAAAAAAAAAAGGCAGCTGAAGACAAGATGCAGTTGAAGTAATAAGACAAAGCAATACGAATACAACCAGTACCATGCTTGAACTGTGTGGGACACAGAATTGTGATGCGAATGAACGACTGGAAATTTCAAAGGTGACAAACACTGTACTGGCGGGGCAATGTAAATAAGAGGCAACATCCACTACCTTGTGTGTCCAGCTGGCCATTCTCCAGCGCCGTTTCATCCAACACCAGGTGAGTCCCAGCTGTCAGCTGCAGCTGTCCACTGCATAGTCGATTCACTTCATAGTCTTTGCGGGGTGACAGCCGCAAGGTGTTCATATTGCTCAAGGAAATAGGCAGCAGATGACTCTGGAACCAGACATAAGCTACTTCATGACCTCTAAACCTCCAGTAACTTAGAAAAGCAGAGGAAAAACAACGTTTACACTCACAAAGGACATCTTCAAAAAGATTTAAAAGAACAAACAAGTGGTACAAATGAGAACAGAGGATATCTGGCAGAAAAATGATGGAATGGTGGTGCTCTAGCAGACAGAGACAGAAAGCACACACACACACATGCACGCACGCATGCACACACACACACACACACATGCACGCACGCATGCACACACACACAAATCTCTGGAAAACATGCAAACACACACACATATAAATGTAAAACAATACACACATGCACACACACACTTCCCTGGGGAAATACATCAAAGATGAGGTTTGAAACATGAAACGACAAACTAGAACAAACAGCTAACAGAAGCTAACAATGCCACATGTGCTACGGTCTAGACTTGCGCTTTATTCTTGACACAGACTGTATCCCCCAAGCCTATATTAAACAAAACTGTATGCAATTCAATATCATCTATGGACCATCTTCTACCATGTATGCTGTTATCATTAAGATCTTCATTTTCTCCTATACCTACTCTATTAAATGTCTCTGGTGGGCTGCCTGTGCTTGTGCTGCGGCAGCTCCATGCTGGATATGGTTGTGCATGTGTGCAGCTGGAATGAGTGGTGTGGGAATAATCCGAACGACATGGCATGGAGGACAAAGCAGGGGGCAGGGGGGAATGGGGGTGGAACTGAAGTTGTAAGGGAGTTAATTCCTCTGAAGATGGAGTATAGAGTGGTGTGGGAATAATCCAAATGACATGGCATGGAGGAAAAAGCAGGGGGCAGGGGGGAATGGGGGTGGGGTTGAAGTTGTAAGGGAGTTAATTCCTCTGAAGATGGAGTATGGCTGCCTACTTGGCAAAGTGACAAAAACCAAACCAACCGAAAACTGCCATGAAATGCAATCCTCTCAGCCTACACAATGCACCACAAGACCTGGGGTATCTCTTGAGTGTGTATACATTTTTTTTTTTTCTCATTCATACATACCCACCCCAAACAAGAGCCATATTCCTATCCAGCATGAAAAATGCCCCAGCCTATCACTGAATCAGGATACCCTTTCAAAGTTTGTGAGCAACAACGGAGATAAATCCGCACCTCTGTTACTTGCATATACCCTTAAAAAATTTCAAAATGGAATTTTTTGTCGCTCCATAAAGAAAAGTGAGAGTATATTCAGAAAATCTACATCTATTAAAAGACAGAGAGAAGGGTCATTGTTGAATTTTCTATCACAGTAGCTGCACAATATATACTTTGCCTGTTGAAAACACTTCCAGAGTTCAAATGTTCACTGTGTGTGTGTGTGTGTGTGTGTGTGTGTGTGTGTGTGGTGTGTGTGTGTGTGTGTGTGTTGATAGCATACATAGCAAACAGGTTTACACCTATACCAACATTAACCTCTTCTAAGGTGTTCAGCTGGGGAATGCAAACACAAAAAATGAAAAGAAAGGTGCTCACCTGTGTGGTAAGAGCAGCAATCAGCTGATGCAGGAGAGGAGCCAGGCCCTTAGTGGCAGGTCCTGTCAGGTTGACGGCCAGTTTGCCCAGTGGCATCACATCAGCTCTGGCGTACCTGTAGCGACACCACCGCTTACAAACAGTCCCAAGGAGAAGCTCAGCTAATTATTATCAAGTTGCATCCAGCACCTTGATCACCCTCATCGCAGGAAGGGCTACAGCTCGGGAAAGAGCTGCAAATCTATTTAGACATTAATTTCACTGCCACTCACCAACACACTTCAATGTAGTATGAGAAGGGGTGCATTTGAACAGTCTCTACCATAATCGTAGTGAGCCAAGTGGTAGAGGTGGGAGATGAGATGACTGCAAGGTACAATGAAGGCGGAAGAAAATAAAGACAATGAAAAAAATGTTTACACATAAAAGGCGAAAAAAACCCACAAAAACAACAGAGAAAAACTGAGCTACTGAAGGAGAATTTAGACAAGGTGGGGATAATTATATGCTTGTCACACAAAAACAAATACAGGCATCATGGACAGAACACATCAAGCTCAGTTCCAAGAATATGAGAATGAGACTAGCGCAGTATAAAGAATGTGAGAATGAGACTAGCGCAGTATGAAGAATGTGAGAATGAGACTAGCGCAGTATAAAGAATGTGAGAATGAGACTAGCACAGTAGAAAGAATGTGAGAATGAGACTAGTGCAGTGTAAAGAATGTGAGAACGAGACTAGCGCAGTATAAAGAATGTGAGAATGAGACTAGCGCAGTATAAAGAATGTGAGAACGAGACTAGCGCAGTATAAAGAATGTGAGAACGAGACTAGCGCAGTATAAAGAATGTGAGAACAAGAAAACTGTAGTCGCAAAGAAAGAGCAAAATAAGCTCAGGACTGGGATAGCGGGGGTTATTCAGGAGGTATAGGTTTCTATATATATGTTCATTATTATCATAACAACAACGAGAATGTGAGACTAAGACATGCGTAGCACATGAATAAAGGAGATGAGGGGATACAAGCACAATACTTACACATTGGAGATGAGGGGATACAAGCACAATACTTACACATTGGGAGATACGGGGATACAAGCACAATACTTACACATTGGAGATGAGGTGGTACAACAGGAACTCTGCAGCCAGCTGGTCCCCAAACAGGGCGTGCTCCAGAACTGACAGCAGCTCCGCCCTGGTGGCCAGGGCTTCCCTTCGCACCGCCTCCACCACTGTCAACAGCAACAGGCAGACTTCTTGAAAACTGTGATTGACTTATCAGCACAGACCTTCAAACAGAACAAATAGACATCAAGAAATTGACTACTGTACTGTTTAGGAATGCCACAGTCATACACATGAATCCCAAGACGTCCTTAAAGACACAAAGATCTTTAAAATGAGCAACCAGTAGACCAAACGCAATTTAAGCTGCAAAGTAAACACACTGCTGCGTACTATGAACTTGCCAAATATTTCCACTACATAGAATATAAGGTTACAAATATATATGTTTAACCCGTAGAGTGCCTTTTAGCCGTCAGCTGACGCCGCATTAAAAATGCTTTCCCAGTGCCTATGGGCCGTCCACTGACATCATGCATTTTTCTTGAATTTTCATTCGTTACTATTTCTATCAACAGACTTAAATAGAGTGTGCGTAGTAAGCCTTATATGTCTGTAGTATTAAAATGATATGTAAATGACCACACGTGAGGGGAAAGCCCATTTATTCTCATCACTGACTGGATGACCAGCCAGCACTTCGTCTCGCTTGCAAAGATGGCGGCACAACCTTCGACAAGCGCAGCGACCAAATCAACTTATTTACACAGCTGAGCAGGCTCTGCTAATGATTTTTGACAAAGACAATAATCTTTTATTCAACGACTCACTCGAGCATGAAGGTGAGATGATGATAGTGATGGAATTGCCGACCGTATTCGTCGGTTATTGTGTCGTACTGTGTGACCTCAGTGTGTGTTCAGCTGACTGGTTTGCCAGCGTCGAACGAGCTCGCCTAGTGTGTACTCTGCACTGCGTGCCAGTGGTCAGTGACGTGATAGTCAGCGCAAGAGGGGAGCGCGGCCTGCTCGCGGCGTGGCACGGGGCAGAGGGAAAGGTAGGGGAAGAGGAGCAGTGAAAGAGAGGGTTGAAGTCCAGCAAGGGGGCGTGGTGGGGAGAGGGGGGCGTGGTCGTGGACTGACCTGTCTGCATAGAGTGTGAGCGTCTTGATAGACTTCTAAACTGTTTTACTTTCATTTACAGGTGTAGTGTGACAATACAAACTTTATTTTCAACTTTTTTGCTTTGTGTTCTTGTTTGGATGTGAAGATGTAGTGGTAAATACATATGCTTTTGATCGTGCAAAAAAATCTATCCAAATCTAATTGCCTAAATACTTTTTTATTATCAAAATTAAAACAAAAGAAGCCCAGATTCAAACTCTTCATTCAATTTCCTTCAAAAATCATATATATTTCATTGTTATATCTTTTGTAGTTTCTGAGCTAGAATTTTTTGTTAATTATTACCCCCAAATCATTAGATTTCCCTGGCACTGGGAAAGCCTTTGTTTGTAACATTTTCAAGCAGCGAACGGGTTAATGACCAGATGCTTTCACAATATTTCAGAAAATGGAATAAAGATGGTAGAGGGGGAAAGGGAATATTACGTTCCATACTTGGTTAATACAATTACCATGTCAAACTCATGCCAGCTATTAATGTTTGATATGGCCCACAAATGTCAAATTCTACACAGAAACTAGACCAGTAAATTCTTCTGGCAAAAGCTTATTCTTTGTTGCTTTTCTTCTGTAGGCTATTGTTGCTGTTGGTATGAGCAACAAAACCATTGTATTCTTAGTAAATGTACTCTTTTTTATCAGTGTATTATTTTCTGTTTGCACGGCTATCTTTGGTCATGTAGAAGACCATCATCCTTACGTTCATTTTACTTAAATCTATTCTAGGATCTGTCAACATGCTTTTAAAACTCGATTTGTCATTCCCTTAAATCCTGCATTAGGTCATACCCTGAAGAAAAAAAAAACAAACACACAGCAAGGGACCACCTTTTCCCCCCTCCCTTTTCAGCATGTCATTAGAATTCCAACTAAAATTCCGCCGCTTGTCATCACGTTTATTCACAAGTAGGTTCCCACCTAAAATCAATGTCTCTTCATTTTCCTTTGGTTCACTGTCAAACAAAAGTATGCCAAAGACTGAATCTCTGTCTGGCCAAGGAAAAAGTGACTGAGACCTTGATCTTGTTGACTGATGTGTTGAGGTAGGAGGGGATTGTTGTGATTCATTTTCCGAATCAGCACAGCATGCAGACGTGGAACGAGGGATGGGGGAGGAATGTGCACAGCTCGTTCAGCGGCACTCATGGTCATGTCCTGTCTGCAAACAATATCTTCGGCGTCTACTTGTTGGATGTAAAGATAATGGCAATACGTTTCATGCACAATATGTATACCAATACAATAACAAGACCCATCACCTTATCTGTCTGGATGTCTTACTTCTCTCTCTCATTAAGTTTTCCTAGAAATAACAAACACATGTAGTGTAACTACTTCTCTCTCTCATAAAGTATTTCTAGAAATAACAAACACATATAGTGTAACTTCCTCTCTCTCATAAAGTATTTCTAAAAATAACAAACAGATGTAGTGTAACTACTTCTCTCTCTCATTAAGTTTTTCTAGAAATAACAAACACATATAGTGTAACCACTTCTCTCTCTCATAAAGTATTTCTAGAAATAACAAACACATGTAGTGTAACCACTTCTCTCTCTCATAAAGTATTTCTAGAAATAACAAACACATGTAGTGTAACTGCTGTTCACTGCCCTTCTGTGCACAACTCCTCCTCACAGTAGCCCAATATCCTGTGACACATCATTTCTCTTACACTATGATACTAATTTCAACCTATGAAAATCCACTCCTCACAATTCTAACCAGTAAGTAAGCTGTCAATAGTATAAAACTTATCTGTGAGTGCAAAATCGTTGAGGAGAAAAAAAAAAGCAACACTCTCTTAAAAAAAGAAAAAAAAAAATTGCAGACTAACTTGAAACGCTCTCGACTTCAAACAATTACTTTGGTCATTTTTCATTTTCTGCTGAACATCATTTCTTGAAGCAATAAAAGCTTTCCATTTACTGTATACAACATGGCATCAGACTCTTACGAGAGATGAACAGAAGTTCTAAGCATTTTCATCAACAATGAACTGCTGGTCAGTCCTCCTGTAACCACTACTCTTTGCAAACAATTTTCATGACATTTTCAGGGACGCTGCATTGAGTTTTTAAACTGTATTGAAACACATAATTACGAAAATGACCATGTCATTCTTTCTTCTCTTTGTGACGGATATCAACCAGGACTGAAAATTACTATCTACTCCACATAAACTTACAAAAAACGAACAAAAACAATAAAAAAAAAAAAATTAGGAAGAAAATCTACTCACTCATCCTGATCACTTGAAAATTCTGCCATTGATGGATCCACCGACAAAATTCCCACCACTTCAATCATGTCATTCACCTTCAGCTGATCTTCATCCTCATAAACCTGAAAACATTCAGTCCCTGTAATTTTACAGACACAGCAGACAATATCAGGTTTATTCTGAAATGCTTTATTGTACAGAAATAACAACATTAACGCAGTTGAAAATCATTCCATTCTGAAGTTAGAGACCACATTTTATTGTTTCACCGAACACAAACAATACGAAGTTAATCACCTGTAAAAGCGTGTTGTAATAACACGAACTTTCATGAAGTCCATGCCACATTATGTATACATCTATAAACACACACATATACACAAACAATATGAAGTTAATTTCATGTAAAGGCCTGTTGTAATAACAAGAACTTACATGATCTATATGCCACATTATGTATACTTCTATAACAACAAACACAAACAATATGAAATAATCTCATGTAAAGGCCTGTTGTAATAAACATGAACTTACACGAATATATGCCACATTATATATACTTCTATAATAATTAAAAAAAACAACAACACACAATATGAATAAATCTTATGTAAAGGCCTAATGTAATAACATGAACCTACATGAAGTCTACGCCACATTACATATACATCTATAAAAAAAAACCCAAAAAAAACACCACCATGGCATCCTGTATACGATTATGATCTTTTCCCACCTTGACAAGACACGCTGGCCCTTGTTCTCCAGGCAGAGGGAAGTTCAGGTCAGGGAGAGGAGGACTGGCTGTGCCCTCCGCCTCAGCAGCTGGCTGGTGACCTCCCCCATTCATCGACAACGTGTTCTCAGGGCACGCTGCCTCGTCACCTGGATGATTCCCATTCATGAACTCTTCCATTGCCCCATCGGCCTCCGTACCATCCTCGTCCCATGCACGCTTGTTGCGACTCGCTGGAGATGATGATGTAGATGGAGCGGAGGGAACATTGCACTGTTTTGCATACAGCTGCTGGAGTTCAGGAAATGAAAGCTTACGTGGAAATTCTATTCCATAATCAAAAAGCCTTTCTCATTGTTACAATTAAATATTACAAAAACCCCAGTTAAAAAAACAACAACTATTTTCTAACACCAATAAAATAGAACACCCTATAACATTAAAATATATGCAAAACTGCCTATGAATCCATTCACATATTCTTACGACTGAAAGACAAGTAGAGAACAACTGCGGAATTGGGAAACGGTGTAATTATAAACAAATGAAATCAAAAATCTAAAGCAATACCATCACAACTCACCACTGTGGAGAACATTCGGTTCTAATTACTTCCGTTTCTCCCCACACCCCCTCATCCCCCTCTTTTTATTTACCTTATGCCTTGTTTTTAACAAAATATGAACAGATCTCTTTCCTATTTGCTGCCTGCATCTTTTCTGAAGTTCCAGGGTAGGTTTTCATTTATACAGGTTCCTGTTTCTGGGTAGGTTTTCATTTATACAAGTTCCTGTTCCTGGGTACGTTTTCATTTATACAGGTTCCTGTTTCTGGGTTGGGTTTTCATTTATACAGGTTCCTGTTCCTGGGTAGGTTTTCATTTATACAGGGTCCTGTTTCTGGGTTAGGTTTTCATTTATACAGGTTCCTGTTCCTGGGTAGGTTTTCATTTATACAGGGTCCTGTTCCTGGGTAGGTTTTCATTTATACAGGTTCCTGTTTCTGGGTAGGTTTTCATTTATACAGGGTCCTGTTCCTGGGTAGGTTTTCATTTATACAGGTTCCTGTTCCTGGGTAGGTTTTCATTTATACAAGTTCCTGTTTCTGGGTAGGTTTTCATTCATACAGGTTCGTTTCTGGGTAGGTTTTCATTTATACAGGTTCCCGTTTCTGGGTAGGTTTTCATTTATACAGGTTCCTGTTCCTGGGTACGTTTTCATTTATACAGGTTCCCGTTTCTGGGTAGGTTTTCATTTATACAGGTTCCTGTTCCTGGGTAGGTTTTCATTTATACAGGTTCCTGTTCCTGGGTAGGTTTTCATTTATACAAGTTCCTGTTTCTGGGTAGGTTTTCATTTATACAGGTTCCTGTTCCTGGGTAGGTTTTCATTTATACAAGTTCCTGTTTCTGGGTAGGTTTTCATTTATACAGGTTCCTGTTTCTGGGTAGGTTTTCATTTATACAAGTTCCTGTTTCTGGGTAGGTTTTCATTTATACAAGTTCCTGTCCCTGGGTAGGTTTTCATTTTCATTTATACAAGTTCCTGTTTCTGGGTAGGTTTTCATTTATACAAGTTCCTGTTCCTGGGTAGGTTTTCATTTATACAAGTTCCTGTTCCTGGGTAGGTTTTCATTGATACAAGTTCCTGTTCCTGGGTAGGTTTTCATTTATACAAGTTACTGTTTCTGGGTAGGTTTTCATTGATACAAGTTCCTGTTTCTGGGTAGGTTTTCATTTATACAAGTTCCTGTTCCTGGGTAGGTTTTCATTTATACAAGTTCCTGTTTCTGGGTAGGTTTTCATTTATACAAGTTCCTGTTCCTGGGTAGGTTTTCATTTATACAAGTTCCTGTTTCTGGGTAGGTTTTCATTTATACAGGTTCCTGTTCCTGGGTAGGTTTTCATTTATACAAGTTCCTGTTTCCGAGTAGGTTTTCATTTACACAGGTTCCTGTTCCTGGGTAGGTTTTCATTTATACAAGTTGCTGTTTCTGGGTAGGTTTTCATTTATACACGTTCCTGTTCCTGGGTAGGTTTTCATTTATACAAGTTCCTGTTTCTGGGTAGGTTTTCATTTATACACGTTCCTGTTCCTGGGTAGTTTTCATTTATACAAGTTCCTGTTTCCGAGTAGGTTTTCATTTACACAGGTTCCTGTTCCTGGGTAGGTTTTCATTTATACAAGTTCCTGTTTCTGGGTAGGTTTTCATTTATACAAGTTCCTGTTTCTGGGTAGGTTTTCATTTATACAAGTTCCTGTTTCTGGGTAGGTTTTCATTTATACAAGTTCCTGTTTCTGGGTAGTTTTCATTCATACAAGTTCCTGTTCCTGGGTAGGTTTTCATTTATACAAGTTCCTGTTTCTGGGTAGGTTTTCATTTATACAAGTTTCTGTTTCTGGGTAGGTTTTCATTTATACAAGTTCCTGTTTCTGGGTAGTTTTCATTCATACAAGTTCCTGTTCCTGGGTAGGTTTTCATTTATACAAGTTCCTGTTTCTGGGTAGGTTTTCATTTATACAAGTTCCTGTTCCTGGGTAGGTTTTCATTTATACAAGTTCCTGTTTCTGGGTAGGTTTTCATTTATACAGGTCCCTGTTCCTGGGTAGGTTTTCATTTATACAAGTTCCTGTTTCCGAGTAGGTTTTCATTTATACAGGTCCCTGTTCCTGGGTAGGTTTTCATTTATACAAGTTCCTGTTCCTGGGTAGGTTTTCATTTATACAGGGTCCTGTTTCTGGGTAGGTTTTCATTTATACAAGTTCCTGTTCCTGGGTAGGTTTTCATTTATACAAGTTCCTGTTTCTGGGTAGTTTTCATTTATACAAGTTCCTGTTCCTGGGTAGGTTTTCATTGATACAAGTTCCTGTTTCTGGGTAGGTTTTCATTTATACAAGTTCCTGTTCCTGGGTAGGTTTTCATTTATACAAGTTCCTGTTTCTGGGTTGGTTTTCATTTATACAAGTTCCTGTTTCTGGGTAGGTTTTCATTTATACAGGTTCCTGTTTCTGGGTAGGTTTTCAATTATACAAGTTCCTGTTTCTGGGTAGGTTTTCATTTATACAAGTTCCTGTTTCTGGGTAGGTTTTCATTTATACAAGTTCCTGTTTCTGGGTAGGTTTTCATTTATACAAGTTCCTGTCCCTGGGTAGGTTTTCATTTATACAAGTTCCTGTTTCTGGGTAGGTTTTCATTTATACAGGTTCCTGTTCCTGGGTAGGTTTTCATTGATACAAGTTCCTGTTTCTGGGTAGGTTTTCATTTATACAAGTTTCTGTTTCTGGGTAGTTTTTCATTTATACAAGTTCCTGTTTCTGGGTAGGTTTTCATTTATACAAGTTCCTGTTTCTGGGTAGGTTTTCATTTATACAAGTTTCTGTTCCTGGGTAGGTTTTCATTTATACAAGTTCCTGTTTCTGGGTAGGTTTTCATTTATACAAGAATTGTTGTCACAGGCTTCTGTTCAGTTCCGGTTTGTAACAACAAAAAAAAGAAATCAAACAAAAGAAAACATTAGTTATTTCAATAATGCGTATGTCCAGCTCACTTATAACAGACACTGTCAACTAAGTGTTTTTCTCTCTTCCTGTGGTGAATTTTAACTTTTTATGAAGACTGCAAGTGTCACTTCAGCTGCATAAAAATTGTATTAATAGTAATGAAGTCATAAAAGATCTTACTAATGCACAGCATTGATCCCCTTATTTCAATGGAAATGCAGCAACATTCGTTGCATGCTCTCAACCATCCTCACTTTGATCAGGCAATTTACAGTTTAGTCCAGTGACCTGTCAATCTGTCACAAGCTGATCCACCCATCTACCATCTTCCTGTAACCTCAATTCTGAGGGTGGCACATTTTGTTTCCATGTGGGGTCATCTGGGGGCAGTTGAGCATTAAGACAGCATTTTGACCCTCTTTTCCTGCTTCCTCTGGCATCATTTGCTATGTACTTTGTAAAGAATTAAACCTATTTATTCAGTTTGTTATAACTTTGTACTATGTGTGACTGGTCCTGGTGCTGCTGCATTAATAAGGACTCATCTATGTCTACTGCACATGCAAGTTTATGATCCATTCAATGTTCACTGGAAATACAAGCGAGTTACCATGTAGAAGAAGGAAGTTCTTGAGAATGTTTGGACTTTTGTTAGGATCTTCAGATTTCAGGGGAGTGATTGCTACTGTCAACCATAAATACCAGCTACGCACAAACACATGGGCATCAAACTAAATTCACTTCTAGACTTAAAACCAAAGAGTGTAGGATTTGGATTTGCAGTGCTTTTCTTTCTCTCTTTTTTATTTCCTTTTTTCTTTTTATTATACAACCCTAGTGTGTCTAAAGGTTTATTAAAAATAAAAGAAAGTTTGATATGGCATTTTTTTTTTTTTTAAAAAGGAAAGGGGGGTGGTGGTGGGTGGTGGGGGGGTTTAGCAAAGATATTAACAGTTTCTAGCCACGTAGGATACAGATTTGACCCATGTTGCCTCTCCCGGCACAGGGACGCAGTACAAGGTCTGTCTCTCACCAGTCACGTTGCTGGGATCATCCACAAGAATCTGTTCACCTGGCTGTAGAAAAGTCAAGGCCTCGCTGTTAGCACATAATGGGAGTTCACTCTGTCTGTACATGAACTGTGAAGTGCCTATTACAGAACCAATATAACGTAAAGCAAGAAAGTGTTAAATATGTTGACAGGTTTGAGAAATGACTGCATTTTAAGATTTTCCTCAGAAAATGTTGAGGGCATCTGCGAATCCATTTTCTATATTTTCATGAAGATACCTTCCTGAGCATCTCCTCTTTTTTTTTTTTTTTTTTTTTGCTGTCCCAACCTCTGCGCCACCTCAGAGGCAGTGCACCCACGCCGCTCATTCCGACACCCCATCCACAGCCACAGCCCGGTCGGCCCCGCCGCAGCCCCAGCACCGGCAATCCACAGGAAGCAGTCAATGTCAAGTCGTCAAGAGGCAACCCACCGGAGAAGACACTGCACTGCTGCCGAGTCACTTCAGTGGTGTTCAGTGGCGCCTGTTCTGATCTAACATACGCAGGACACCACCTACTAAGCCCCCTACTGACGACAATAATTGCTTAGTCGCAGAGCCGGCGTGAGTGAGCTCTCCCTCCGGAGGGCGCCACCACGTCCGTCCAACGACAGCCCCCATGGACTCGCCGATACCGGTGACCCCGACGGAACCAAACCAAGGCCACAGACGTGGAGAGGACATCGAAATTGAGGTCACCATGAGAGCAGGGCATGAAGGGCCACAGAATTTGAGACATTTTTTTTTTATGCTGATCGATGAGAATGAGGATGATTAAGATGATGCTACGGAATTCCATTCCGGTCTGAGACTACATGACAGGGCTGTACTCTACGCTTCCTTTCATAATATATCCCGGCGTCAACCAGGCCCGAGAGATACAGGCACCTGCAGTGTTGATCAGGAAAGTTGAGCAACACTCTCAGAAACGCATCCATTAAGTGGATGAAACTCGACTGTGTGGTCCCAGTCTTCCCAACTGAGTCCGCAGCAAACTCAACTCTGGGTAGGAGCCGGTCGGGGCAGAAAAACCCACATGACTCTGATGGGATTCGAACCCACGACCTCCCAGCCGGGAGTCCGCGACGCTAACCACTTCGCCACGGCGGCTGGTTCCCTGAGCATCTCCTTATTCGTCCTGTGGATTTCAAAATACTTGACAACTCAGCACAGAAGTGTGTTAATTAACAGTGGAAAATAAGCAACCAAACAAGATAAACGACAAAACAAATGTAGCTCAACATTTCTGGCATGGCAAATTTTTCTGAACATTGTAAACCATATGGCCATGTTCTCTCTTCCCCTGTTTCTATTTTCTTCCAATCTGACAACCGCTTTCTCCTCTCATCCTTTACTCTAATTCTTCCTTCCACTTTCGCTTTATTGGACGCAGGATTGGAAATATTCCAAAGATATCAGCATGACCATAACAAAACTAAAGCAAATCTCTTGTGAGTCAATGTGCAGGCATGAAGTTTGGTGAAAAGAGATCATGCTTAAAGCTGCTCTCTTGCATATCAAATTCACACAGTAGATGCATTTCTACTGTGTACACAACTCACATTTAGAATACAGAATCTCTTCCTCTCACAAAAATGTTCAGTTCATCACCTGGGCGACTGAAACCGTAAACTAAATTCATATGATAAATATTCTCCCAAGGCAAGCTGGCGAACATTAAATTTCAGCCGTCATACTAGGAACCTAACTTACTGCGCATGAAGCCACGTCTTTGTAGCGACCTGTGTGCCAGGACACTTCTCCTGATTTCCGATTGGTGACCTTGTATCGAGCAAGATACAGTTCCGGGTCAAACATGTCCTGCACCATGCATCGGTATCGAACCAGGGAGCTGGCTGCTATTTGGTGTAAGGCTTGGGAGTTGATGCTGGGAACCTGAAAAAAAAAAAAAAAAAAATTAATAATGATTCCTCAATAAATCATTATCATTCTGGCTAAAGAGTTGAAAAAAAAAAGTCTTAAACCAGAAGCTTGATACTTGAAATGCCAAAACTTGCTGCTTCTCTTGTGGTAGTCTGAATTCCAGAGCCATCCAAGGGTGCAGGAGGAATCCTTGTTTTTAACTGGTGCACTGATACATTTTCTTCTTTTTTTTCTTAACTTCTTAAAAAAAAATGTCGAACCTCTTGAACTTGTCAGCACAGCAGCTACTTCCTGGTATGCACAGAATGATGTCACACAGAACATCTTTTTGCTCAACTGAGCAACATTTCTGTCAAGGTAACTTTCATACATCAAACATGCATGAGCCTCTGAAAGTGTTACTCAAGTTTCCCAACACTAATAAAGCCCACTCCAGCATTTGCTATGAAAGGAACTAGGAAGCAGAGAGTACAGCCTTATCATCAAAGTCACCTCAGACCAAATGAACCCCACAGCATCAAGAACTGTCATTCTCAATGATCAGAATGTCCCATTCTCAATGACTGCTGACATAAATGTGTTTGAGGACTTCCGTC
Organism: Conus canariensis; assembly: GCA_033310375.1. Lineage (NCBI taxonomy): Eukaryota > Metazoa > Mollusca > Gastropoda > Neogastropoda > Conidae > Conus > Conus canariensis. The sequence continues at coordinate 84,765,168 of CM065718.1, forward strand.
GATCACATTTTATGCATCAAGATGTACAAATTACCCTTTAAAAATACATTTCAAGCATCGGTCGACCTGAAAATACCAGTCACTTGAGCATACTTTGAAATTCTGCTGTGTATATATAACCACAGCATATCAAAGTTGTTAACTGAACCAGCAAATCATTGTCAACATTCTCCCCATTAGTGTAAAATCAAAAGAGATGCCATTTACATCTTGACACAGACAAATGAATAACCACTGTGCAGTGCATCTCATTTCTCATGTAAAGGTAAAGTAAAAATATGACACACAAACTAAGCAATGCGACAGACCTACAAAGACAAAATGGTGATGTTGGATATACATGACTGAAACGTAAACAGAACGATTTATAAACTCAAAAGATGTCTCTTCAGACTTGCACTCTATGGGGTGGATGACTGCTTAGAAACAACAGCCAACAGAAGCCCTCAGGGTTTTTTCTTCTTTTTTTTAAACCTGTTCTAATATCTTTTTTCATTTTCTTAAACAATGAAGTAGTTCTTGGGGACTGTAAGTTAACTAGTTCATGCAACTAAAATGCAAAATAGTTTAATTATAATAATGGTCTGAGGTGAAAAACTTTAGTCGTGACTGATCAGTTGTTAATTTCAAATAAGGTAAGGATACTAAAAACACTATGGTTTTCATGATTTCACTTCAGGCAAAAAGCAACAGAAAGTGTGCGTTACATACCCATGCCAAGGCTTCTGCAGATTTGACCTGTTTGGCAAAATATTCTTTCACTATATCAGTCTCTTTGGCACCAGCAGGCAAACGGTCTGAAACAGAATTGGTAAGAAATTCTATTTTCTTACAACAGCCCAAAGTACTCATACATTCTTTATTTGTAGTTGTATTGTGTGATGCAGCAGACGTGTTCCTGATGAGGGAACCACTTAAAACCTGGTAACTTCTTTGGGGCAACGGTAAGCCCTGTTGCTTTTCTTCATGCCCAAACCAAGTTGATACTAAAAGTTCATGGTGTTGCCCTGCAGCTTCTTATGCGTTATAAACATATTCCGTTTCGCTTAACATTAATGTGAATATTTCAGGTCACCAATACTTTTTTGACTGTTCACTTTATGTACGTCAGCAAGACATCATTTTGTTACCAACATAAAATTAAAACAGAAGGCAAAACAGGCAGGGGAGCGGAACGCTATTTTAAAATAATTTTCTGCAAAAATACTTCGTTGCACCATAAATGAATGGTGAATCTTCTGTACTGAGAAACAAATAAAAGGTTTGGGTGAGGGATTGAAATGCATAGGTAGGCTCTAAAATACTTGAAGAGGATTCAGCACAATATTAGTAGGAATGGGTGAATATTGCATTGATAT
>CM065718.1:84776525-84836525 GCA_033310375.1 Conus canariensis
TGTCTTTTCATGCGGTTCTCGGGCGATGAATTCGAGTAAGCTCAGGCTGGCAGTATTTGACTTCGCCCTGCTGATACATTCTCATAACGAACCAAAGAACAAGAAAAGTGGACTCACAGTTCTCCCACTTCTTCGCTTTCGACTCGCTTAAGAATCATGTTAAAGTCAACAGTGTGCCTGTATGTCCATCCCAAGGACACGCGCTGTATGTAGCGCGCATATGTGAAGGCGTGCTAAGAAAAGCAGGGTTCCCACCCAGGCAAGACTAGCGCTTAGTGCCACTCAGATTAGAAGTACGTTCTCCATCCTGATCGTTTTTTTTTTCTTCTGTAGATTAAAACGTGAGAATCGATTTACTTGTATTCCGTGTGTGTGTGTGTGTGTGTTGTGTGTGTGTGTGTGTGTGTGTGTGTGTTATAAGTTGTGTAATGTCAGTCGGCCACAAACATCATTCCCCCCCCCCCCCCCCTTTATAGTTTGTCCTCAAACTTAATTCCTTCTTTCCCAGTCATGTACATTTTGTTTGATTGTTTTTAATTTACAACTAATTAAAGGTTAGACGCGCTGAATTTACTATCCACTCATCCACACAAGTATTCAACCCGTAATGGTGAAACTTACCACAAGTTACAGTAATTCTCATTAGGTTGTAATAATTGGATTATGTTTATATTGTTACTCAAAATCTAGTAGCTCAACAAACACATTGAAATGAACTTTTGGTTTCGTGGTAACCGCGTCAGTTTGTTCCCCTTTTATGCTAATTTGACCAACTCGGACTCGCAGGATTTCGTTTGTCCTCCCTCGCCCCCCCAATTTTTTTTTTTTTTAAGATGCGCATTATCCGACCATAATTACGCCAAAATGAAAAAATAATAAAGTTTATAAAATCCTTTTGGTGGTAGTAGAATCCATTAGTGAGAACACTGACGTTTCAAGCCATAGGCCCGTTGTCAAAGTGAAAGGAGAGGACAGTGTAGACAGGAAAGCCTCTGTGAGAATTGGGTGAGAACATTTCATTTAATGATCAAGTTGGACCAAAATAAAGTCAATGATCACTGTTTAGGTGTATTGAGTTCACACAGACACACACCACAGTTCACACAACCCCAGAGATCGTGTATACAGAAAGCACATGGAGAGCCTTGTCATCAGCCGCTTGGGCACCACACAGCCAGCTGGGATGAACATCAGAGTCACTGACGTCTAGCTGAGCCAGGGCCCTTCTGCCTTAATCTCTCTGTCCTGTCCCTCTTTAGCCCCTGTTTCTTTCTCTTTCAGTAGGCAAAATAGTGAATATTTCCATTTATTCCCCTCCTTTTGTGTGTGTGTGTGGTGTGGGTGTGGGTGTTTGTGTGTGTGTGTGTGTGTGTTTGTGGGGGTGGGTGGGGGGGGGGGGGGGGGGGGGGGGTGCGCGTGTGTGTGTTGGTGTCTTTGTGTGAACTGTGGTGTGTGTCTGTGTGAACTCAATACACCTGAACAGTGATCATTGACTTTATTTTGGTCCAACTTGATCATTAAATGAAATGTTCTCACCCAATTCTCACAGAGGCTTTCCTGTCTACACTGTCCTCTCCTTTCACTTTGACAACGGGCCTATGGCTTGAAACGTCAGTGTTCTCACTAATGGATTCTACTACCACCAAAAGGTTTTTATAAACTTTATTTTTTTCATTTTACAACGAATCCTGCAGTCAACTTTTGTTTCTTCCATAATTACGCCATTTAGAAAAGTTAAGGATCCCCTACTCAATCGTCCGTGCGGGCAGTGAGGTGCCACAGGTTGACCGTGTCTAAGGCACCGCATGGTGGAAGGCGGTGCCTGTCCAAATTCCTACCGCCGCGGGAAAATCTCTTGATCGAACACCGTCCCTTAGTGTTTTCAGATGGCTGGTTTCCGCTTCCGTGCATCCAGAGCGGTCTTTGCTTAGTGGACATGTACCTAGAAAGTGACATTCTCATAGCCCATTACAGATAAGTTACATTTCTTTTACGTTTTCGATCACGCTTCGTTTTTTTCCCCTTTTTTTCTTAAATAGATTTTCTTATGAAGAGCACAGTGGATTTGTGCGTGTCTGTTCGCGCGCTCGCGTGCGCTGCCCTTTTCATGTACCTGCGTGGTTCGGGGTGTTTGGGGAAAGGGTGTCTATAATCTGTGAGCGGTATAGCCTCGTCTGGAACACTTGCACGTGGAAACCAAGTAGTGCATGCATGGCCTCGTGCGCCTATGTGTGCTGTGTAATATTTTCGTTTAAATTCAGTAAAGCAAGGCATGCCTTTCGTTTGCAGCCACTTGCAAACTGTTCGTAGGTGCGCGCGCACGTTTTGTGTGGAACCATATGTCCCCCGCTTTGTCACACCGCGTAAAAAAAAAATCAAAACTTGTGGACAGTTCTCTAAGACGTCACAGGACGGGAAACGGAAGCATGTCAAACTGAAGGTCCCTTTTTAACGTTAAGATTCCGTATCATTCACAAAGCAAGAGTTGAGTAGTGATGGTAGACCTCTCAGCAAGCGTCTTTAACTGGTCATTCTGATGTTATTTTTCTATCCACTTATTAAAATCAAATGACAGCTTGCAGTTCTTGTGTATCTGGGCAGGTAAGCTCAATGTATTGGCAAAAAACAAAGTTTGTGTGCTGGGCAGGTAAGCTCAATGTATTGGCAAAACAAAGTTTGTGTATCTGGGCAGGTAAGGTCAATGTATTGGCAAAACACAAAGTTTGTGTATCTTAGCAGGTAAGGTCAATGTATTGGCAAAACAGTTTGTGTATCTGGGCAGATAAGGTCAATGTATTGGCAAAAAACAAAGTTTGTGTATCTTGGGCAGGTAAGCTCAGTGTAGGGCAAACACAAAGTTTGTATTGGGCAGTAAGGTCAATTGTGCAAAACACAAAGTTTGTGGACGGAGAAGCTCGTGGACAGTCGGGGCAGGAGTGGAGGGGGGGGGGGGGGGATGGGAGACATTGTAGGAAGGAACTTTGAGATGCACGGTGAAATAGGAATGAATAAGCTATGTACCCTTCTCCCATACAAAAGAATCTTGATGTCCAAATACTAAAGCTGATTGATTGAAATGTGAGGGTACAGTATGTTTCTGGGTCACGTTAGTGTTAGTGTTCCCACTGTTTTTGCAGCCCGTAATGACGGAAAACAGCTTTGGTCTGGCAGGGGTGTGCAAAAGGAAAACTTCCCCTGAAATCGGAAGGTTGACAACGTTAAATGGCGCTAGTTTTTTTTTTCCCCAACACCTTCATCGGTCTAACGTATGTGGTCTGGATTTCGGGCACCATTCAAGTTTGTCTCCACCACTCAATTGTCTTGTCTCCCCCCCCCCCCCCCCCCCCATACTGTTCAGGTCTCCTACCTTTTTTTTTTTTCAAATTGCACCCCCCTCCCCAAAGGGACCCTTTTCGGGAGATAGCATCGAACAGCGTGTAAAGAACATTGATGTGCCTATACTTATTCTCGATCAAAAATGTCAGCTGTAAGTTACCCCATCTCCCCCCTTCCCCCTTCTACCCACCCCTTCGGAGAGCGTTCTTTCTCTTTTCAAACGCCCTCTGCATGGAACAAACTTCCTCTCTCCCTTTGCATTTCTGTCTTCCTTCAAATCGTCTGTCAAGATCACACTTTTCACCGACTCGTAGCCTCGTTCCTTTCGCTTTACGATTATGTGCCCTGTGTATGTGCGCGCGCTTGAGCGCGCGTGTGTATGCATACGTGTACTCGCACGCGCAGGCTCATTTGCGTATGTGAGCGTGTGTGCGGATGTGGGTACAGGCATCCCCGTGTGTGTGTGCGCGCGCGCCCGCGCGCTGAGGACTTTGTAATTGCTTGGGTCTATCAAGCGCCGCAAATTTCCACTATCATTACTGTTCCCATTGGTTATTGGTTACTACGGGTTTCCAAGTCATGCCGAAGAACAGTTTTCCCCGCGGTGAGCACTCTGCGTCCAACCGTCATCACGTTTCTAAGCAATTCACTTTTATGGAAGTTCTCAGTACTGTAGAACCAAAGCGATTCTTCGGCTGACGCCCATCTTCGCCTTGAGCTAACGAACCCCCCGGTGTCTCGACTGTCGGAGGAGGAAGCGCACTCTCCCTCCCATTCTCTCTACCGCACCCCCTCTTTCTATCCCCCGTATTCTTGTGCATCTTACTAGGTGTCGGTCGGGATTCTTTTTTCTTCTGTTTCCGTGAGTCTGGAGGGCTGGCTGCGTGTTTTTTGTGTAAACAGTAAATGCACTGCGACTTGGAAGGACATCCTTGCTGCAGTTGCCAAAAGTAAACTAGTCCGATCTTACGTTCTGGTGAAAAAAGACCCCCACCCCCACCCCCCTGCAGTGACTAGTCCAGCCCGTTTTCGCCTGATTAACCATTTGACCTGCCTGTATTGGAGAATGAACAGGCGGGATTTTTCGTGGTTCACCCCTGCCGAGTATTATCCTACCTCTGCCATGGTTTATAGATGGATAACGTCTTTTGGTATAGCTTACTCACGGGTTAACTACCCATGCTTCACCGAAAGGGAAAACGGGAAAAAAACAAACACTTGCACCGACCCACTCGCGACTGATAATCCACATGGGACTGAGAGTAATTACTATGTCCACTGTTTATGTCTGTGAAAGGGCATCCTTTGAGAGCGCCTTTGAAGATGCGCGGAACTAAAAGGGCTGTTTGAAGACACCAATGAACAGCAGTGCGCTTCGCCAGGAGTTATGTCGGAAACCAAGGTCAGGATTCAAACCAGTGTCATGAACATCCACGCTTATTCATGCGAGGAATGTAATACACGCTGTCGATGCTATACGCCAAAAACTCAGCTTGTCACTCGCAAACGCAAAAAGAGGAATGGGAGAAGTAAATGAAAAAATTGCCCTACAAACTGGACGCATCAACAGAAAAGAGCATATTGGAGCACTAACCGGACACGTTTGAAAATATTTATTGAACCCATAGGGACACCTACGGTATGAAACAACAAAAGGTCAACCCCCCCCCCCCCCCCCCCTCAAATCTAGACGCCAGCGAGAGATGGATAACATTTAGCAGAGAAAGAGACCCCAGGAAACAGACGCAGGTTGCCTTATCAGCTGAGGAGGATTACAGAAGCTCTGGAAAGACCTGAAAGCACCAAACGGTGCCCTCAGCATAGCAATATCAGCAAAGATGAGGGGAAGAAACCCCAAGAATGCTTCTTCTCGCAGGAAAACAAAAACTGGAGCAGCATCAGGGAAACATATTATAACCCTCCGAGCGAAGCACTACTTGAAATCAAGGACTTGACTGCAGCCTGCATCGCCATAGAAAAAAAAAAGAATAATACCAATACGAATAATACAAAGAAAGTGGTTCTATGCTTGAACGTCATTTGTATAACAAATGTTCCAACGACTGAGTGACTCCATCTAAACTGATTATATCAGATGGAACTTGAGGATCAGCGCCCACTGGATGATGGCTGATGGCGTATACATTCCGAAACGGCAAAGCTCGATTAACCTCAACTCCTTCAGGACATCATCTCTGAATACAGACAGAGCGGCCGGGTTGACTAAAATTGATACCTCGCAGGAAAAGTTCCTGGATTTGTCAGTATAGGAACGAAGCATCCCAGAAATGTCTGGCTGTGCAGAACATGCCACTGGTTTGGGAAACCATCTTTAGAGTTAAGATGGTAAAGGGGATTTCGACGTGTTGTGATTCGATCTGGTAATTGGTTATGGATCTAGATGATGATTCGGCTGCCCCTCGAGTTGTATTATATCCAAAGGAACATCCCCAAAATGCTGAAGCAGTACTTCCTGGGCTGTCAGTAAGGTTCTCCACAAAGGAATAAACAAGATATTGTTAATCTAAAAGCAGCAGTGCAAAGGGCTGTGCAAGGTTTGTGTTGGCAATAGAGACCTCGAAAACGGTCATGAGCGATACAGATTCAGACCTCGGGATTGGACATCAAATCCCCCCACCGCCCCCACCCTCACTAAACGTTTTAAAGAATACCAGCAGACCGCAGAAGGGGGAAACAGGACTGGACCAGGCGAGCGCTGACGGATACTTTGTGATATGGTTTGGTGGCCCAGTCCTCCACACATGTCAAACTGATTAGGGGAAAGGTCATTAGGGGAAAGGTCATTCAGTCGGGTTTGAAGTATGATACGCTAAAACAAACTAGTTATGCGTATGATTTGAATCGTCTCACCTCTATCTCATCATTTCATCATTATTGTATAATATAAATAAAAGCTATATTAATATCAATATTTTGTGAATGATGCAGGAAACGTCAATGGACCAGGTGGACTTGTCCAGCCCTTCACCCTCTGACTGGACATGTCGGCCCTTCCTCATGGCGCGCGTCCCCAGGCTCACACGATCAAGGTGAGAGCTAGAACTAGAACTCTTTAATTTTATCGTTTTAAAACCGATATTTTGTATGAATGCGGCTATGTCCGTATTCACCACCAACGCCCCTCCCCCACCTCTATCAGAAAGGATAATCCATTAACAGATGCTCTGAATCATTCAGTGAACGACTTAGTACATCTTTTTGCTGGGACAAATGTGAGGCTTGCCTTGATTCAACGTGCAGCACTTTTTTTTTTGTTGAAACACAAGCATGATAAATTCAGAATTATTTATACACCGATAGATTTGGAATTCTTAACATGTCATGTCACATGCCTGTTTGTACAGTTTTACAAACGCACGGTAACTTTTAACGTAAGTGTTCTCAGGCATCCTGCTGTTTTTTGTTTTTTTTTAATATATATTCCCGTATTGACCTTTCTTGCAGTTAATGTACATGATTGTACTGAACATTGACACTAACCATAAAGACATCGACTAACGTAGATTCTGTATATTTGCAGCGCAGCACATTCTCAGTGAAGTTAGCAGTTCTGAGAAGTTTCATCTGGTCATTTATTCCTTCCAAATGGTTGGCCAGAGAAGTGGCGTATGATTTCCGGTGATGTAACATCTCGTGAGAGTCAAAAGTGTCAAGGTTGTTATAGAGCCTTGTTTTTCAATCTGCCTTTAGTGCCTTTCTGGCTCTGTTTACCGAGGGTTGAATTGAAAAATGCGTCTGGTGTTCAGATCCGACATGATTTGCTATCACTTGCCTATTCTTGGTGGTAGTGCTCAGATCTGTGGAAGGCCTGTCTCGGGGATGCTTTCAGGTTACTGTATTAACTGTGAAGTCCGGTTTTCAGTTTGTCGTGTTTTGCGAAGACTCTAAACTATTCTGAATCAGAGTTCGTCATGGAATGGTGGGGGTTTCTGGAAGTAGGATGCACGCTGTGCTGAGTCTTCCTTCAGTTTATCTATCTGTGGAATAACAGCTGGGGATGTTCAGATTCTTCGATCCCAGGTGACCTGTCATCTTGGATGGTGGATCGTAAGGACGGGGGGTCTTGTCTAGAGTGATGCTGTTGGTTAGGTTTGCTTGTGGAATTCATATTGTTACAATTTATCTAGTTCTGACAAAGCTGAAGACGTGCAGGTTGCTATGTTGCTGAACTGTGTGGAGATGGAACTTGTGCTTTGTGTTGCTGGAGACATCAAAGACGTATGTCTCTGGCGTGTAGCATTCACATGAGGTGAGAGTGGATCTGTTTTTCCTTGGAATCCACTGTGTGGTCACGTCGGCTTATCAGGACACCCACTGCCAGAGGGTGGTGAAAAGACTGAAGGCCACAGGCATCAGATCTGTGGTGTATGGAGCACAAAGCCTCTGGCCTTCCTGTGCCAGGCAGGGCTGCTCCGGTTCCCGGTGTCAGGTATCCGTGGAACGAAGCTGCAGAACAGCGGTACCAGAGGAGATGCTTCAGGAAAGGTTTATTCCTGAAGGGTTTCCTAGTGATCACCTGGTACTTCTGAATATCCCTTACCTTGGGTAGTGGGATAACTATGTGGCTCGTACGTGACCTGTGGAACTGACGTCAGATTCTGTGGTGGTCAGAATCTGGAGCTGATTTCACAGGTCGTTCCTGGTGTGTACTCACAAAGTTCTGGAACCGCGCAAGGAACTGCCAGAGAGGTTGCTTCAGGAAATATTTGTTCCTGAAACATTTCTTAGTGATCACCTGTACATCTGAGTATCCCTTGCCTCGGTCATGGGATCAATACGTGGCTCGCACGCAACTTGTGAAACTGACGTCAGACTCATTGATTCAGTGAATCTGGAGCTAGCTCCACAAGTCGTTTCTGGTCTGTACTCACAAAGTTCTGGAACCAAACCACCCATGTAACTACCAGAGGTTATGCTTCAGGAAAGATTTGTTGTTCCTGAAGTTTCCTTGTGATCACCAGGTGCTTGAGTATTCCTTGCCATGGGTAATGGGATAAATATGTGGCTCATATGTAACTTGTGGAACTGCGTCAGATTCGTTGGTGTTGTGAATCTGGAGCTAGTTCCACAAGTCGTTCCTGGTGTGGACTCGCAAAGGAGCTCTGGAACCGCCAGTGTAACGGACCAGAACAATGTGCTGTGCTTGCTACCACAACAACGGGTTCCTCTTCCATGCAGATTCTTCAACAACGGCCCTGTACGTGTTCAGTTCTGTTAGTCACTGGATGATGTGTTGTGTCGGTTTATATGCTTGGGAGGCAAGATGCAATACATCTGTATGTGAAGTGTCTCTGTACCTTTGGTGTTACCAATGTCATTCGTTCTGGACAGGGCCCCCTTTTCCCAGTGATTCACTAGTATCGAGTGGCTGGTATCTTCAGGTGTCTTTCATTGATAGATGTAATTTTAGGAACTGTAATGCACCCTGGAATCAGTTTGCAAGGGATCTTCATCTTTTCATAACGGCCCACGAAGCCTTAGAATTGTAGACATCAGTAAATGTCAACGGCCAGGTGCGGACCAGATTGGTTTTGTCTCGGGGGGAATACAATCACTTGAAAAAGAACAGTAACCTCATTGCTCTTGCCTGAAAGTTCCTCAGGGATGGCTTCTCGCAGATTTTTGGTCCTGTCACTGAGATGTTACCGTTGTAAGTGTTCCACTGAGGGTCTGCATTCTATATACGTATCGTAGTCCTCCACTTCTTTGAGGGACATGGCAAAGATAAGGCACGAAGAATAGACTGGAAAATGATGGTCCTGACCATAGCTTAACCTGTGACATTTCAAACGCTGAAAGTTTTGACCTCGGTCAGATTCCCGGGTCTGTCATTTGTGTAAGGAATAAATGCTTGGATGAACTCGGGAACTGTTTGGGTCACTGAGAATGCCCGGAGTCCACGATGCCAGGAATGAACGTCACAGCCCCGTGACTGCTCAGCAGTGTGCCATAGTCAGGTAGAGTGAATGTTGATCTTCAAAAATTTTGGCAGTCTGATTTTTCTGTATAACGATAGATTACAAGAAATAAAAAAGAAAACTTGTAAAATATCGACCACGACGTCAGTGTAAAGCCATAGTGTTCGCACTGTCTCAAATGTTAAGGGAAAAAAAAAACTAGGCAGTTGTTTTTCACAAATGGTATGGAAAAAAAAAACTAGGCAGTTGTATTGTTTTCAGGGTGAGGTGGGGTGGGGGGGGGGGGGGGGGGGGGGGGGGGGGGGGATTTTCGTTCAACCACACGCAAAAAATCGTAATGTGTCTAATAACGCTCCGTTTAAAGTAGCAACTCCATAAAAAATTGTCAGTGGTATTTTTTCGGTAGTCATTTAAAGTTCATAAATGCTTGAAATGTTCCTGACACTTGGATTAGTGTATGATGAACCCAGTAAAGTGCTTTAGTGAAGCTGAGTACCCTTTGATTCTGCTTCCTTCGGAGGGTTTAGTATTTTCCTAGGGTTTCATGTCCTTTCACATGATTTAGTGTTCTTTGTTTCACAAGAAATAGTGTCCCTTCGGAGGATGTAGCCTTCTACTTTCTTGTCTGTCCTTGTGTTTAAGACGTAGAGTCTTCATGCTTTTATCGGGTTTATAGAGTTTAATATCCTCTTTTGATGAGATTTAGTTATCTCCTTTCGTAGGGTTTATATGATTTCACTATGATTTCAGAGACACCAGACACGAAATGGCGGTCAAGAGGAGACACCAGGATCTGGTTGGCAGCTCGGAGACATCACGAACAGGACTACAACCCAGAGGAGACACCAGGATCAGGTTGACAGCTGGGAGACATCACGAACAGGACTACAGCCCAGAGGAGACACCAGGATCAGTTGACAGCTCGGAGACATCACGAACAGGACTACAGCCCAGAGGAGACAGCAGATAAAAACAAGACTGACGGCCCGGAGGAGACGCCAGGAACAGGACGCAAAGCCAGAGGAAACGCCGGGAACAGGAAGGAAAGCCAGAGGAGACGCCAGGAACAGGACGCATAGCCAGAGGAGACGCCAGGAACAGGACGCATAGCCAGAGGAGACGCCAGGAACAGGACGCATAGCCAGAGGATTCGCCAGGAACAGGACGCAAAGCCAGAGGAACTGCCGGGAACCGAACGGCAACCAAGGAGAGGCACGACGGACAGATGGCAAGCCGAGGGAGACGGTGGGAACAGAGCGACAGCCCAGAAGGAAAACCATACCAGGAAAAGGCTAACGGCACAGAGGACCGCTACAAAGAGATACAGGTGAGCAACTTTGACAGACTGATAACGCGGAGGTACATGTTGGATTAACGCTTTTCTTTAATTCCGATATTCCTAGCAGATTCTGCAATGCGCAAATAAATCCTATTCTGACATGTCTCATCTACCGAAGATATCCCAAACAATTGGAAATGTTACATTGCATGATTGGGTTAGAGGTAAAGTCTGGGAAAGACACGAGAGATTGGGGAGGGAGCGGGAACAGGGAGGGGACACAGAGGAATTTGTGTGCAGGTGTCTATATACACGTGAGCGGGGACTGTAAATGAAAAAGACCCGGTCATTCACAAAGTCGTTGTAGCAGCTCTTTACTGACAACTTTGTTGTCAGATTGAACTTTAGTGTTATCTTTTAATTTAATTTCGAAAACGCATTGAATTTCCCACGCTGCCCCGGGTTAGTGAAAGGTGAACTTCACGCGGTGTTCCAAGTTTGGATCAGACCTCACAAAGGACGTTACTTCTGCTCATGCAAAGACCCTGAGAGATGAAGAAATATTGGCATCTATCTCTTAACTCAATGAGTCGCAGTACGTGGGGCTGTGATGTCTCCCACGTCGCATAGGATTTGCCATGAAAATGCTACTGCATGCATAGATGTGAAAGAAATATCAGCGGATAGGAAAAGTTATGAAGATTGAATTACGATTGGCCTGATGGCGGATCTTATTAACAGATTGGAAAATACTGCGTGTCAGAGGAATACAAACCGACAAAACCTGAACGGAAAGTAGAGGTGTCGTCATACCGTTTCCAACACGACTCGGCTGAGTTGGTGGTAGACCGAGTCACATTCACGGTGCACACTTTGGCAGGACCGATTGTTGAATCATGTTTTAGTATTTGAAACGGATCGCACCAGGGACATGAGCTGTAAACCCATAGTTTTTCAGGTGACATTCTGCCCGGCTGACTCAAGTTTGCACTGTTCAGTTCAGTATGGGTTAAACTGAAAACGGCGCAAAGCTGCCTGTGCTTTTATACACATGTCTTGTCAGTTGGTCAGTTGGATAACGGCCTGTGAACAGTCCAACACTTTTTTCTATATAAACCACCCGTAAACATCCAGCCCTTTTACTCTACAAACCGCCCGTGAACAGTCCAGCCCTGATGTCGGTGCAACAAGTAAGCCAGTCAGACCGATTCCTTACCGTGAAGTTGAAAATTTTCAAGTTACCACTTGAGGCCAGTATTTTGCAAAACGATCACAATTTTTTTACTTTTTTTTTTTTTTTTTACCAGATTGACAAAGATATGAGGCGCGCTGGCATGCGTATACGCATGTACTTGCGCGCGCGCACACACGCATGCACCCCCCCTTCACACACACACACACACACACACACACACACACCACACACACACACACACACTAGCAGAAACGAGCGACGTTTGAACTGGGAGATGGATATTGACCAGTTCAGTATCCTCTTATCTGGCGATTTAGTTTGCTCCTTTCATGGTTTTCTTTCTCAGGGTTAAACGTCATGTATCATAGCGCTTGGCATCTCCTTTCATAGAGCTTGGTATTCATTTTTGATACGGTTTGGTCTCTTTCTTCGGTAGTTCTTTCCGCAGAATTATTTTTACCTAGTATTATGTTCATTAACAGGGTTTGGTGTTCTCCTTTGGTACAGTCTAGCGACTACTTTCACATGGTTTAGTGCCTCCTTTTCTCAGGGCTTTATGCTGTTTCTTTTTCCACGGAGTTTAATATCCTTGTTTCTGATGATTAAGCTTCTTTCACAGGACATCGCGTCCTTATCGATAGGGAACAGTGGCCTTCTTTCACGGAATTATGTGCTTTTATCACGAGTTATTAAACTCCTGTGATAAGGCTTAGTACCCTTTTTAATATGGTCTTGTGTCCTCCTCACTAGGGATGTTAAATATGATAAGCATCCTTTCATAGGGTCTAGTGTCTTCTTTTTTTTTTTTTACATTGGCTTTTCCATTTCGGAAGGCGTACAGTTTTTTTTTTTTCTCTCAGAATGTAGCTTTTTTTCAGTATTTACGTATTCTTTGTCAGTGTTTTGTATTCCCTTTATCAGAGTTTGGTATGTTTCTTATAGGATACGGTGTCAGTCTTAGGGATCAGCGACTTGGTTTTTAGTCAAGAATGGATAAGATCTGAGGTTTGTTTTAATTCACATCTGACGGCTCTCGGTTGGTGGCGGGATCTTAGGGACTGACCACTGTCCAAGACCCGGTACCAGGCCACCAGGATTCCATAGCGCACCACCATTGGTTTCCATAGAGAGGACAGGGTACTGCACGATTTGAACCAGGTAAGTGACATAATTCTGGAACATTTGTATTTTCATTTGGATGTGATGAGTTATGAGTACATGTAAAGCTTCCAGTGTAAAACTTCAGTGATATCAGTTGCAACAACGGAGCAGGCTGCATTTTAGGAAAAAGGTTTATTGTATCTTTTCTCCCCACGGTGCATTGATGTTCTTCCTCGGAAAGCTGACATCACTGCAGTAAGCGAGCCTGTCAGACTGAATCCTTATCGGGAGGTTTAAGAAAAGGTTTCAAGTGATCCCTTGAGGACAGGATTTAGCACAATGAGCACAATCGTTTTTACAAAGTGTTTGTACCTTAGTGACAATGGTATGAGGATCGCTGGTGCCACACGTAACACGCGGTCGCACGCGCGCACGCACACGGACACACACCCACGCGGACACACACACACACGGACATACACATACATACACAAACACGGACAAACGCAGACGCACGTGCACAAACAGGGACACGTACTCAAACACGGACACGCGCGCACACACACCACACACGCACACGCACACGCACACGACACACGCACACACACACACGGACACACATACACAAAACACGGACACACGCACGCACGCACGCACGGACGAACGAACAAGATGACCAAATGTCATGGGTTTGAACAGGGAGAAGAGTCCAGGGAAGACACGGGGAACAGTTGACAACCGAGAGGAGACGCCAGCAACGGGACGACAGCCAGAGGAGACGCCAGGAACAGGACTGCACTGAGACACCAGCAGGAGCAAGGTGACATCACAACTGCTACACAGACACCAGCAGGAGCAAGGTGACATCACAAACCACTGCTACACAGGAGACACCAGCAGGAGCAAGGTGACATTACAAACCACTGCTACACAGGAGACACCAGCAGGAGCAAGGTGACATTACAAACCACTGCTACACAGGAGACACCAGCAGGAGCAAGGTGACATTACAAACCACTGCTACACAGGAGACACCATCGGGAGCAAGGTGACATCACAAACCACTGCTACACAAGACACCAGGAGCAAGGTGACATCACAAACCACTGCTACACAGGAGACACCAGCAGGAGCAAGGTGACATCACAAACCACTGCTACACAGGAGACACCAGCAGGAGCAAGGTGACATCACAAACCACTGCTACACAGGAGACACCAGGAGGAGCAAGGTGACATCACAAACCACTGCTACACACAGAGGCGCAGGTGAGACGCGTGGGACGGGCTAATGACGCGAGACAGTGTCTGAATATTTGTTTTCAAATTCGAGTGTTACTGCGACGTGCAAGTGATCCGCATTCTATTTCCCATCCTTCAAAGATATCCTAAACCGTTGAATATTACCAGATAGACTTGCGGGAAGGATTGGTAGGTGGAGGAGGGGGGGTGGGGGGTGAGACTTGAGGGTGTGGGGAAGGAGGACGGGAGGGGGGATGCAGAAGGGGATTTTTTTTCACGTGCCTGTTTGCATACCCGGACACATAATTTAAATAAGAAGGAACGTTTTTAAATTTTGGTTTCATGAAAAGAAAAAGTCGTTACAACATAACGGTTTTACTAACAACTTCTGCAAATGTAAACTTTTGTTTTTATTTTATGAAGATGTTGAATTTTTCTAAAATGAATTCGGTGTCCCGAGTGAAATGGTTTTTTTTAGGCACCTGGACAGTGCCCAACTTTCAGGACCAACTGTCAGATTGTCATTCCGAAAAATATACTATGCACAAAAAGAAACGCATATTTTTTTCGCTGAAAATATTAAGGAATATTTTGACAGAAACATGCCCCGTATAGCAGGGAACTCTGTCCAGTGTGAATAGTCAGACATAATGAATAGACATAACAGTAGATGTCTTATTTCTTCTGTGGTTGTAATTTTTTGAATGCTAAATGACGCATGAAATGACTGAAATAAAAATATGCGTTTCTTTTTGTGCATAGTATAGAACTGAAAACCAGCGACATGAGCCTCGGACCCTCCAGTTGGTACTGAAGGTTTTGTCAGACTCTTGATCAGAGATTGGTGAAATCAGCTCCGTGTTCGGTCCAGTACAGGTGAAGCCGGGGAACCGTGCAGAGCCGCCTGTTAGTACACAGGTAAGAGAAAAGACGAGAGTAAACGGCATCGGCTTCAGTCTGCAGTGTATCACTGTGCCATCACAATAGGGTGTTTGCGTAGAGGGCCGAAACAATCCAGTCTTTATATGTCTAAGCCACCTTTGGCCCGCCCGCCTTTCGGACGTCAACCTTCAACTGTTGGCTTGTCGCTGACAGGGAGTCATTGCAATATATACACGCCCATACAGGGCAAGCCCGTGGACGTTGGAGAGGATGGTGTCAGCCAGTATTTTTTTTTCAGCCTGACAGTATATTTTGTACTGTTCATTTTGTGATATGCAGATGATCCGTCGATCAGAAACGGATCTGGAACGCTTGGAATTGTTAGCTTATCTAATCAGTTTAGTCAAAAAAAAAAAAAAAAATTTTGCCGAAATTTGGAATTGTAAAGTCTCGGAATTCTGCGATGTTTGGCCGAAAAGGCGAGCGACATGCAAACGGAGAGCTTTGTATTTTATTAGTGGCGTGGCGGTTTGCAGAGTGCGTTGCGTCATCTGATACATACACTAATTACTAATGGAGACGGATTAAAACAAAATACAAATTGACCTCCGATTAAACTTCTTAAAGTTTCAAATGTCTTCACCGTTGACTGAAAACGGAATGCATGTTGTCCTTAAGGACTAGAGCAGAATTTTATAACGTACTGTAATTATCTCCCCTTCTCCCCCTGCACCATCACTGATAACATTTTGTGATCGGTGGACTTCATAATCAAAATTGTCTCAGTTGATATTAGTGGATGACGCGCCCCCCCCCCCCCCCCCCCCCCCCCCCCCCCCCCCCCCCCCGTAGACAGCCATAAATTGCATTTGAGTCGAATTTTGTGGTCGTGCGCTGTAAGAGTAGTTAGAAGCTGCATGAGTTTGAAAAAAAAGTGACGGATATGGTCTGACATGTTAGGCAAAGTAGAAGCAATTCTAATGCAGTCACGCCATTGCGTTCTGCGTGTACTTCTCCAGTTAAGTAGAAAATGTGTTGTGATGATGATTGGCCTGAAAATCAAAAGCTGCAAAGAAAACGTGATTTTTTCTTTAAAAAGGGCGAGGAACTGCTACATCAACGGCCACGGAAACGGGAGACCAGGTCACGTGAACTCGGAGAATGGAACTATGACAAAGATGAGTGGTGGTTTTCTTCTCATTCTTCTTCCTCGGTTTTTCTGTCTTTTTCCTCCTGCACTGTTCCAGTACAGTGTTCCTCTTCAACCATATTTCACATTTTCTTTTTTTGTTGTCTTGTACGGAGACGCACACGCGCGCACAGGCACACATACCCGCACATGCGCGCATTCGCTCGCTCTTGGGCGCACACACATGCACATGCGTGCATGCGCACACACACGTGCACACACACACACAGACATGTGCGCGCTTGCACGCGCGCGCGCACAACACGCATGTGTATACGCCCTGTATAGCCGCACATATACACGTATGTACACATGTTCAGATGGATGCGCGCAGGATCGTGCTCACACAAGCCCACATATCACGCACGCACACACGCGCAGGCGCGAACACACACGAACGCGTTCATGCACACACACAAAGACACACGCACACGCATATACACGGCATACACACACATACTCGCACTCACATGCGCTCGCGCACCTCACACACTGGCACACATACATGGGCCCGTGCTCCCATACACACACACGTGTACACTCGTTACATATGCATACAATAATAATAATGGCGCAACCAATGTTAGGTAGGACCCGAGGTCTGACCAGCGCGTTGGGCTAATGCGTAGGTTAGACATCTGCTAAGCGGTAGCTACGAGACCCTCTTAAATTCGCTCTTCTAAGTCATTAAATCATTTATTGCATCAGCTTGAAATCATACGCAGTGTGGTCTCCAAACTTACCGAATGTGGTGTAACGCATATGACTAGCCTGCACGCGGTGACACCTTGATGGAACGAACTGAAACTGAATTGTGCATAGAATTAAAAGTTTTGTTCTTTATAATGGTTTGGTGTCTGTCCATCTAATATTTTTGGACTTTTTTCCGAGGATATAATGACTTCACTTTTCAGGAATTGTCTTTTTTCGTAGTATCTAGCTTTTTTTTTTTTTTTTTCAAGTAGTTGTAATCTCCTCCCTCACAGATTTTAATCCACTCTTTCGTAGAATTGTTAACTTTGCTGGAGCTGTCTTCTCCTGTCGCAGGGTTTAGAGCTTCCTATTTATCAGGGTTGTCTCTCGTCTCATCAACCTTGTTGATCTGGTTTCCGTTCCTGGCCCTTCCTGTAGAACAAGGGTGAACAACAGGGGGTACCAGAGGAATGCTTCAGGAAAGGCAAAGGGTGACTCGGTGATGTAGCATGCCCGATTTCCCGGGGATCTGGAACATGGACGCATGTCTTCAGATTCGTTGGGGTCTGAGCTACAGAGCTTCAGAGGAAGTCTTTGATCCTGCTCCTGAAATATTTCTTAGTGGCCACCTGGCACCTCCTAATCTGAAAATCCCTTGTTCCACAGAAATCTGGCATAGTAATTAGTGTCAACTTGTAATCCTTCCATGTGGTTTCAAAGTCTTTATTTCATAGGGTCCAGTGTATTCCGTCTATGGGGGTTTGGTATTTTCTTCTTGGAGATTAGTATTCTCTTTTGAATAGGGCTCGATGTCTATCTTTCCTCTTTTTGACGTGGTTTAATGTCTATGCAAGGTGTAGTGTCCTTTGAAATGGGCATTAGTAGCCTTTCAAATGATTTAGTGTGCTACAGCCTTTAGTGTACTTTTATACGGTTGATTTTCCTTTCATATATTTTACGGTCCTTCTTTCTTAAGGTTAGGTGTCTTATCAAGAGTGTTGAGTATCCTTAAATACGAATTGAGTGTCCTTTCATAGGATTTACTGTCCTTTCACGGGGATTAGTTTTGTCATCTTTCATATGCGTTTAATGTCCTCTTCTGTCGTACACCGAAGTGTCCTGTTTTACAGACTTTTTCTTTTAGGCCTTAGGTTAGGCATCGCATTCTGTCAAGATTGACCTCGTTCACAGTATACAGAACTGTATAGCGGTTTCTTTTAATATGATTTCTGTGTCTTTTCATATGTTTAATTATCTACATCTTCAGCAGGGTTGACCGTTTTCCTTTTATACGGGTTAGCGTTTTTTCGTTCAAAGGTTTTAGTATTCTCCTTTCCTTTCATCGGATTGTGTCGCCTTGTTTTAAAGGGTTTAGTGTCTTTCCATCACGGTATTTAACCTTTCAATCATATTTGTCTTCCTTCTGTAGCATTAGTATCCTTTTTACAGGGTGAGGTTGCCTCCTTCAGTAGGGTTTTTGACAGGATGCAGTGCCCCTGTCGGGGAGGGGGGGGGGGTAGCGTTTTTTTCTTGATTTTTTTTTCTTTTCATTTATAAGGACGCCCGCTGTCCAGGACTCGATGTTAGCCAATAAGGGACTCTGATGCTCATGACTACATGTCAAAGTACGACGTACCAAACTTTAACCAGTGAAATGGCGTCTGTTATTCTGAAAGTTACATTTGCATTTGAATCCGACTGAAAGAATTATAAGGGTATGTCAAAATTCAAATACTATCGGATGTGATAACAGTTCTGAAAACAAAAACTGCGCAGTAGAAAAGGTTTTAAATGAGTTTTTTGTCCCCCCCCCCCCCCCCCCCCCCCCCAAGAATGCATTTCTTTCTCCTGAGGCAGCTGGCATGGTTTGATCTAAAGGAGCCAGTCGGAATGATTTCTGGTCATGAAGTGTTGAAAATAGTAATTGTCGGTTTACCACCGAGAACAAAGATTTGACGAAATGACCCCGATTTGTCATCAGTCTTCACTGTCGGACAACACTCCCCGCACTCAACACTACACCCGTTGTCGCCCCCACAGATTTGCAAGTGCATACGTGCAGAAAGACATAGACGCGCGCGCACACACGTACGCACGCAAGCGTGCAAATACACGCGCGCACGTGCGCGCACAAACACGCGCGCTCACACACCCGCGCGCACACACACCCGCGCGCACACATGCACTCGCACACACACATGAGACAGAGCAAAAACGCATGCAGAACGGATATATTTGCAAACGCGCGCGCGCATGAACGCACACACTCGAGCACTCGGGCGCGCGCGCACGCTCACACAGACACGCATGCGCACACGCACGCACACATACACACGCACACGCACACGCACTCACTTACACACGCACACACTTACACACACACATTCAAGAAAAGGACGCAGACTAATCATTATGTTTGAACAGGGATGTCGACTCGGGAGAGACGCCGCGAAGGAATGACGGCCCAGAGGAAACGCCGGGAACAAGATGACGATCAACTGGAGACTCTGGGAACAGACTTCAGTCCTGCTGTGGACACCAGGAACAAATTGACAGGTCATTGGAGATGCCGGGAAGAAAATTCAGTGGAGACGCCGGGAACAAGATGAAAATTGTCAATCACTTAACATTAGTGGTTGACGCGCTCCCCCGCCCCCCCCCCCCCCCCCCCCCCCCCCCCCCTTCCCCGGTAGACAGCCATAAATTGCATTTGACTCGAATTTTGCTGTCGTGCGCTGTGAGAGCAGTAGTTAGAAACTGCATGAGTTTGAAAAAACGTGACAGATATGGTCTGACATGTTGGGCAAGGTAGAAGCAGTTTTAATGCAGTCACGCCATTGCGTTGTGCGTGTACTTCTCCAGTTAAGTAGAAAATTTGTTGTGATGATGATTGACCTGAAAATCAAAAGCTGCAAAAAAGAAAAGGCTGATTTTTTTCTTTAAAAAGGGCGAGGAACTGCTACATCAACGGCCACGGAAACGGGAGACCAGGTCACGTGAACTCGAAGAACGGAGCTATGACAAAGATGAGTGGTGGTTTTCTTCTTCTTCTCTTTTTTTTTTTTTTGTCTGTCACCTTTTTCCTCCTGCACTGTTTCAGTGCAGTGTTCCTCTTCAACCATATTTCACATTTTCTTTATTTTTGTCTTGTACAGAGACGGACGCGCGCATGGCGCACACGCACACATACACACATGCATGCATTCGCTCGCTCTTAGGCTTATACACATGCACATGCGTGCATGCGCACACACATGTGCAATCGCAGACACAGACATGCGCGCGCTCGCATGCGCGCGCCACACACATGCGTAATCGCCCGTATACAGGTGCATACACATATGTACACATACATGTTCAGATAGATGCGCGCAGGATCGTGCTCACACAAGCCCACAAATCACACATGCACGTGCAGTTCTGCACACGCACGCACACACACGAACGCTTTCATGCACACACAAAGACGTGCACACGCATGTACACGACCTACACACATATACTCGCACGTATATGCGCTCGCGCACCTTACACACCGGCACACACTTGAGTTGATTTTAACGTGGTGACAGCCCTGATGTGGCCCTTTGCGGTCGGCTGGGCTATAGGCAACATTATCTTACACTGGCACACATACATGGGCCCGTGTTCCCACACCCATAGACACACGTGAACACTCGTTACATATGCATACAATAATAATGGTGCAACCAATGTTAGGTAGGTACTCGAAGTCTGACCAGCGCGTTGGGCTAATGCGTAGGTTAGACATCTGCTAAGCGGTAGCTACGAGACCCTCTTAAATTCGCTCTTCTAAGTCATTCGTTCATTTATTCCATCAGCTTGAAATCATGCGCAGTGTGGTCTCAAAACTTAGCGGATGTGGTTTAGCGTATATGACTAGCCTGCACGCGGCGACACCACCTTGATGAAACAAACTGAATTGTGCATAGAGATTAAAAGTTTTGTTCTTTTAATGGTTTGATGTCTGTACCCCTGATATGTTTGGCCTTTTTCCGAGGATATAGTGACTTTTCGTAGTATCTAGCTTTTCTTTAAGTAGGAGTTGTAATCTCCTCCCTCGCAGATTTTGATCCACTCTTTCGTAGAATTGTCTCCTTTGCTGGAGTTCTGTCTTCTCCTGTCGCAGGGTTTAGAGCTTCCTATTTATCAGGGTTGCCTTTCGTAGGCCTATCATCAACCTTGATTTGGTTTCCATTCCTGGCCCTTTCTGTAGAACAAGGGTGAACAACAGGGGGTACCAGAGGAATGCTTCAGGAAAGGCATCAAAGGGTGACTCGATGATGTAGCATGCCTGATTTCCCGGGGACTCGGAACATGGACGCATGTCTTCAGATTCGTTGGGGTCTGAGCTACAGAGCTTCAGAGGAAGTCTTTGATCCTGCTCCTGGAATATTTCTTAGTGGCCACTTGGTACTACCTAATCAGAAAATCCCTTGTTCCACAGAAGTCTGGCATAGTAATTAGTGTCAACTTGTAATCCTTCCATGTGGTTTCAAAGTCTTTACTTCATAGGGTCCAGTGTATTTGTCTATAGGGGTTTGGCATTTTCTTCTTAGAGATTAGTATTCTCTTTTGACTAGGGCTCAATGTCTATCTTTCCTCTTTTTGACGTGGTTTAATGTC
The DNA here is from genome assembly GCA_033310375.1 of Conus canariensis. Lineage (NCBI taxonomy): Eukaryota > Metazoa > Mollusca > Gastropoda > Neogastropoda > Conidae > Conus > Conus canariensis. Next base: position 84,798,028 of record CM065718.1, read on the forward strand.
TATGTAAGGTGTAGTGTCCTTTGAAATGGGCATTAGTAGCCTTTCAAATGTCTTATTGTGCTACAGCCTTTAGTGTACTTTTATACGGTTGATTGTTCTTTCATATACTTTACGGTCCTTCTTTCTTAAGGTTAGGTGTCTTATCACGAGTGTTGAGTATCCTTAAATATGAGTTGAGTGTCCTTTCATAGGATTTACTGTCCTTTCACGGGGATTAGTTTCGTCATCTTTCATATGCGTTTAATGTCCTCTTCTGTCATACACCGAAGTGTCCTGTTTTACAGACTTTTTCTTTTAGGCCTTAGAAGGTTAGGCATCGCATTCTGTCAAGATTGACCTCGTTCACAGTATACAGAACTGTATAGCGGTTTCTTTTAATATGATTTCTGTGTCTTTTCATATGTTTAATTATCTACATCTTCAGCAGGGTTGACCGTCTCTTTTATACAGGTTAGCGTTTTTCGTTCAAAGGTTTTAGTATCTCCTTTCCTTTCATCGGATTGTGTCGCCTTGTTTTAAAGGGTTTAGTGTCTTTCCATCACGGTATTTAACCTCTTTCAATCATATTTGTCTTCCTTCTGTAGCATTAGTATCCTTTTTACAGGGTGAGGTTGCCTCCTTCAGTAGGGTTTCTGACAGGATGCAGTGCCTGGGGGGGGGGGGGGGGGGGGGTAGCGTTTTTTTTCTTGATTTTTTTTTTCCTTTCATTTATAAGGACGCCCGCTGTCCAGGACTCGATGTTAGGCCACCAGGGGACTCGGATGCTCATGATACATGTCAAGTACGAGCACCAAACTTTAACCAGTGAAATGGCGTCTGTTATTCTGAAAGTTACATTTGTATTTGAATCCGACTGAAAGAATTATAAGGGTACAAAGATTTGACGAAATGACCCCGATTTGTCATCAGTCTTCACTGTCGGACAACACTCCCCGCACTCAACACTACACCCGTTGTCGCCCCCACAGATTTGCAAGTGCATACATGCAGAAAGACGTAGACGCTCGCGCACACACGTACGCACGCAAGCGTGCAAATACACGCGCGCACGTGCGTGCACAAACAGCGCGCTCACACACCCGCGCGCACACATGCACACGCACACACACACGAGACGGAGAGCAAAAACGCACGCAGAACGGATATATTTTAAACGCGCGCGCTCCTGAACGCACACACTCAAGCACTCATGCGCGCGCACGCATGCGCACACACAGACACGCGTGCGCACACACAGACACGCATGCGCGCACGCGCGCGCGCGCGCGCGCCACACACACCACACATACACACAATGAAAAGGACGTAGGCTGATTCTGTTTGAACAGGGACGACGACTCGGGGAGAGACGCGGCAAAGGGATGACGGCCCAGAGGAAAAGCCGGGAACAAGATGACGATCAACTGGAGACGCTGGGAACAGACAGCAGACCTGCTGTGGACACCAGGAACAAGCTGACAGTTAATTGGAGACACCGGAGAAGAGACAGTTCAGTGGAGACGTCTGGAACAATATGACAGTTCAGCGAAGACGTTGCGAACAAGATGACAGTTCCGTGGAGACGTCGCAGAACAAATTGACAGTTAAGTGGAGACGTTGCGAACAAGGTGACAGTTCAGTGGAGACGTCGCAGAACAAATTGACAGTTAAGTGGAGACGTTGCGAACAAGATGACAGTTCAGTGGAGACGTCGCAGAACAAATTGACAGTTAAGTGGAGACGTTGCGAACAAGATGACAGTTCAGTGGAGACGTCGCAGAACAAAATTGACAGTTAAGTGGAGACGCCGGGAACAAGATGACGGGTTCAGTGGAGACGCCGGGAACAAGATGACGGGTTCAGTGGAGACGCCGGGAACAAGATGACGGGTTCAGTGGAGACGCCGGGAACATAGTTTTTTTAACATCCATATATACTTGATATTCAGTAGCATAATATTTTAATGCTTTTTTTTTTCCACCTGTTTACAAATGACTGGATCGTGTTGCCCCAGATCTTTGCAAGGGCCTATCATGGGTACGTCATCGCCAAGATCATTTGTTCCATCTTGGCCGTGGCCTATCCTTGATACGTCATTGCAAATATCAGAGCAACATACCGTTTTTTGTTCTTTGTATGTGGAGGAACACTCACGTACATGTGCATGTCCACGTGTTAACACTGATTTTCACACGGTTGAAAGCGCATACGAACGACAGTGCACACTTATACTCTGAAGTAGTACTCTGGTCTATTCCGGGGGTAGGGAGGTGTGTATGTGATGCTTTCTGCATGTGTTGTGGAGGGGAAGGGACGAGGGATGGTGAATGGGATGAAAGGGATGCAAGGGCAGACAAGCGGAGGTGATCATATCTCTTAATTGTGTAATTTTTTTGTTGTTGCTTGGTATGGATATGATGTTATATCTCTGATATTTTATGTTCCATTGTTGTGCTTTTTGGTATGAATGAAATGGTGTTGCTGCCAGTTCTTTGCAAAGGCCTGTCATTGGTTCGCCCTGGCAAAGATTACTTGTTCAGTCTTCGCTATGATGTATCTTCAATACGCCATTGCAAATACTGGAGCAACATATCTTACTTTCATGGACGAATGATACGCAGCGTTTTATGTATACGTGTGTGCGCACATGCGTGCATGCCTACACGTGTACGCACTTGTCATTTTCACGCAATCGTAAATGCGTACATACGAACTTGCATACATATATGCTAAAGGAAGAGAAAGAGCGTGGAGAGGATGACGGAAACTACTAGCACAGAATTTGTCTTTAATACTCATTTTACTGTTACATTTTTTTCCCGTTTCTTTACCGTTGTCCACTGCCTTTGCTTTTCTAAGTGGCCCCTTCAGGGGAAGAAGTGGGTGCTACTGTTGTACGTGAGCATGGGAGGGCGGCCAGGGGAAGTGGGGTGATCTGTCTCTGTTCTCTATATCAATTGGCGTTTTGGAATTTTCTGTTTGGACATGTTTTTTTTTTTAAGTTCCTCAGGAGGGTGCATCGAATGATGAGAGAGAGAGAGAGAGAGATGTGGGTGTGTGTGATTTTCTGCAAGGGACGGAGGGAAAGGGGCGAGGGAGAGTAAATGGGATGGAATAAGGTGGTTGTGGGGACTGCATATGTTTGATAGTGTCGATGGTACATCTGTTTTTTTTTTTTTTTTTTACATCACCAATGCTAGCGGAAAAAGTGTTGTGCTGTCCTATCTTCCATGGCCTGTCTTTCTTGGTTATTTATATGCCTTGTCATATGCTTTGAAATTGTTGATATGAAAAATGGATCGTGTTGCTGCCAGATCTTTGCAAGGGCCTATCATGGGTACGGAATTACGGAGATTATTCAGATTTTCGCTGTGGCCCATCCTTGATACGTCCTTGCAAATATCGGAACAACGTAATGAATTGTGAAGGATGCATGATATGCAGCTTTATATGTGTATAGGAACGTTCGGACACACACAGAACGGAAGAGGCGAACGGAAATCTTTATCTTGCAAACAACTGTATATTTATTTAATTTCGTTTGTTTTTACACAGCTACGAATTCTTTTTCGTTTTTGTCTTCTTTCCTTCTTCCTTTTCTCCCTCCCTTTCTTTCCTTCTTTTTCTCGGTCTGTCTGTTTTCTGTGTATAAGCAGCACATTATTAGAGTGAGTGTGCCAGTACATCACACATTAGAACATTAACAAACCCAGACACTTTGTATCAAACGCCCAAACACTAAAATCAGCAAGAATATGTACATTTGTGCGAGAACATAGACAATGCATGGTGGTTTTTTTTTTTACATCACCAGTGCTGGATAATCTTTGCAGAAAAAAAGTGTTGTGCTGTCCAGTCTTTGCTATGGCCTACCTTAGGTATGCCATCGTAAATATTACAGCAAAACGCCATATGATGGTGTCAGTAAAACAGGTTTGGTTACACCTTTATTGATAATTTATGCCTTATTATGATGCTTTGTAATTGATGTGAAAAATGCATCGTGTTGCTGACAGATGTTTGCAAGGGCCTGTCAACTGATACGCCATAGCGAAGATGATTTGTTCAGTTTTCGCTGTGGCCTTTCCTTGATACGTCCTTGCAGATATCGGAGCAACGTAATGAATTGTGAAGGATGCATGATATGCAGCTTTATCTGTGTGTGTGGGTGTGTAGATTCACAGGGGGTGTGTGTGTGTGTGTGTGTGTGTGTGTGTGTGTGTGTGTGTGTGTGTGTGTGTGTGTGCGTGCGCGCGCGAGATTTTCTGGGGGAGGGAAAGGGGCGAGGGAGAGTGTATGGAATGGAAGAGTGTGTGAGGGAGGGAGGGAGGGAGGGAAAGGGGTGAAGGAGTGTGAATGGAATGGAAGTGTGTGTGTGTGTGTGTGTGTGTGTGTGTGTGTGTGCGCGAGATTTTCTGGGGGAGGGAAAGGGAGAGTGTATGGAATGGAAGAGTGTGGGAGGGAGGGAGGGAAAGGGGTGAAGGAGTGTGAATGGAATGGAATGTGTGTGTGTGTGTGTGTGTGTGTGTGTGTGTGTGTGCGCGCGCGAGATTTTCTGGGGGAGGGAAAGGGGCGAGGGAGAGTGTATGGAATGGAAGAGTGTGTGAGGAGGAGGGAGGGAGGGAAAGGGGTGAAGGAGTGTGAATGGGATGGAAGAGTGTGTGTGGAGGGAGGGAGGGAAAGGGGTGAAGGAGTGTGAACGGGATAGAAGAGAGTGTGTGTGTGGGGAGGGGGGGAGGGAGGGAGGGAGGGAAAGAGGTGAAGGAGTGAATGGAATGGAAGAGTGTATGAGAAAGGGAGGGAGGGAAAGGGGTGAAGGAGTGTGAATGGGATGTGGGAGGGAGGGAGGGAAAGGAGTGAATGGGATGAGTGTGTGAGGGAGGGAGGGAGGGAAAGGGACGAGGGAGTGTGAATGGGATGGAAGAGAGGGCGAGTGTTTTTGTGTGATTTTCTGAGGGAGGGGGGAGGGGAAAGGGGCGAGGGAGAGTGAATGGGATGGAAGAGAGGCTGTTGGGACTGCAACTGTAGTAGTGTCAATGGTATGTGTGTGTGTGTGTGGTAGGGAGGAAAAGGGACGAGGAGTGTGAATAGGAAGAGTTTTTGTGTGTGATTTTCTGTGAGGGAGGGAAAGGGGCGAGGGAGAGTGAATGGGATGGAAGAGAGGCTGTTGGGACTGCAAATGTTTGATACTGTCAGTGGTGTGTGTGTGTGTGTGTGTTTTTTACATCACCAGTACTGGATAATCTTTGCAGAAAAGTGTTGCTGTCCAATCTTTGCTATGGCCTACCTTAGGTATGCCATCGTAAATATTACAGCAAAACGCCATATGATGGTGTCAGTAAAACAGGTCTGGTTACATCTTTGCTTTGTAACTGTTGATATGAAAAATGGATCATGTTGCTGCCAGATGTTTGCAAGGGCCTATCAACTGATACGCCATTGCGAAGATGATTTGTTCAGTTTTCGCTGTGGCCTTTCCTTGATACGTCCTTGCAAATATCGGAGCAACGTAATGTATTGTGAAGGATGCATGATATCCAACTTTGTATGTGTATGGGTGTGAGACTCGCAGGTAGGTAGGTAGGGTGTGTGTGTGTGTGTGTGTGTGTGTGTGTGTGTGTGTGTGTGTGTGTGTGTGTGTGTGTGTGTGTAATTTTCAGTGAGGGAGACAGGGAAAGGGGCGAGGGAGAGTATGGAATGGAAGAGTGTGTGAGGGAGGGAAAGGGGCGAAGGAGTGTGAATGGGATGGGGGAGAGAGAGAGTGTGTGTGTGTGTGTGAGGAGGTAGGTAGGCAAAGGGACGTGGGAGTGTGAATGGGATGGGTGGGAGAGTAGAGTGTGATGTGTGTGTGTGAGGTAGGTAGGCAAAGGGACGTGGGAGTGTGAATAGGATGGGGGGGGGGGGGGAGAGTGTGTGTGTGTGTGGAGGTAGGTAGGCAAAGGGACGTGGGAGTGTGAATGGGATGGGGGGGGGGAGAGAGAGTGTGTGTGTGTGTGAGAGGTAGGTAGGCAAAGGGACGTGGGAGTGTGAATGGGATGGGGGGGAGATGTGTGTGTGTGTGGTGTGAGAGGTAGGTAGGCAAAGGGACGTGGGAGTGTGAATGGGAAGGAAGAGAAAGTGTTGTGTGTGATTTTCTGTGAGGGAGGGGGGGGGGAGGGGGGGACGAGGGAGTATGAATGGGATGAAAGAGATATAGTGTGGGTGTTTTTGTGTGATTTTCTGTGAGGGGGGGGGGGGGGAGGGACGAGGGAGTATGAATGGGATGAAAGAAATAGTGTGGGTGTTTTTGTGTGCGATTTTCTGAGGAGGGGGGGGGGGGAGGGACGAGGGAGTATGAATGGGATGAAAGAGAATAGTGTGGGTGTTTTTGTGTGCGATTTTCTGGGAGGGAGGGGGGGGGAGAAGGGGCGAGGGAGAGTGAATGGGATGGAGGAGAGGCTGTTGAGACTGCAAATGATGTGTGATAGTGTCGGTGGTGTGTGTTGTGTGTGTGTGTGTTTTAACATCACCAATGCTGGATAATCTGTGCGGAAGAAAAAAGTTGTGCTGTTCAATATTTGCTATGGCCTACCTTAGTACGCCATCGTAAATATTGCAGCAAAACGCCATATGGTGAAGGGTGTCTGTAAAGCACATTTGGTTACATCTTTATTGATAAATTATGCCTTATTATAATGCTTTGTAATGTCGATATGAAAAATGCATCGTTTTGCTGCTAGATTTTTGCAAGGGCCTATCATGGATACGCCATTGCGAAGATGATTTGTTCAATTTTCGCTGCGGCCTTTCCTTGATACGTTCTTGCAAATATCGGAGCAACATAATGTATTGTGAAGGATGCATGATATCCAACTTTGTATGTTTATGGGTGTGTAGACTCGCAGGTAGGTAGTAGGGGTGTGTGTGTGTGTGTGTGTGTGTGTGTGTTGTGTGTGTGTGTGTAATTTTCAGTGAGGGAGACAGGGAAAGGGGCGAGGGAGAGTATGGAATGGAAGAGTGTGTGTGAGGGAGGGAAAGGGGCGAAGGAGTGTGAATGGGATGGGGGGGGGGGGGGGAGAGAGTGTGTGTGTGTGAGAGAGGTAGGTAGGCAAAGGGACGTGGGAGTGTGAATGGGAAGGAAGAGAAAGTGTGTTGTGTGTGATTTTCTGTGAGGGGGGGGGGGGGACGAGGGAGTATGAATGGGATGAAAGAGAGATAGTGTGGGTGTTTTTGTGTGCGATTTTCTGGGAGGGAGGGGGGGGGGGAGAGAAAGGGGCGAGGGAGAGTGAATGGATGGAGGAGAGGCTGTTGAGACTGCAAATGATGTGTGATAGTGTCGGTGGTGTGTGTGTGTGTGTGTGTGTGTGTGTGTGTGTGTGTGTGTGTGTGTGTGTGTGTGTTTAACATCACCAATGCTGGATAATCTGTGCGGAAAAAAAAATTGTGCTGTTCAATATTTGCTATGGCCTACCTTAGTACGCCATCGTAAATATTGCAGCAAAACGCCATATGATGAAAGGTGTCTGTAAAGCACATTGGTTACATCTTTATTGATAATTTATGCCTTATTGTAATGCTTGTAACTGTTGATATGAAAAATAGATCGTGTTGCGGCCAGATCTTTGCAAGGGCCTATCAAGTGATACGCCATTGCGAAGATTATTTGTTCAGTTTTCGCTGTGGCCTTTCCTTGATACGTCCTTGCAAATATGGAGCAACATGTGTATTGTGAAGGATGCATGACAATGCAGCTTTATATATATATATATATTTTGTGTGTGGTGGAGATTTTCAGTGAGGGAAAGGGGCGAGGGCGTGTGAAAGGGATGGAGAGAGAGAGAGAGAGGAGAGAGGAGGTGTGTGTGATTTTCTGACGGAGGGAAGGAGGGAGGGAAAGGGGCGGGGGATAGTACATGGAATCAATCGAGAGATGTGTGAGCGTGTGAGGGAGGGAAGGGGAGAGTAGGGATGGGAGGGATGTTGTGGTGGGTGGGAGTGTGTGTGTGTGTGTGTGTGTGTGTGTGTGTTTTATTTTCTGGGAGGGAAGGGGAAGGAGAGGTGAATGGGATGAACGAGAGGCTGTTGGGACTGCAAATTGATTGTGTCAGTGGTGAGTGTTTTTCTTTTTACATCACCAGTGCTAGATAATCTTTGCAGAAAAAAAGTTGTGCTGTTCAATCTTTGCTATGGCCTATCTTAGGTACGCCATCGTAAATATTGCAGCAAAACGGCATATGATGAAGGGTGTCTGTAAAAAAAAAAAAAAAAAAAAAAAAAAAAAAAAAAGTTTAGTTACATCTTTATTGATAATGTATGCATCATTGTAATGCTTTGTAACTGTTATGAAAAATGGATCATGTTGCTGCCAGATCTTTGCCAGGGCCTATCGTGGATACGCCATTGCGAAGATGATTTGTTCAATTTTCGCTGTGGCCTTTCCTCGATACGTCCTTGCAAATATCGGAGCAACATAATGTATTGTGAAGGATGCATAATATGCAGCTTTATTTATATATGTGTGTGTGTGTGTGTGTGTGTTGGTGTGTGTGTGTGTGTGTGTGTGTGTGTGTGTGTGGACATCTTCTGGGAGAGAGGGAGGGAAAGGGACTATGGAAGAGTGCATGGAATCGAAAAGGAGGAGAGAGAGAGAGAGAGAGGAGTTTAGGAAGCGGATGGGAGGGGAAAGGAGAGTGAATTGGGATGGAAGAGAGGCAAGCGGCGAGAGGGGGAGGTAGTTTTGTATCCTTAATATATTTGCGTTTTGAAATATTCTGTTCGGTTTGGGTATGACGTGATTATATTTTTATCGATATTTCATGTTCCGTTGTTGTGCTTTGAGATCTGAAAAACGGATCCTGTTGCTGACAGATCTTTGCAAGGGTCTGTCGTGGATACGCCATCGCGAAGATTATTTCTCCCATCTTCGCTATGGCCTATTCATGATACACCATTGCAAATACGGATCAACAATGCCATATTGTCAAGGATCAGTGATGTGTGGATTCGAATGTTTAGTTTTTTGTGTGTGGTGTTTTATCTTGATCAAGTTGTGGAGAAAAGGTTTCTTGCAGCTGGCATTTTGATGTGATGATATGTCATTGACAATAGCGGTTTACTTCAGTAGTCCCGTTTTGTTTTACTTTTTATGCAAGCAAATGTCCCTTGTCACGCCATTACGAATATTACAGTCACGGAACGCATGGCGTTGGCTGTTTAAACATTAGCCCGTCTTAGTTTTGTATTTGGAAATGCGTGTTTGTCTGTACCTGTGTGCAGCTGCGCTTGTGTGTGAATGCGTGTGTATTTGTGCGAGTGCGCGCGAGTGCTTGTGTGTGTAGGTGCGCTCGTGTGTGTGTGTGTGTGTGTGTGTGTGTGTGGCGCGCGCGCGCGCGCGCTCGTGCTTGTGGATGCGTGTGGTGTGTGTATAATCTTTCCACACCTTGAGAAGATTCTGTACTTGCAATTCCCCTTTTCTGTCTTTTCCGTTGATTATGCCTTTACGTGTTCCTGTGATATTCTCTCTCTTATCTCTCTCTCTCTCTCTCTCTCTCTCTCTCTCTCTCTCTCTCTCTCTCTCTCTCCTGTCGTCCATTATTTTTCTGCCTCGCTGATCAATTTAGCTGCCCTTACACTTTCATCTTGTCTTACCCTTAGAAATGCTGGTGAGAGAGATGGAGGGAGGGGTAGGAGGTGGCGGCGAGTGTGCTTGCGCGCGCGCGCGTGTGTGTGTGTGTGTGTGTGTTGGTTTGTTGATGGGAGGAGGTGGGTGGGGAGGCAGAGATGGGGTGGGGTGGGAATGGGTAAAAGAACCGGGACATGGGGAGTTGGGGGGCGGGTGGAGGGATCTGTGTTTCATATTCACGTTGTGATTTTTGTGTGTAGTTTGGGTATGACGTGGTTGAAATATTTCGCCGATATTTTGTATTTGATCCTAATGCTTAGTGCTTTTTTTTTTTTTTTTTTTTTTAACTTTATCTTTACATTGGTGGTGGTGTTGCCAGAGTATTGCAAGAGCCTGTCACCGGTAACGCCATTGCAATAATTACCCGTCTAATAATCTTTGCTATGACTTATCCTTGATATACGCCCTTGTAAATATCGGAGCAACATGCTGTACTATGAATGGAGAATATGCAGTTTTTTTTTTTTTCTATTATGTATGTGTGTGCACTCAAGGATTTTGTGTGTAGATGTGTACATATGCCTACAGTGAATAATTGGAATGGTTTGTGTATATAATTATTGATAGCTTGTGTACTATGTCTATACATATTTCTCGTGACATGCATGTTTTTGTAATGATTAAAAAAAAGTTCATTTATTTTGATGAAAGTCAACAAAGCTGATCGATATGTAAACGTAACTGTCTTATGTTTTTTTTTTTTCTCCAACCGGTATTTTCTCACGTTTTCTCTCCCTTTGTCTGTCTGTCTGTCTGTCTCTCTCTGCTTATTTACTCTTCTCTCTCTCTCTCTCTCTCTCTGCCCGATTATCTCTTTCTCTGCCTAATTGTCTGCCCTTCTCTCTCTGCCTTATCTGCTCTTTTCTCTCTCTCCCTCTCTACCTGATTACCTGCCCCCCTCCTCTCTCTCTCTCTCTCTCTCTCTCTCTCTCTATCTCTATCTCTCTTCTCTCTCTCAATAGTGTTTGATATTTGAGAGTGACGTACTCCCGAGAACTGTTCGACCACAGAAATCGAATTGTTTCTTTCTCCGTTTTTTCCTCCTGCGAGAGTATTGCCGTTGGCTGGTAGAGCTTGATCTTCCCCGGGCACCTGACAGTCCTGGTCGTTTAGACTTGTGCAGACCCATTTGAAGACAGTTCCCGGGCACCTGACAGTCCTGGTCGTTTAGACTTGTGTAGACCCATTTGAAGACATAGTTCCCGGGCACCTGACAGTCCTGGTCTTTAGACTTGTAGACCCATTTGAAGACATAGTCCCGGGCATCTGACAATCCTGGTCATTTAGACTTGTGTAGACCCATTTGAAGACATAGTTCCCGGGCACTGACAGTCCTGGTCGTTTAGACTTGTGTAGACCCATTTGAAGACATAGTCCCGGGCACCTGACAGTCCTGGTCTTTAGACTTTGTAGACCCATTTGAAGACATAGTCCCGGGCATCTGACATCCTGGTCATTTAGACTTTGTAGACCCATTTGAAGACATAGTTCCCGGGCACTGACAATCCTGGTCGTTTAGACTTGTGTAGACCCATTTGAAGACATAGTTCCAGGGCACCTGACAGTCCTGGTCGTTTAGACTTGTGAGACCATTTGAAGACATAGTCCCGGGCACCTGACAGTCCTGGTCGTTTAGACTTGTGTAGACACATTTGAAGACATAGTTCCCGGGCACCTGACAGTCCTGGTCGTTTAGACTTGTGTAGACCCATTTGAAGACATGTTCCGGGCACCTGACAGTCCTGGTCGTTTAGACTTGTGCAGACCCATTTGAAGACATAGTCCGGCACGGATCCTGTCGTTAGACTGTGCAGACCCATTTGAAGACATGTTCGGTTTGACGTCTGGTTTAGACTTGTGTAGACCCATTTGAAGACATAGTTCCCGGGCACCTGACATCCTGGTCATTTAGACTTGTAGACCCATTTGAAGACATAGTTCCGGGCACCTGACAGTCCTGGTCATTTAGACTTGTGTAGACCCATTTGAAGACATAGTTCCCGGGCACCTGACAGTCCTGGTCATTTAGACTTTGTGAGACCCATTTGAAGACATAGTTCCCGGGCACCGGACATCCTGGTCATTTAGACTTGTGCAGACCCATTTAAGACAGTTCCCGGGCACCTGACATACCTGGTCATTTAGACTTTGTAGACCCATTTGAAGACATGGTTCCGGGCACCGGACATCCTGGTCGTTTAGACTTGTGGAGACCTATTTGAAGACATAGTTCCCGGGCATCTGACAGTCCTGGTCATTTAGACTTGTGCAGACCCATTTGAAGACATAGTTCCCGGGCACCTGACAGTCCTGGTCATTTAGACTTGTGAGACCCATTTGAAGACAGTTCCCGGGCACCTGACAGTCCTGGTCATTTAGACTTGTGCAGACCCATTTGAAGACATAGTCCCGGGCACCTGACAGTCCTGGTCATTTAGACTTGTGTAGACCATTTGAAGACATAGTTCCCGGGCACCTGACAATCCTGGTCATTTAGACTGTGCAGACCCATTTGAAGACATAGTTCCCGGGCACCTGACAATCCTGGTCATTCAGACTTGTGCAGACCCATTTGAAGACATAGTTCCCGGGCACCTGACAATCCTGGTCATTTAGACTTGTGCAGACCCATTTGAAGACATAGTTCCCGGGCACCGGACAATCCTGGTCATTCAGACTTTTGTGCAGACCCATTTGAAGACATAGTTCCCGGGCACCGGACAATCCTGGTCATTCAGACTTGTGCAGACCCATTTGAAGACATAGTTCTCACCGTCCGTCAACTCCAAATCAAGAGAGACAAAAACCAAAATGTTGAAGTAAAATGTCAAGGCATCTCAGAGCCTCTTTGCGCATTTGAAGATTTACGTTCTATCAAGGTCTCTCCGTTCTGGCACTTTGTTTTTATTACTATTATGTAAGTTATTATCATTGTTGTTCTTGTTGCTCTTCTTGTCGTTGTTGTTAATGTTGCTTTTTGTTGTTTTTTTTTTTCTCCCGCGCTGTAGCTCTCTCTGCAGGTAGAAGCATGGTGGAAGAGCGTTTTACTTTTTCTGCTGTCAGAACATCGTACTCTTTTATCTTTTTTTTTTTTTCATTTCGTTTTCTTTATAAGTCACAGTCCTTTTACTCTCTCTTCCCCCCCCCCCCCCCCCCCCCCCCCCCCCCCGTCTCTCCTGTGTGTGTGTGGTGTGTGTGCGCGCGCGCATTTGTGTGTACCCTGTGTTTATAAGTATTATGTATGTATGCATTTGTGGTTGAATGCTGTATGAACACAAACATGCTTTCAACCGCGCGTGCACATACGTCCATGCAAAAAGCACACAGACATACAGACAAAACGGAGGCACATGAACAGAAGAAGGCTAAAACAGATGAACAAACAACATAGTGACAAAGACGGAAACGGGCACAGACAGACGGATAAACCACCAGGAAAAAGACACGCTGTCAGACACTCGCCCCCAGTCAGACCACACCACAGACCCAACAGTACGCAGCCTTCTTCACCTCACTTCGTTCACAATCGCGTGTACAGTTCACACAGAGCCAAGCCAAACGCATACAGGGGCGATACCGGCATTAGTACCGCACGAACAAGCGGCTGTTCAGATGTGCAGCAAATCAACACAGCAAAAAAACAATCGCCAAGTGTACCCGTACTTGGAATAGCGCTGTGACATTGACACAAACAGGACACATTTCTTGGTTTTTCATCAAGAGACGTACCACACGTACAGAATCAAGGGCAATGTTCAGACGCGCATACTCCCTTTCTGCTACGTATGCAAGTAAACAAGCACACCACTCGCGCACACCACTCACGCACACACTCAAGCGCGCGCGCGCGCACACACACACACACACACACACACACACACACACACACACACACACACACACTCTCAGTGAAACTAGGTTGTGTCAGTTATGAACTCGAGCTGTACGGACAACTCTCTCTCTCTCTCTCTCTCTCTGTTTATGATAATATCTAAGACCAGAAAACACGTATCTATAACAAGACGTTCGTTCTTTAATTAAATGTATGTTCATTTCACAGAGACGGAGCTCGCGCGCGTGTCTGTGTGTGTGGTGCGCATGCGCGAATATTTCTTTGCAAGGACAGATGAGAGAGAGAAAGATCGATCCTCTTTTGTCTCCCCTACCAGTGTTCGTTATCGTTGTTGCGAAGGCTCTGACAGTAGAACAAGAACAGAAACCAAGAGCATCCATTCAAAAAGTGCATAATTATAACAACATAAATAATGACCCGTCAGCATGTATGGCCTCACAAAGGGAGCCAACAGTAGCAGCAGCAGAAAACAACACAAAGCCACCCTCAGGAATGAATGCGGTTTTTGTACTCCCAGTTCTTGTAGAACAGGGAGTACTTTAAACTGGGAACGAAGAAATGGTGTGTGTGTGGTCAAAATGTGTTCCACTCGCTCCAGACAAAACTACTGGGCCGTTCTTTCTGAAAATTTGTAGGTATGTTCATCATGGGTCACGGATGATGCCCGATGTTTTAGTTTACCGTTATATACGATACTAGCGGCTATAACGGCCCATAACTGTTTTTTTCTTTATGGAATATCTTGGAAAGTATTTCGCCGATCTTTCTGAAAATGTGTAGGTATGTTCATTATCGGTCACAGATGGTGGCCGATGTTTACCAGAAGAGCCGTTACTAACGGCTATAACGGCCCAAAACAGTTTTCCTCTTTATGGAATATCTCGCGCGTATTTAAGATGAACTGGGAGTACGTTTATATGCTTTGCATCTTGCTGTTTGTTGTGTTTTGTCCAATAGTTCCTTTACACCAAACAGGCATACCTACCTTCTTCCTTTTTCCTTTGGTACATTGATTGACTGATTTTTTTTGTAAGTCCAAGTGTAGGCGTAGACATGGTATACCGCACATTACGTCGTATGACATCGCATCACCGTCGTCACATCTTCATGACATCACAACGCATCACGCCACATCTTTTAACTCGCCTGAGACAGATGTAGACGGCACAGACAGAGAGAAACATAGCAGACACAAGGAAAATGAGGAAACCACACACACACACACACACACACACGCGCGCGCGCGCACACGCACACACACACAAACAAACTGCATTGTGACCAGCCGCCGTGGCGAAGTGGTTAGCGTCGCGGACTCCCGGCTGGGAGGTCGTGGGTTCGAATCCCATCAGAGTCATGTGGGTTTTTCTGCCCCGACCGGCTCCTACCCAGAGTTGAGTTTGCTGCGGACTCAGTTGGGAAGACTGGGACCACACAGTCGAGTTTCATCCACTTAATGGATGCGTTTCTGAGAGTGTTGCTCAAATTTCATGACCAACACTGCAGGTGCCTGTATCTCTCGGGCCTGGTTGACGCCAGGATATATTATGAAAGGAAGCGTAGAGTACAGCCCTGTCATGTAGTCTCAGACCGAAATGGACATCCGTAGCATCATCTTAATCATCCTCATTCTCATCGATCAGCATAAAAAATGTCTCAAATTCTGTGGCCCTTCATGCCCTGCTCTCATGGTGACCTCATTTTCGATGTCCTCTCCACGTCTGTGGCCTTGGTTTGGTTCCGTCGGGGTCACCGGTATCGGCGAGTCCATGGGGGCTGTCGTTGGACGGACGTGGTGGCGCCCTCCGGAGGGAGAGCTCACTCACGCTGGCTCCGCGACTAAGCAATTATTGTCGTCAGTAGGGGGCTTAGTAGGTGGTGTCCTGCGTATGTTAGATCAGAACAGGCGCCACTGAACACCACCGAAGTGACTCGGCAGCAGTGCAGTGTCTCCTCCGGTGGGTTGCCTCTTGACGACTTGATATTGACTGCTCCCTGTGGATTGCCGGTGCCGGGGCTGCGGCGGGGCTGACCGGGCTGTGGCTGTGGATGGGGTGTCGGAATGAGCGGCGTGGGTGCACTGCCTCTGAGGTGGCGCAGAGGTTGGGACAGCAAAAAAAAAAAAAAAAAAAAAAAAAAAAAAACCGCTTTGTGATGACTGTGTGTAGCAAAAGTCAATGGTTGAAAGGAGGCAGAGCAAAAAATTGAACAGGCTATTTAACTATTCCGACTCACGTGTTGAGCCGAAAAGTAAAAGGGAGGATGGGACAGGTGGGACGGCAAAAAGATTTAAAGATATGTAGATCTAATCATCCCGTCTACATCCGGTGAATTTAATCATCTTCTTAGTTAAGTCCGTTTTCTCTTAACCGTCTCGATGATAGCACTGCAACGCATAAATGACGTTAAAAAAAAAAAAAAAAATGCAGTTCATAAGTGACGTTGAAAAAAAAAAAAAATGCAGGTTTCAATTTGAGCCATGCAGGTTATGGCGACGACTTTGCCCTATGGCGTACGACCGCAAAAGCAGATGACGTGGGATCGAACGTACTTGCCTCTGAGAATATTTTGATAATCAGTTATTTCTCCGGTGCGCTTCTAGTCTGCCCTCTTATTCAGCTTCTCTGCCTTCAACAACGGAGGCACATTTATCCCTCACCCACGCCATCCCTTTTTCTCCCGCCACCTCCGCCAACCCCCCCCCCCTCCCCCCCTCCGCCCTTCCCTAAGAGTGTCTTGACCTTCACCAGCTCTGCTCTCTGTGGTTGATATGCAACGCGCACCTGCAGCAGAGAAAGAATAATGTTAAGCCCGTTTTGCCAGGACTTCACTACTTCTTCACTTCTCTTTAATCTCCCCAACCAGTACCCTAGTTCGAGCAGTATTGTCCCGAACGTTGCTTATCTCGTCTGAAGAAGACCTTTGAGGTCGAAACGCGTCGTGTTTTGTCTTGTAGCTTCTTTATCCTTGATTTTGGCAGACTCACTAAGAATTATTCTTAAAATTAGTGTAAATACACGTTTTCTTGATTAGTAGCGGCAATTTAGTGCTGATTGACTCTAAATGCGTGTAATCGAAAACACTTTGATAAAGTGTTTGACGTATTATTTTGAAGTAACACACGAAGGACTCCTTATTTTCTTTGACTACACTTATTTCCGTCTTTTCTTTAATAATAGTAGCTTCCCACAACTTCAATACTCTTTGTCAAATTTGGCAACAACGTTAACGTTACAATGTATTCATACAGATTTTGTACAGAGCTGCTATTGATCAAACAAGCAAGACTATTTTATTTGAGGTTTAAATTCGGATTTACTTGCTTGATTTACTTTATCATTATGATACTCGTGCTTTTATTCAGCTATACTTGGCAAAACGCATGTACATGGGGTTTATCTTTGTTCTGTATTTAGTATTAAACGGATTGATGTCTGAACTATTGCTCGGGAAAATCGCATTAATTCGTCTAATCTTGACAGAATGTCTTTTCTTTTTATATACATTGTTTACAATTTAAAAAAAATAACGTGACGTATCTTTCATCAGTGTACAAAAAAAGAAAAAAAAAAAAGAAGAAACCCTGGTCGATCACAATTGTGCGAAAACTTCATTTTAGTAAACTTGAAAATGATTACAATGGTTCCCTCATGCAGCTAGTGAAGAGATTTACTATTTATATTTTCTTAATTTTATGTTCCCATTTCCTTCATCTTCACCCTCCCCCCGCCTTAAGTTCAAATCTTTGCTAAGTCATTACTGTGATGACGGAGGGGTTTTTGGCCTGCGCTTGTTTTTCCCCCACTATTAGATTGTACGTCTTCGTATTTGTCTGACTTTATTTAAGTTTAAAAGGCTGTGCCAGTCTTGATAAAAGCTACTCTGTTAGGTTTTCTTATGGGAGCAAGAGTTGCCCTACTTGTTTATTGTTTATTGCTCCCTGCCTCATTTTATTTTCAACTTTGAAAATGGTGTTAAAATCATAAAACGAGTCAGTATTAACATTTTCCTTTCCCTATGAAACTCTCCGGCGTCGTCTTTCTCTTCCTATTGCTCAACGGTAACGACACGGGCCATAACTCCATTATGGCGGCAAAACACCCCCGTAGATCAGCATGCAACAGTGCACAAAGTCCTCTTCGGTCAGCAGGTGCGCGCGATATGTGTGTGTGTGTGTGTGTGTGTGTGTGTGTGTGAACTATATCGCAATAAAATGAAAGTTCATTTTCATGCAAACATCTTCTCCACTAACTTGCAGTATACAGAGACAGCAATGCCTTTAAAATACTCGCTCATTCTGTCACATATCACAACATGAAAGGAGCTTAGAAATTTTCGTGATTTGAGGATTTCTCGTGATTTGTGGCATTAAAAACACACATGAACACACGCACGCGCTCGCGCGCGCGTGCGCGCGCGCGCGCGCGCGCGCACACACACACACACACAGAGTGAGGATGACTAGGGCGTGGCAGGAGGCGAAAATGTTGAATCCCGAGAATATCACACCACTTTGACAACTTGTCAAACGCTGTTAAGTAACCGGAGACATGGGGAATGGGTGTGGGAGGGTAGGGAGATATCTGTCTGCCTGTCTATTTGTCTATCTACATGTCTATCCATCAAGCTATCTATCTATCCGTCTATCTGTATCTGTTTACTTGTCTATCTATCTGTCTGTCTGTCCGTTTATCTATCTACAAGTGTGTGTGTGTGTGTGTGTGTGTGTTTTGAGAACAAAGCCAGAGAGAGAGAGAGAGATGAGGTTGCGTGGGACGGCGGGGAAACAAGGGAATAATGTAGGATTGTTACACACGCACACACACACACACACACCACACACACGCACAGTCCAATGGGCGTGAGCCAATGCCGCATAGAAGAATATCATCAGTGGGTTTGATTGGCTGCAGGATGCCACGTGGTCCGGAGTGCACGGAGGTCATGCCCCCTATTCTCTGACTCGTTTGGTTTCAGACATACAGAATGGCACGCGATAGGGCAGGCGCGGATTTAGGGGCGGTTCCAAGGGATCGGGTCTCGGCCTCCCGCTCCCCCCCCCCTTTCTGCTTCCTCCTTCCCTGTCCCTCCCCCCCCCACCCCACCCCCCACGATCCGCCTCCCTAAAAAATCGTCAGTTTGGTAACTCCGTTAACAACTGATCCACCCCTGCTGAGGACAATAATGTTGCTTGTTTTTGTGTACGTTCCCGTTTCCGTGACATCACGCTAGGCCACGGGATGACAGTGTGCCTAATAACAGCTGAATAAATGAATAAGTAGATAAATAAAGCAGAAGAAAAAAAAAATGCGAAGAAGGTTCTTCG
The DNA here is from genome assembly GCA_033310375.1 of Conus canariensis. Taxonomy (NCBI): domain Eukaryota; kingdom Metazoa; phylum Mollusca; class Gastropoda; order Neogastropoda; family Conidae; genus Conus; species Conus canariensis. The sequence goes on from CM065718.1 coordinate 84,816,847, forward strand.
GACGAGCGTTAGTACAATACCGACCTAAGCATTAATCCAACTTGTTGGTGAAGCTATGTGACATGGTCTTCGCCAGTGGTTTAAGTATAGAATATAAGAATACCTTCTTATAGTTTAGAATATAAGAATACCTTCTTACAGTTTAGAATATAAGAATACCTTCTTATGGTTTAGCATATAAGAATACCTTCTTATAGTTTAGAATATAAGAATACCTTCTTATGGTTTAGAATATAAGAATACCTTCTTATGGTTTAGAATATAAGAATACCTTCTTATAGTTTAGAACATAAGAATACCTTCTTATGGGTTCTCAAAATACTTTGTCTCGCTTGCACCTTGGGGATCTTCGGGTGCAGGCTTTGGGACTTAAAACTGGATCCCCTCAAAACAATAGTCGGCGTAGTAAAAGAGGTGGGAGAAGAAGAAAGGTAGGTAGGAATATAACAGCTGAAAGACTATCCAGAAATATGTCGGGATTTGTACATGGAACTGCTGCAGTGCCAGAAAGAGGATCTCAACAATTGAAAAACTAGCATGTGACTTTGATGTTCTTTGCCTACAAGAAACTAGAAGTGCCGCCCGCAGACCATTACAATTGGTTGACTTCATAATATTTCAAAAGCATGATGGACGAGGACTAGCTATGATAATAAAAAAAGCAACTTGAAAAACAAACTGTCCAGGATAGACTAGGAAAACTGGTGCAGCAGCACATATGAACTAATGGCTGTGAGGCTAGAAAGACCGGATGGTAATCAGAAAAGCCTTGTACTCATCAAAGCATACATATATCCAGGTACCCACACATCCAAAACGGATTGGACCTTTCTGGAGGAAATAGAACACGAATTTGGAGACTATGTCATACTATGTAGAGATCTTAATGCACGCTCAAAATTGTGGGATCAACATAATCCTGTTAACGCCAAAGATTTTTTTTACAAAAAACAAACAAACAAACAAAAAAAACCCACCATTCCCTATCGGCGATATCAAGTTCCCCATCCTAAACAACATGACCTATGTTGTGTTCACCTGCAAACTCAGAAGGCCCCGCCTTTTCTGAAACTAAGGTAACGTCTGCCACTATTGTATTATATGAGAGAGAGAGAGAGAGAGAGAGAGAGAGAGAGAGAGAGAGAGAGAGAGAGAGAGAGAGAGAGAGAGCCAGACAGACAGACAGACAGAGACAGTGATATAGAGAGACAGAGAGAGAGAGAGAGAGGAGAGAGAGAGAGAGAGGCGTATGATTTAAAGTAAAGGACCAGTCTGATAAATAAGTCGCATTTGCATTTCTAAAATAAAATCCAGCAGTGTTGTTGTTGTTGTTGTTGTTGTTGTTTTATTTCTTGCATAGTTCTTGTAGGTTCTACTACGATTGTCCTACTGTCTGCGATCAGGAAATTTGAAGAGTTGGGATCAGCTATTGTTTGTAACGTGTGAAGTAGGAAGAAACGCCAGAGAGAGCTTCATAGTAAGTGGTCTTCTAAGAAGAACCCCCCCCCCCCTCCTTCCCCCACAGACAAGTGTTTCAGCCCTGAACTCCTTACACTTGACGGGGGCAGGGTTTCGTCCAGGTGATGGCACCTAGATGCTCTTTTACAGCTTTTTTTTTTTCATGGCACGGGATTCGATCCAGCAACTGAAATTTAAACATTTACGCCTTGTGAGATTCACTTTGTTCCTTCTCGACCCAGTCCATTTGGAACTCTTTTTCAGCTGCTTCTACCTTTGTCTTAAAGGCTCTATTCCTTTTTTTTTCATCACCAGTAATACTGTTGATGTGCCTATCCACCCCCACTTCCTACCCAACCCCATCACCACTACCTCTGTTTCAACCTCTATGTGAGGACTTTGGCTTGGAAGCCAGATTCCCTCAAGCTGCTGGCCAGACCGACATACTTTTCAGCCTTGTACGTGAGAGTTCGCTCCATTCTGCTTTCATAGGGCACAGTGAGTCTGAGAATCAGTCGCTCTGATGGCCCTGAGTGGAGTGAATATCAAGTCTCACGCCACGCTTCCCGATGATCTATGAATGGATGCTGTCCTAGGCATCCGCTCTATGCAGAAAACCCCGATTCCATGCTCTTGATATTACAGCTGTTCGAGACCATTGTGTGGCCTTCTGCCGTGTAGAATGTTGTTGCTAAAGCCTCTGATGGCGTAGTGTTCCCTCTGACAGTAGGCCTACTAGCAGCATGTGCGATCTCCGTAAGCGTTCGGCTGGGTCTCTATGTGCACCTTCCCTGGGTGAGCGGTGTTTTGCATAAACACAGGATACTCTCCACTGTTTATTTGTCCTGACCAACTGAATACGCCGGTTCACCTGATTTCCCGTATATCGGTTTTGAATCCGAGGGGCAGGACGTCGTGTACAGATCTGAGATGAAGCTGATCCTAACAAGCGCCATGTGTCGCATGTCATTCCAGCTATCACTTCCTTGGACTGTGGATGCACAGTGAGGCCACTGCAGGCGGAAATCTAAAGTGTAAGTACTACATCCGCCAAACACGAACAAACGAATCACAAGACAAAACACGACGCGTTTCGACCTCTTAGGTCTTCTTCAGACAAGATAAACAACACTCAGGACAAAGAAAATGAAGAACGAACAATCACTTATCTCGTCAAAATTCGGCGCAAGATGGGCGTTGAATGAGATCATAATGGGATTGAAGAAAGAAGAGGATGCCGAGAGGATCCTGACAACGTCCGTCTTGCGCCGAATTTGACGAGATAAGTGACTGCTCATTCTTCATTTTTGTTGTACTTAGTGTTGTCCTTATCTGGTCTGAAGAAGACTCTAGAGGTCGCAACACGTCGCATTTTGTCTTGTGAGTCGTTTGTTCATGTTTGGCAGATGTATTACTTAAACTTATAAAGATTTCCTTGGAATTCCTTTTCCCACGTAGTCCACGCTGGCCTGGTGGACCGCCTTCAGGACTCTCTCGGCATTCTCTTCTTTCTTCAGTCTTAATATGACCATATGTCTCTCTTTTGCTTTCCCTCTTCATTTCTGTTGGCCTAAGCCCCTGCCTGTTGTTTTGTGTATGCTCTGTTATTAGATTCTTGATCTTGAGGTTTTCCTTATGCCACGCCCACGGCCTCAAGGACATTTATTCTTTGCCAGTCTTTAGCTCAGGCTGGAATGACCTCACAGCCTTGTCTCCCGAGTCTTTGAGCATGCTTTATCCACTGTGTGATCTGTAATCACATAGTGCGAGCCTGCAGAGCTAGTGGTCGTGAGTTCGAACAACATGTGGGACTGTAAACCTTCTGTGCCCATCCAGCAGTAAATGGACATCTGATTCAGTTCAGGGATGGATAAAGGCGACGGAAGAAGATGGATGGGCTCCGCCTTTCATCATGCCGTGCCCTAGACACGGTGAACATTTGACATTCTACTGCCTCTGCGGCTGATAGGCTATAGTCCCCTACTGATTATCAAATGAGAGTCCTTGACTGGTGCCGTCTTGCTGAAAATGATCCCCAGACCAAGATGTTCTGGGGCGATGCCCCGTAGACATCTTCATGAAAGCTTGACTTCTTTCCATGAGTGTCGAACGTTTAAAATCATCAGTCACCACACAGTCTTCTTCTTCTTCTTCCAAAATAGAGCCGGGCCGTTTTGGCGTAGAGGGTTTGCGGTGTCTCAGGCTTGGTTGGTTTAAACGAACTGATTTTAAAACTATGTACATGGGTTGATGGGAGGGTTCATGGGGAGACTGGGGGTGGCTGCAGGTAGTGGGGACTGCAACTCAGGCGGCTCCTGAACGCCTCCAGTGTGGGTGCTGACGTGGTGGTGGTTGGTAGTTGGTTCCACTCCCTGATGGTGCGGGGAAAAAAGGAGTGGTACAGAACTGGATGGGTAACCCGCTCCTGGTGGATTTTCTGTGCGCCTCTGGTCCGTTTGTCTGAAGGGCGGTAGAATGTGGTGGGGTTGAGGTCTACCAGCCCGTTGTGAATACGGTAGAGCATCATTAGTCTGTTGTGGTGCCGGCGCTCTTCAAGGCTGCCCCACTTGAGGTGCTCAAGCAGGCGTGTCACGGCGCCTGGTGTCCTGTCGTGGAAGTTGTTGCAGGCGTATCTCGCTGCTCTCCTCTGAACCTTCTCCAGGAGTTGGGTGTCGTGCTGTAGGTTTGGATCCCATACGGTGGAGCTGTATTCCAGTGTAGGTCTGACCATGGTGGTGTACGTTGCAGCTTTGACCTCTTGGGTGCAATCCCTGAAGTTCTGAGAAAGCCCACTGTTCTGTTCACAGTGAATCAGTAAAACGTCAAACGTTTAGTTCTGTTGACTGACGGACTGTCTTAAATGACGGTTTAACATTTTTGACCCTAGAAGCCTTTTGAGACGCTGCATTAAAACGATACGAACAGCAAGGCCTCTTGTTGTCCACTTTGTTCGTAACTGAAACGTGGAGAGTCAGGACATAGGGGAGGTCAGAGTTTGTACTTTCTTGCTCCAGGATACGTTTTTTTCCCTCCTCGTATGTTCTCAGCTGGATTTTGATGTTGATTTTACTCTCTCTCTCTCTTCTCTCTCTCTCTCTCTCTCTCTCTCTCTCTCTCTCTCTCTCTCTCTCTCTCTCTCTGTGGGGTATTCATCTTCTTTGTTTTTTCCCCATTTGTTGGCACATGTTTGTCTTCGTCTTGTGTCGGAGACGTAGCTAGGGCAATGGACTAGGCAGTGTCCATGATCTGGAACTTGCTGCTTGTACATACGAACAGAATGACAGCGTTTCAATTTGGTTACGAACACTGTCGACTTTCGTTGGCATATTGGTCAAACTCAGTTCTATGATTGTTCCTGAACTGTTCGTTCTAATTTCGAGATCTGTCCGTATAAGGTTGTTGCTATAATTTCTAGATCAGCGACTTTACTGGTAGTGTTTACTGGCAAAACTACAATTGTCAGATCTGTCAGATCGAGATGATATTACACTTGTCATCGAGTCCGTTGAAAACACTTGGCATCTTAATTTGTCTCTTTTGTACCGTACAATTGACAAAGCGTTATTTTGCATCTTGTTTTATATTTAGGTTTAGGTTTAGGTTTATAGGGACAATTGCCTTTAGCAATTATAGCCAGAACTGGCTTTACATGTCCCTTCTGTATGTTATCTGGTCTTTATACGGTCAGGTCTTTAACTCGCTCAAGTCTTTATTTATCATAGTCAAAATAAATGGTCTTCAATAATACACTATCATCGATAGAGCTTTTGAAAAAGTTAGTATTTTGTGCACGTTTAATGTTAGGGGTTAATTTATTCCAAAGATTTGTTACTCTGTTACTAAAAGAAAATTTCCTTATGTTAGTGCGACAATATTCATGATAAATTTTATCCACACTATTTCTGGTAATATCAACTCTTGATGCAGTAAAAAATTTTGAAATAGGAATATTGTCAACACAATTAAATATTTTATAGACTTGGATCAAATCGCCCCTCACTCGTCTTGTTTTTAGAGTAGGCAGTCCAAGAGCTTTTAACCTAACTTCATAGGGAAGATTTTGTATATTCTTTACAAGCTTTGTTGCTCTTCTTTGTACTCTTTCCAGAGCAGCAGACTGCCTCTTTAATCGAGGATACCAAATTGTATTGCCATATTCCAAATGTGGTCTAACGAAAGCCTTGTATAATTTTGTAAAAATATCTTTATCTATGTGAATAAAAGTACGTTTAATTATACCAATCATTTTATTAGCTTTATTTATAGAATTTTGAATATGCTTATCGAATACCAGGCCAGAATCAAAAGTGACACCAAGATCTTTTTCATAATCACATGTCGAAATATCTGCACGCTCACCAGTATTACTGTTTAGCATTGTATATTGGTATCTTGGGTTCATACGTCCAACATGTAACACGTTGCACTTGTCCGCATTAAAATGCAAATTCCATGTGGTAGACCATTTGGACAAATTATCAATATCATTTTGTAATGTATTATGATTATAAGTTGTATTATAAATTTTTGTATCGTCAGCGAATATTTTGCAAATACTTTCCACCGAGTTTGGCAAATCATTTATAAATATTGTAAATAATACGGGACCCAAAATACTCCCTTGTGGTATACCACTTAAAACTTCTGTAAAATCTGAATATGAACTTCCTACTCTGACTCTTTGCTGTCTTTTAGTTAAAAAATCCCTTATCCATGAATGCACTCTACCTGTAATTCCATATGATGATAATTTCACTAAAAGCCTCTCATGGGGAACAGAATCAAAAGCCTTTTTAAAGTCTAAATAAAGTATATCTACATTGTTGCCATTATCTAAAAGTTTTGTTAAATCCTCCATGACAAGCAAAAGTTGTGTTACACAAGATCGATGTTTACGGAAACCATGCTGGCATTCTGTATATAAATTATTCAAGGTCATATGATCTACGATCACATCACGTATAATTGATTCCATAATCTTACATACAATTGATGTAAGACTAACAGGCCTATAATTTCCAGGATCTGTCCTAGTACCTTTTTAAAATAAAGCTGTTACATTTGCAGACTTCCAGTCCATTGGTACTACACCTGATTCAATTGACTTGTTGAACAAAATACTGAAAGGTAAAGCTAGCTCATTATATGACTCCTTAAGAACTCTTGCAGGAATCATATCAGGTCCACAAGATTTATTTGGGTTTGTATTTTTAAGCCTCTCTCTAACTGCACTGGGTGTAATACACATATCAGTTACGGTGACTCCACTGGACCTTGAACCAACTTCCAAAATCGGAACATTACTATTATCTTCTTTTGTGAACACACTAGAAAAGAAGTCATTTAAAGTATTTGCCTTATCTTCATCTGACACTGCTAAACCACCATTTTTTGTATTCAGTGGACTAATGCCGATGTTTGTCTTGGTCTGTGATTGTACATACTTCCAAAACTTTTTTGGATGAGCTTTACAATTTAACGCAACTTTTTTTTCGAATTCGATCCTTTCTTTTCTTTTTCTTTTTTCACATTTATTCCTGTTCCTTATATACTTCATATACTCACTACCTTGTTTAGTGCACATAAATCTTTTATATGCATTTTGTTTTTTTGTAACTTTCCTCCAAGCTTTTTTATCCAACCATATTGGTTTTTTCGATATATGTGTTGAACACTCTTTTTTGGGAATATGTTTATCAATACACTTATGAATAGTATTCTTGATCATTTTCCAACTCTCATCCACATCCAAGAGGGTACTTTCACACCAATTTATCATACCCAAATCTTTTCTTAAATTTTCATAGTCACCCTTATTGAAATCATATCTATATTCACCCTTTTTGGATTCTTTTTTTCCCTCTATGTAAAGAAAAAATGATAAAACCTCGTGATCACTTTTTGCAACTGGGGCGCTATGTTCAATATCTGAAATCACTCTTTCGTCTTTAACCAAAACTAAGTCTAATATATTCTCTTTCTGATTTAGTCTTTTCCTTGTCGGATTTTTTACCACTTGAGTAAGATATACATCCCTTAGACACTCTATAAAGTGTTCATCTCTCTCATTTGACCATGTACCTTTCCAATCAATATTAGGATAATTAAAATCACCCGTAATACACACAACATCATAAGACTGTATTGTTTCCATTTTCAGAAGTTTAAATAGTTTTTCATCATTTTCTTGTGATGAAGCAGGATTTTTGTACATGTTTCCAAATAAAACAGTCAAGTTTTCTTTACTTTTGAATTGAATCCAGACACTTTCTTCAAAATCCACATCATTTAGTTCCTTACATTCGTGAGCACATAAATATCTCTTAACATATAAAAAGGCACCTCTTTTAGAATTATTACTTATAAACAAATCATAACTAGGTATAGCAAATTCTGAAATGTTGAAATCTTTCAAGTTTTTGGGAATAGCCTCAGTAATATATGCTCATTTGCATTTTGCTTTGTTTGTTTGTTTGTTTTGTTTGTTATGCTGCAATCCGTTTCATATTTCCTTACAGCATTACGATGACTACAACTGATTTCACATAATGTAAAGTAGCATTTTTCATGCGCCTATTAGTGTTGTCGGAGTTGCTTCCCCTATTTGCTTTTCCGGAAATCGATTGTCTGCATTATGGCTTGACTGACAACGAAAACGAATACCTGTCTGCTGTTTTAACCATGTTGAAGGTCGATCAGACTCTGTTATTTTCAGACACAGGGATACGTGTTAGCTGCTTACGTTCTTTCTATCTGCTGTATTCGGTTACTGAGCTAAAAAAGTGATAATGGCCGTTGCTGATGCGATGCAACTGTCGGCAAGACTGGAAGCTCTGACGGCAGAGGTGAGGAGGAAACAATTTTCTGATTAGATCAGAATGCTTGTCTGATATTAATAAGTCAAATCATTGGATGCATTAAATTTGTTGGTCATACCCTAAACCTCATTTGTGCCCTCGAGACAAGAAGGAGCTTAGTTTTTTTTGTTTGTTTTTGTTTTTAGCTTTGAATTGAATTCAAACTCAAACTGGATGCCACATCCAGTTTGTTTGAAATGTAAACGTTCAAGCCATCACTAGCAGTGGCATCAGGTTAGGAACACAGTATTACTCATGCTATTGCTGACTTCAAACTGGTGAAATTGACTGGCTTCTGATTTGGTGTGATTTAGGCCAATTGCCCGGTGCTGAGCCCATCTGCCGGCACTGCTGTGGGAACAGGCCGTGTTTTTTTTTTTTTTTTTCTTCAGCTACTTGTGAAGTTTTCATTTATTAGTCAACCCAGTACACAACAAAGAACACATATTCAATTGATCAACCCAGTACACTCTAAAGATGGAGCACACATAAACTATTGATCAACATAGCACACAGCAAAGACTAAAAACAAGTATGCATGATCAGTTGGGCAACCCAATACAGGACAATACAGTGTGCATAGTACACAGTAAAATAAAGAAAAGTACACTTCATCAGATCAGTCAACTCAGTACGCAGTAAAGACTAAATAATATAATTTTGGAAAGGAATGAAACTTATTTCTTTTCTGAACCGTAATGCTTAATGAAGAGAAGAGGTACATGTTCATGATGAAATACTGATACTCTGGTGATTTTTAGTGGAATCTCCTACTTTGACCAGATACAGGTTCATCATGTTTGCTATCATTTATTAACAACTATGAGTGAGTGTTACACACACATCCATCACAACACACACACATCCATCATAATCTCCATTGTTACATGTAATGGAAAGTCACAGTCTTTATACCTTCAGTACACATGTGTATGTTGGTGCTTCTTTGTCAACCACCAGATTATTACAGCCTTTGAAATGCTGTGTATGGCCACATCATCATTGTCCTCAAATTCAAGAATTTTGATCTTGTCATGAAGATTTGACAATTTCATCAACAAATTCAAAAAGAGTAAACCAACTCAATCATCACCATGAAAAATGTTAATTTTCCTTAGCCACTTTATTGGTATTAGTCACACACCACACAACCTGGCTCCCTGTTCACAGCCTGGTGTGTACCATAAATCGTGGCAATTGCAGTCGAGAGCGAGCAAACATTATATGATGGCCAACTGCAACCCACCAGTGGACTCTGCACAGCTGCAGAGTCACTTTGACGGTGTTCAATGGCGCTCATTCTGATCAAACTTATGCATGATTCCACCATTGCATTGCAGTAACTTTTTACTGTTGCTGTTAATGTTTCTCTCTCTCTGTCTCTCTCATTATTTGTTGTTTTCCATTGTATTTTTCTTCTGAAATTGCTCAAAATTGATAGATATGTAAATGCAGATCCACACACACATAGCATACATACAAAAACACATAATTATCTGCGTGCACACACATAGACACACACACACACACACACACACACACACACACACACACACACACACACACACACACACATATATAATATACAAACGCAAACACGGACACACACACACACACAGACACACACATACACACACACACTCTCTCTCTCTCTCACTCTCTCTCTCTCACATACAATGTGAAATGCTTAGCACTTGACTGTCTTGGCACATTACGTAAGAAGATGTAAAACTAAGAACAACAATAACATCAACATACACACACATATTCCACGATACTGATCACACTTTCACGGGGATGTAGGCAAGACTGCAGAATTAACAAAGATACAAGCTGAGGGTTTGCAGCTGCAGCACGGTGACTGTGAGTAAGATTCACAAAAGAGATCTGAATAAGATGCAACACTTAAAACAAAAATGGAAACAAAAGAAAACAAAACACAAGAAAGAAAGAAAGAAAGAAAAAAAACAAACAAAAAAAAACCTGTATTACTATGTGGTCATGCAAATGAAGTTTTCAATGATCAGGACAAACTTATAAATGGCAAATTGTAGTTTACTGAATGTGTTTTGAGTTATGAGCTGAACTAACCTGGTGTGTATGTGGTGTGTGTGTGTGTGTGTGTGTGTGTGTGTGTGTGTGTGTGTGTGTGTGTGTGTGCGCCTTTGTACATAAATGTATTAATGTATTTTTCTTATTATTATATTGAGGATATGTCAAGAGAATGTAGATTTACTTTGGTGACTTGATTTGAAAACCTTCCACCGTCGTTCTAATATTTTGTATTGGTGACAGCTTATGTCTGTTGGTATCATCTGTATTTAAGGACACACCTAGAATATATACTTTGCCCAGCTGTGGAATTAGCAGGACTGCCAACAAAATTCCAAAGAAAACAAGGCAAAATTACACAAATAAAGATGCAAAACAAGGTGCTCAGTAATGTTTACATGCTACCCGAAACAGGTCAGTAAATTTTGAACAAATGTGTCTTCTTCGGATGATACAAAGAAGATAAAAAAAAATGCATAAAACAGTGCTCCTGAGACAGCTACAGCCACAGCTGTTACCAGAAATGAAAAAGTTTCGATTTGATGAAGTATATTATCTGCATAAATAAACTTTTTCCTCGACAGCATCAAATCTGCCGCCAGAAGCTGGAGAGCAAATGCGAGGCGCTGCTGATTCTAAGTCGGGAGTTGGCTGAATGTCGAAGTGAGCGGGACCAGTTCAAGTTAATGGCAGAACAGCTGAGGGAGAGGTACCAAGTGTTGAAGCGACAACTTGCTGGACATGTAAGATCTTTGACAAATTTAAACAATGCAGTGTGTGTGTGTGTGTGTGTGTGCGTGTGTGTGTGTGTGTGTGTGTGTGCGCGTGTGGTGTGGGATGTGTGTGTGTGTGTGTGTATGTGTGTGGTGTGGAAAATTGTGTGTGTGTGTGTGTGTGTGTGTGTGTGTGTGTGTGTGTGTGTGTGTACACGTGCAAGACAACCTAAAGTTAAATTGATACTATGATAGTAAACTGCTGTCAGTCAATATGTGTGTGTGTGTGTGTGTGTGTGTGTACACGTGTGTGCATTACAGAATACACTATGTGTGTATAGTTGGTTGTGTGTGTGTGTGTGTGTGTGCATGTGTGTGTGTGTGTGTGTGTGTGTATGTGTGTGTGTGTGTTTGCTATTTTCTTGTTTAAGGATGACATTTTTTTGTGGTGTTGCATAAAAATGAGATGGCTTGTGTACTTGCTGCAGGATTATTGCATTAGATTGTCATGTACAAACCTTATTACTATATTAGTATAATGTGCGCTTCTGTAGAGTTCATGCATATGTGTGTGCTTACGTGTGCATGTGAGTTTGCTGTAATAGCGCATCTGTGTGTTTGTGCATGTTTATGTTTTTTTCTTTTTTTTTTCTTTTTCATCAGATTTGATGTCAGTATGATATTACATGTTTTGACAAAGATATTTTTCATATCCGTCCCCAGCGACCTATGTCACCATCCCATGACGACATGTCAAGTAATGTGGACTTGAAACAATATGCAACAGCGCAAGGACAGGTAACCATGGATCTCATTTACTCATAGATCTTTTGATTACATTACAGTTTTGTTTTTGTTCTGTGTTATTTTACAGAACCTAAAGAAAATGGAAGAGTTGAAAAATTATCACAGCATACTTGATGGATGTTCCTGGTCTTTTGGTAGACTAACTTTGACCTTGAATGTATTAAACATATTAACTGATACATGTTGTTAATGAAACATTAATTTAAGCAGTGTGATTACCATTAAAATAAAAAATGCAGAAAAACACAATCAAGCAAACTTTTATCTTGCCTTAATCCAGCAGTTTAGGAGGAATGGTAAAAAACATCTTTTCCAAATCTTGAATCACTCACATTTATGGTTGCTGAGAGAGTGCCAAAACATATGTTCAGTTGGACGCAACATACATACATGCATTCGTGCATGCATGCACACACATTTACACACTTGTGTGCTTGCAAGAATACACACTCACACCACACTATACATGCTATGTCTATTGCTGTCCCTTCTCTTTCTCCCTCACACTCACTCCTCTCTCACTCTCTCCTCTCTCTCTCTCTCACTCTCTCTCTCTCCTCTCTCTCTCTCTCACTCTCTCTCTCTCTCTCTCACTCTCTCTCTCTCTCTCTCTCTCTCTCTCTCTCTCTCTCTTTCATAGGTTGGTCTCATGTCTTTCTGTATGAGAAAAATACATCCCTGCTTTGAAATATCTTGATTTTGATTAGGATTATGCTATACTGCAAAATTCAGTTGAACAATTCTCATCAAGATTAACTGTATTTCCACCATATACAACAAGACGTTGCATTTATAGAGACATTTATTTTCATCACAAAGCAACAATTAGGAAGCTGCTTACTTTATGTGTGACACAGAAGTGAACCTTAGCAATATTACAGGAGTGTCACTATATAGAATGGAAGACTGATTCAGTGATTGAATAACTGATCACCATCATTTTTTTGTTTGTTTTTTCTTTCATATTGTTTCTTCTTTTTCTTTAATTTTGCTTCTTTACGGTTACTGCTGTATTCATAATCAGTTGTAGCACTACTACTGGAACAGGCTTAAATACTTGATCTGATTCAGATTTGTTTCAGTGTGGTTGTAGGCCAGTAGTTTGAACGTTTCACACGTGAATCGTGTGAGCTGCAGGGCCAGATGATGATCATTTATTGTCATTTAAGGCTGTGCCCTGTGGCCTGTGCTCGATACGCATGTTTTATATGGCTTCATATTGCGTGAGGCATTGTCGATGAAATCACATCACAATCAGTCTAGCAGCGTTTGCATCATGTAAATGAAAAATGGCAGACTTTGAAGCAATGAGAGAAGCTGGGCTTGGATAGTGGTTGTGTGCTATCTCTAGCATTGGGTATAGTGAGGAACACACAATGCTCATGATAGCATACTGTAGTGGAAACTTTGCAGGAAAGATGATTTATGATCATGTTGACAATGTTATGCGACACTGTCTGATAGATGATAATACATCTGCTTTGGATGGCAAATGAAAAGGTTAGATCAAAAGCGTATAAAGAAACTTAGGCATCAAAGGGTGATTACTGTGGTTGACACGTGCTTATCTGAATCTTAGATAACTGCACAGAAGTGTTTCCCTTTGTGTTGTTCGAAAATGAGTCCTAGCACGCTGGGACAGGGTGTTTACGCTGACAGCAGTTTGGTATGGAATTCAGGAAAAGGTTGGGTCTGAACTTTACATATGAAATGACATGAGGAAGAAAGAACTCTTTGGCTGTATTTGTGCAAAGGGGACCCTGAAATACAAAATTATTGATTAACATATTTCAGCACTTGTACGCCAACACCACCAAAGGAGAAGAACAAGCTGGCTTTTTCTTGCCCTTTCTGGCAGTCCCTCCCAGAATTCATTTTGGTGGCAGCCTTTTTAAAAATGAAAGGAGTGTGCTCTTCATAATACCAGTTGTTCAGCATACAAAGAGTGGCATTTTTCCAACAGCGCATGTGATGAGAAGACTATATCAGCTTGCTTGCATGCTCGTCTCTCTCTTCATATTCTTGTAATTAGATTTCATGCCAAAGGAGATAGTGTTTCCACCTGTTGCCCTGGCAATGAACCAAGCCTTTGATGTTTGTTTGTGGCGCCGGATCGTCAGTGGGTCCCCTTTTTCCAGTGGGGATGTTTATGGCTGCAGGTCTGGCTCAGGTGATGATGGAGTATAGGGAGCAGAACAAATGTCTGCAGATTGAGGTGGATGACTTGAAACAGAAGCTGCAGGATGCCCAAGGAGATATCAAGGTAGGTATCATCTGGAAGGCTTTATTGGTTTTGTGTGCTTTACTGTTCTTTTTTTTGTGTGTGTATGAAGTTTACTGAGGAGGTTGTGTTCTGTCCGGTGTGTGTGTGTGTGCTTGTGTGCGTGTGTGTGTGTGTGGTGTGTCCGTGCGTGCGTGCGTGTGGGCAAATGTGTGTGTTGTATACCTGTTACGTGTGTGCACATATATTGTGTGTGTGTGTGTGTGTGGTGTGTGTGTGTGTGTGTGTGATGTGTGTGTGTGTGTGTGTGTGTGTGTGTGGTGTGTGTGCGCATGGAAGAGACAAGGAAATAACACAAATGCAAATAGTTTATAGTTATGTCCTCTTTTGAACAGACCTGTCCAGATCGTTGTCAGACTCACTGGCAACATACACTGAATCGCAACACATTTTGTTGTTGCTGGTGTGGTACAGGTAGTGCAAAAGGATGTGAATGCAACACATTTTTGTGCTGGTGGTGGTACAGTGGTGCAAAAGGATGGAATGTAACACATTTTTGTTGCTGGTGGTGGTACAGGTAGTGCAAAAGGATGTGAATGCAACACATTTTTGTTGTTGCTGGTGGTGGTACAGGTAGTGCAAAAGGATGTGAATGCAACACATTTTGTTGTTGCTGGTGGTGGTACAGGTAGTGCAAAAGGATGTGAATGCAACACATTTTTGTTGTTGCTGGTGGTTGGTACAGGTAGTGCAAAAGGATTGAATGCAACACATTTTTGTTTGCTGGTGTGGTACAGGTAGTGCAAAAGGATGTGAATGCAACACATTTTGTTGTTGCTGGTGGTGGTACAGGTAGTGCAAAAGGATGTGAATGCAACACATTTTGTTGTTGCTGGTGGTGGTACAGGTAGTGCAAAAGGATGTGAATGCAACACATTTTTGTTGCTGGTGGTGGTACAGGTAGTGCAAAAGGATGTGAATGCAACACATTTTTGTTGCTGGTGGTGGTGGTACAGGTAGTGCAAAAGGATGTGAATGCAACACATTTTTGTTGCTGGTGGTGGTACAGGTAGTGCAAAAGGATGTGAATGCAACACATTTTTGTTGTTGCTGTGTGGGTACAGGTAGTGCAAAAGGATGTGAATGCAACACATTTTTGTTGCTGGTGGTGGTACAGGTAGTGCAAAAGGATGTGAATGCAACACATTTTTGTTGCTGGTGGTGGTACAGGTAGTGCAAAAGGATGTGAATGCAACACATTTTTGTTGCTGGTGGTGGTACAGGTAGTGCAAAAGGATGTGAAGCAACACATTTTTGTTGCTGGTGGTGACAGGTGTGCAAAAGGATGTGAATGCAACACATTTTTGTTGCTGTGGTGGGTACAGGTAGTGCAAAAGGATGTGAACGCAACACATTTTTGTTGCTGGTGGTGGTACAGGTAGTGCAAAAGGATGTGAATGCAACACATTTTTGTTGTTGCTGGTGGTGGTACAGGTAGTGCAAAAGGATGTGAATGCAACACATTTTTGTTGTTGCTGGTGGTGGTACAGGTAGTGCAAAAGGATGTGAATGCAACACATTTTTTTTGTTGCTGGTGGTGGTACAGGTAGTGCAAAAGGATGTGAATGCAACACATTTTTGTTGTTGTTGCTGGTGGTGGTACAGGTAGTGCAAAAGGATGTGAATGCAACACATTTTTTTGTTGCTGGTGGTGGTACAGGTAGTGCAAAAGGATGTGAATGCAACACATTTTTGTTGTTGCTGGTGGTGGTACAGGTAGTGCAAAAGGATGTGAATGAACACAATTTGTTGTTGCTGGTGGTGGTACAGGTAGTGCAAAAGGATGTGAATGCTAACACATTTTTTGTTGCTGGTGGTGGTACAGGTAGTGCAAAAGGATGTGAATGCAACACATTTTTGTTGCTGGTGGTGGTACAGGTAGTGCAAAAGGATGTGAATGCAACACATTTTTGTTGCTGGTGGTGGTACAGGTAGTGCAAAAGGATGTGAATGCAACACATTTTGTTGCTGTGGTGGTGGTACAGGTGTGCAAAAGGATGTGAATGCAACACCCCCCCCCCCCCCCCCCCCCCCCCCCCCCGCTGGTGGTGGTACAGGTAGGTGCAAAGGATGTGAACGCAACACATTTTTGTTGCTGGTGGTGGTACAGGTAGTGCAAAAGGATGTGAACGCAACACATTTTTGTTGCTGGTGGTGGTACAGTGTGTGCAAAAGGATGTGAACGCAACACATTTTTGTTGCTGGTGGTGGTACAGGTAGTGCAAAAGGATGTGAAGCAACACATTTTTGTTGCTGGTGGTGGTACAGGTAGTGCAAAAGGATGTGAACGCAACACATTTTTGTTGCTGGTGGTGGTACAGGTAGTGCAAAAGGATGTGAACGCAACACATTTTTGTTGCTGGTGGTGGTACAGGTAGTGCAAAAGGATGTGAACGCAACACATTTTTGTTGCTGGTGGTGGTACAGGTGTGCAAAAGGATGTGAATGTAACACATTTTTGTTGCTGGTGGTGGTACAGGTGGTGCAAAAGGATGTGAAGCAACACATTTTGTTGCTGGTGGTGGTACAGGTGTGCAAAAGGATGTGAATGCAACACATTTTTGTTGTTGTGCAGTGGTGGTACAGGTAGTGCAAAAGGATGTTGAATGCAACACATTTTTGTTGCTGGTGGTGGTGGTACAGGTAGTGCAAAAGGATGTGAATGCAACACATTTTTGTTGCTGGTGGTGGTACAGGTAGTGCAAAAGGATGTGAATGCAACACATTTTTGTTGCTGGGGTGGTGGTACAGGTAGTGCAAAAGGATGTGAATGCAACACATTTTTGTTGCTGTGGTGGTGGTACAGGTAGTGCAAAAGGATGTGAATGCAACACATTTTTGTGTTGCGTGGTGGTGGTACAGGTAGTGCAAAAGGATGTGAAGCAACACATTTTTTGTTGCTGGTGGTTGGTACAGGTAGTGCAAAAGGATGTGAATGCAACACATTTTTGTTGCTGGTGGTGGTGGTACAGGTAGTGCAAAAAAGGATGTGAATTGCAAACACATTTTTTGTTGCTGGTGGGTGGTACAGGTAGTGCAAAAGGATGTGAATGCAACACATTTCTTGTTGCTGGTGGTGGTACAGGTAGTGCAAAAGGATGTGAATGCAACACATTTTTGTTGCTGGTGGTGGTGGTACAGGTAGTGCAAAAGGATGTGAATGCAACACATTTTTGTTGCTGGTGGTGGTGGTACAGGTAGTGCAAAAGGATGTGAATGCAACACATTTTTGTTGCTGGTGGTGGTACAGGTAGTGCAAAAGGATGTGAATGCAACACATTTTCTTGTTGCTGGTGGTGGTACAGGTAGTGCAAAAGGATGTGAATCTGCTCAACAAATTTCCACATTTTCTTGTTGCTGGTGGTGGTACAGGTAGTGCAAAAGGATGTGAATGCAACACATTTTTGTTGCTGGTGGTGGTGGTACAGGTAGTGCAAAAGGATGTGAATGCAACACATTTTGTTGCTGTGGTGGTGGTACAGGTAGTGCAAAAGGATGTGAATGCAACACATTTTTGTTGCTGGTGGTGGTGGTACAGGTAGTGCAAAAGGATGTGAATGCAACACATTTTTGTTGTTGCTGGTGGTGGTACAGGTAGTGCAAAAGGATGTGAATGCAACACATTTTCTTGTTGCTGGTGGTGGTACAGGTAGTGCAAAAGGATGTGAATGCAACACATTTTTGTTGTTGCTGGTGGTGGTACAGGTAGTGCAAAAGGATGTGAATGCAACACATTTTCTTGTTGCTGGTGGTGGTACAGGTAGTGCAAAAGGATGTGAATGCAACACATTTTTGTTGTTGCTGGTGGTGGTACAGGTAGTGCAAAAGGATGTGAATGCAACACATTTTCTTGTTGCTGGTGGTGGTACAGGTAGTGCAAAAGGATGTGAATGCAACACATTTTTGTTGCTGGTGGTGGTGGTACAGGTAGTGCAAAAGGATGTGAATGCAACACATTTTCTTGTTGCTGGTGGTGGTACAGGTAGTGCAAAAGGATGTGAATGCAACACATTTTCTTGTTGCTGGTGGTGGTACAGGTAGTGCAAAAGGATGTGAATGCAACACATTTTTGGAGAAAAACGATTGTCAGTGCCTAGTTCTGTTTTTGAGAGATTTAATTTTTGTAGCCCTGGAAAAGTGAAGTAAGGATCCCGGTGAAGATGAAACAAAGGTTAATGATAATGATACTTTGTGCAGGTCTGTTGAAACATGAACTTTGTAAAAGAGATTCAGATGCCTGAAAATGCTTTTCGAAAGTTCTGAAGTTTTTATCCGACTGGACCTCTGGAAAGCCAGCACCTAAACTCAGGCTGTGATCCTAGATCTAAAATTAGTGAGTGCTCTGATCAAACAGAAAAAACGTTGATCACGAACTCTAAGAGATATCATTGGTGAATTTAACAGTGTGACTGGTTTGAATTGTTCATGGAGGATCATGTAAAGGAAACTGCATTGGATGGATTTTAAAAGAACTGTGAACACAAAGGCTGTGATCAGAGAAATGAACTGAAAGCTCAAGAGAAACTGGAACCAGGCAAGACCGTGCTGGACTTTTGAGTGATCGTTGGAAATGCATCATGTTCAGCGATGAAATGGTGAATGATCTGAAGAAAACCAGTTAAGGAACAATGTGGCAAAAGTCCTCGAAAAGCGGCCACCAGAGTGTATGGACATAGTGTGTGCTCTAACAGCATAAAATATGAACTGCATATTGTGGGGCTGTTTCATGCTTCAGTGTGGATTATCTTGTCCTTGTGCAAAGAACAATGAACTCTGAGAAGGACATTCAGGAGCTTCAAGACCATCTCCACCTATCTGATCTGTGATCATTTCCTGCAAGAGGATACCTCTCCTTAGAAGACATTGCCTCCATTTGCAAGTTGTAAGAAACAGAACAGTGGAAGTGAAGGCAGTCCATTCTGTTCCTGCTGTGTCCAGCATAGTCATCAGATCTCAGCCTAATTGAAAATGTAGTGGCATGTTGGAGTTTTGACAAATATGGTAGAAAGTCACATGCATTCATTTTCCACTCCAAGAAACTTGAAATGTGAACTCACAGTAGTGTAAAGCTAAGTGCTTGTTTGGTATCTTCAAAACGTTTTTTTTTACTATCATGATGTGTACAGCTTTTTCCAAGTCAGAAGGGCCAGTGGCTAATATTAAAGCACAAGAGCTTCAAAGAAGTTCAGGGAAAACAGTTTATTTGATGCTTTGAGTTTGAACAAGAAGACATGTAATGAAATTCTTGATGACATTTTACTGTTTATAATAATGCTATTGTAGAGATATGGAAAAACCCCCACTGTTGTTGATTTTTATTTTCTTTCAGAATACTGACAATAGATTTTGCTTCCTCTTCAGCCATGCAGAATGTAAATGTAACCAAGAGACCCGTGAAGCATAAACACAGCTGACATCTTGATCAGGGCCAACAGCTGGGCTGATAAGCCATTCATGTTTTATGTATTTGGTTTTTTAATCTATTCAATCCATGGTTTCGTGTTCCCTAAC
>CM065718.1:84839025-84881525 GCA_033310375.1 Conus canariensis
ATGAAAAAAATCCCTCCCTTGAACCCTTCAACTGTGGCTGTGCATGCGCTCAGTTTCACAGAAAATTGACTTTTGAACACCTGCACACCTCTAAACTGGGTGCTCAGAGACTTTCAGTTATGCTTAGGTAATTTTATTTGGTTCACAGAAAACTGACTTTTGCACACCTGCACACCTCTAAAGTGGGTGCTCACAGACTTGTCTCAGCTATGCTTAGGTGATTTCATTTGGATGACTGTATCTCATCCTTTCCTGCACAAATCTGTTGCCCTGTTGCATTCCAAACCTAAGGTATTACTGTCTGCAAATGCATCACTAATGTTTGTCACCTGAGGCAAACCTTTATCCAAAGGGAGGCTGTGACTTTGAAATGTACTTGACAGCATCGAGTTTGCTGTCTTCAGTGAGTTTGCTGTAAGTTCAGTGAGACATTTTTGAAAAATCAAGGAAAGTGTACAACTTTGGCGCAGAGTGACATGTCCAATTATAGTCTGTTCTAGACTCATTCACTGAAGAGCAAGCAATTTGTGTGGGTCACTCTCTCTCTATCTTCGTTCCTTAGCTAGAAGTCCCAGATTCACCGTAGATCTTGTCTTTGTGTATGCAAGTGCTTTTTATCCCACCATTAAAGTAGCCACATTCCACATTTGTGAATGGTGTCTAAACACAAATATGCATGAAAAAATAATAAAGTTTATAAAAACCTTTTGGTGGTAGTAGAATCCATTAGTGAGAACACTGACGTTTCAAGCCATAGGCCCGTTGTCAAAGTGAAAGGAGAGGACAGTGTAGACAGGAAAGCCTCTGTGAGAAATTCTCACAGAGGCTTTCCTGTCTACACTGTCCTCTCCTTTCACTTTGACAACGGGCCTATGGCTTGAAACGTCAGTGTTCTCACTAATGGATTCTACTACCACCAAAAGGTTTTTATAAACTTTATTATTTTTTCATTTTACAACGAATCCTGCAGTCAACTTTTGTTTCTTCCTACAAATATGCATGTGTGTTTTTTTCCCTTCTTTGTGTGTCATTCATCCCATCAGTACATGATGGCCACCTCTTTTCCAAAAGATGGAACGGGGTTGAATGAGCTAGAAGATTTTTTACGCATGTGCTCAAGCATGGAACCTCTCTTTAAAGTGTCATCCAAAGATTTAGGAGAGGATTGGAGTGTCCACAGATGCTAATTCCGAAGAGAAAATATCTTTTAACCCTGCTTTCTCAAGTGGGAATCCAACCCCAGGCCTTGGGAACAACAGTCTGATGCCTTACCGACTACACCAACCAAGCCCCTGTTGGTAGCTGATTGTTGACTTCAGTTGCATGTATGCTTGTTGCTTCCTGGGAACAGCAGTTGCTCACAGTACAGTCACAGGATGGCGACTGAAGCATGTTGTTTTCTGGAATATTTTGTCTTTGTCTGCACCAGATGTGCCACCCAACAAAACAATTTCCTCCTTCAGTTTTTGTGGATTTATTGAGAATGTTTTACTGAATTAAGAACTGATCCTGGGCGAAGGTCATTCCCACATACCGCTATCAGTTTTGTTGTTGTTGTTGTTACATAAAATTCCAGCAATTTCCAACATTTTTTTGAGATTTTACAGGATTAAACGAACCATAATAGTAGTTTTGAGAATCATGTACGTTAAAAATGTATCAAAGAAATCCTAGAAGTCTTTGTCATATGAAATCTAGTAGTCAGTGTAGTTTGCTGTGGTTGTGTCTGTTTCTGTGATGTTGATGTTTATTACTGACCATTTAGCTGATTACGGAAAAATTGAAATCCATCTGTAACTGTAATTTCCCTCTTCCTTCAAATTGTTTTTGGTTATGTTGAATGGACAGCCAGCCATCACTGTCCCACAAAAGCGCACTGGAGATTAGTTAAAAACCATACTTTTACATGGATTGTTACTCAAAAAGGGCTTTGCAAGTAGTTAACTAGTAACTGTGGACAGGCAGAAGATGACGGAATGGTAGTTAGATGATTAGTATATACTCATGGGTCCAGTCTGTGCATACATGTGCACGCACGCTCACAGACACACAGACACACACACAAACATCAAAAACACACACACACACACACACACACACACACACACGCTCACCCACGCACGCACGCACGCACCACGCACGCACGCACGCACGCACGCACGCACGCACCATGCACGCACACACACACACACACACACACACACACACCCACCTAAGCAAAGGATGATAGCTGTGGTCATTCCAATAATGTCTGTGCTCACAGACATTGCAGCTGGAGAGAGATCTGCAGCAAGTGCTGGATGAAAAGCAAGAGCTGGTGACAGAGAGGGATGCCTACAAACACAAACATGGGCGTCTCAACACAGAGTTGAACTACATTCTGAAGGGAGATGAGAAAGGGGTGGTGGACATTGATGCCGTCATTATGGAGAACAAGTGAGTTTTAGGACAGACAGTATGTGTGTTTATGTTATGTGTGTGTGTGTGTGTGTGTGTGTGTGTGAGTGTGTGTGTGTGTGTGTGTGTGTGTGAGAGAGAGAGAGAGAGAGAGAGAGAGAGAGAGATACAAGTGGCAGAGGAAGAAATAGCTGTTGTGGTGTTAGTAATTTTTTTTCACCCAAAAATTGTGATATTAGGAAAGAGATAAAGAGTGTATGTACACATACATGTGCATTTAGATATGCATTTATGTGTTTGCAAAATGTTTTAGAAAAGGAAATCTTTAAGGGAGACGTAATAAATAATAAGAATTATGGAGGCATCATTTACCTCGATGGTGAAAGGATTCTTACTTGCCTGTGCTGCTGGTGCTACCTGTTGATCTAACACATATACAGGCTAAAAGCTTCAAAGAACAGACAAAAAAAAACTTCTCTGAAATTACAAGTTCAAAGCTCCACCACCATGCACCATGGTGAAAACGACTCTTTTCATGCTGACTGTAATTAAGGGGAGTATTGTTTTGTGCTATGATTTGTCTCTTGTTTGTAATGTCTGAAAAAGACATGTTTGCTAAAAAATGTACTTGTCTGTTTCATATTTTTTTTGGTATTAAAATAAGCATAACTTTGAACATTGTTTTTGTATGTGAGTGTTTTGGCTTGTTTTCAGTACAGCTGCAGTCTGTTTCAGCCATGCTTTTTTGTCAGTTATGAGATTGTTGTCTTTGGCCATGGTTGAATAGTTTTTTTTAATTATTATTCAGGGTTATCTTTTTTTTCTCTGAAGGCCATCTGCTATCAAGCTCTTTCTAGAATTTCTTCCTACCATTTTCATGGACTTTTTTGTCAGTTGTGATGCTTTTGTCTTTTGCTCTTGGATGGGCTCTGCTGATTGTGGGTTTTCAAGAGTGCAGATCATTTTACAGAAGTGGTTTGCTTTGTTAGTTGTGGGATCATTATCCTTTGTGGAATCTGCAGATTTTTTTTGGTTTGTTTTTCCATGACTGTTCATCTTTTACATTCATTTGCTCTGTCAGATGTAGAATTGTCTGTTTCCCAGGGCTGTTGGTCTTTTTACATTATTGATTTACTTTGTCAGTTATGCCGCAGTTATCTCTTGTGGTATGTTTGTTTGTTGTTGTTGTACCCTTGCTAAAAGACTCCAGGGATCATCCGAACAGCCGAAGTACTTGAACACTGTGGTACAAATGCATCAGCTGGGGATGAGAACATTACGTGTGTGACCGTTTATGATTACCCCGCCACATGGGCAGCCACACTCTGACTTCGGGGGATTTTGGAGACTGATAATGTTATGCTAGGAGCTTGTCATGACTGAAGACAATCCCCGCATAACTATGCAGAGCATAACAACATTTTGATGTAGCCTTGGTGCTCTAGTCCATGTCAATTGGTCTGACACAGCCTTAAGCCAAGGCGGACTTGTGGTATAATTTTCAGTCTTTTGTATTTGCTTTCACAGTTGTGGAATTGTTGGTTTTGACAGCTGTGGGATCGTTACCATTTGCCCTTTGATGGGATCAGCTGACTGTGTCTGTGCAGATATCTGCAGGAGAGACTGAAACAGATGGAGGAGGAGAAGAGCATGGCAATGGAGACTGTGTCCAAGTACAAGGTTGGTTGGTGTCATCTGGACCATTTCCTTTGTGTGATTATAAACTGGTTTCTAATGGTCCAGTACAAGATTGGTTGGCGTCATCCAGACCTTTCCTTTATGTAATTATAAACTGGTTTCTAATGGTCCAGTACAAGATTGGTTGGCGTCATCCAGACCTTTCCTTTATGTAATTATAAACTGGTTTCTAATGGTCCAGTACAAGATTGGTTGGCGTCATCCAGACCTTTCCTTTATGTAATTATAAACTGGTTTCTAATGGTCGTACAAGATGGTGGGTCATCCAGACCTTCTTTATGTAATTATAACTGGTTTTAATGCCGTACATTGGTTTGGTCATCCAGACCTTTCCTTTATGTAATTATAAACTGGTTTCTAATGGTCCAGTACAAGGTTGGTTGATGTCATCCAGACCTTTCCTTTGTGTGATTATAAACTGGTTTCTAATGGTCCAGTACAAGTGTTGATGTCATCCAGACCTTTCCTTTGTGTGATTATAACTGGTTTCTAATGGTCCATAGCCCCATTCATTGCTTCCCCCCCCCCCCTCTCCCATGCCCTACTTTTGCAATATAAATTGTAAGGTCTTTGCACCCATGTCCATACACTATCTCCCCCCCCCCTCCCTCTTTTCCTCCACCTCCCCACTTAAAGTTTGAACTATCTTTCTCTTTCATACATCAGACATGTGCGCAGAGGCTTAAATCTGCATGACTAAAAATTATACAGCAGTGGCCTGAGCAGCCTCATGAGAGTTGTGATTCCATAGGCTGGGTTATCACTTATGCAGCGAATGACCTTGTGGCACTGCCAGAGTCTTTTGCGGTAGCACAGTGGTTTGATTATTTAATTGATTTTAAATGTAATTAACAGCGAACCGCCAAGAAAACGTAGACAAACGAATCACAAGACAAAACATGATGCGTTTCAACCTCTTAGGTCTTCTACAAAACACTGAGGACAACGAAAATGAACAAGCAATCGCTTATCTATACATTTCAGCGCAATGAAGATAAGTGATTGCTTGTTCATTTTCGTTGTCGTAAGTGTTTTGTGTTTTGCCTGAAGAAGACCTAAGAGGTTGAAACGCATCATGTGTTGTCTTGTGATTCGTTTGTCTATGTTCTCTTGGTGGTTCGCTGTTAATTACATTCAAAATTCATTTAGATTTCTGCCTGCAGTCGCCTCACTTTGCAACTAGATCTATTTGATTAATATTAACTACTTGTGTTTTGAAGTATTTATGCTTGGAAAACTTGATTCTTACCTAAGTTCAGGATAGAAGCTCACACTGTGTTCATTACAAGCTAATGCGAGCTCCATTTAGGAGGTGATTTGCACACAAAAATCTTTCTGAATAAGTACTTTCATGTGTCCGTATGTGTATATTTGATGGGGATGACATATGATATTTAAAAAATCCATAACGGGAAGTTGTCATCATTTTGAAAATTGTTTTTCAGAACAAGGTGTTTTGGGGCTGTATGAAAATAGTCATCTTGAAGGTTCTAATAATAATAATAATAATGAATACTTATATAGCGCCTATTCTCGGCTAGAGACCAAGCTCTAAGCGCTTTACAATCAACACTCGCTTACACAACGGGCTGCCTACCTGGGTAGTGCCGACTGAAGAGCTACCAGCTGGCGCTTCATTCAGTCGTTTCCCGTGCCATCCAGTCAATATCGTTCAATATCGTTCACTCAGTTTCTTTACTTCCTTCATTCTTTCCATTTCTTACGCAGGGTGCATGCTGTGTGTAACGTGTCATCCATACCAACGGCCAAACTGGCCTACTCTTCCGAAAGTTGGTGATGGGATTTTACGTGTGTGCAAGATGAATTGCGTGCTTTCATACACGGAACCTCGGTTTATAGTCTCATTCGAAGGACTGTATGGGAAATGGAGTCAGAACTAATGTTAACTCCGAGGGAAAAATCCCCCTGTACCGAAACGCCCCGGCGGAGATTCGAACCCGCAACCCCAGGATCACCAAGATTACAAGTCAGGCGCTCAACCAACTGAGCTATTCCGGCTCCCTTCTAGACGTCTCATTGACCTCTTTTGCGGATAATATGATGATTAGGGATATTTGTATAATTCACACAGTTGAAAATTGTAAATGTCATATTGACTCTATGTGTAACACACTGATTAAGGGCTGAGGGGAGAAGGGGGTTAGGGATGGGGGGATTTTAAATGTGGATGAGTGGTTATGAGAAAATTCACACTTTTAAGTTTTTAGATGTCACATGGACCTTTTTTTTTTTTAACGATTTAATGATAAGAAGGTTGAGGGAGGTATACAAAAGTCACACATTGAAGACTTTAGATGTTACATTAACCCTTGCTATTTGTTATGTTGTGATTAGGATGAGGGGAGGGACCGGTCTAACATAAGATGGGGTGTTGAAGGGTTAGGGGAGAAGGGTAGGTGAAATTTGAAGGTTGCAGATGTCTCATGGCGTTTTCTTGCCATAAGTCTGTAGTTAGTGGTATATGATAAATTCGCAGAGCTGAGAGTGTGCAGTTCTGACTTTGCCTTGATAGTAAACTACAGATGTTGATAGATCATGTGCTGACATGGTTCATACTTGTCGGAGAACAATCATGGTCTGGTAATACATATTGTATAGTTTGTGAGATGGATTGTGAAACAAAATGTTAAAGTGGTTTTGATTTCTTTGTAAGTCTGAATTTAAAAGCTTTCATGTTAAAGGTCGACAGTTAAATGAAAAAAATGTGTGTGTGTGTGTGTGTGTGTGTGTGTGTGTGTGTGTGTGTGTGTGTGTGTGTGTGTTGTGGGGAGGGAGGAAGGGAGGGTAGGGGAAGGGGGTGTATGGAGTGGTATAGGCAGAAATGTACGCAGTTCACGTTAATATGAAACAATGTATAGAACTTTTCAGCTTCAGTTTATGACCTTAATCAATAATTTCATTGAGAGTATTGCTGATTACATTTAAGAGCTACCTTTCCACTTAATGTGAAGTGGAATGTTTTGTCTATGATCAATCCCAAGGACGATGTAGCATTACACTTGTTTATATGCCGTATGACGTACCAGGCCACGAAAGAACTGTGAATGTTGCTGCAGTTATTTCTTTGTGTGGTTGTGGGCAGAATATCTTGGAGAAAAAGAAGAATAAAGGGATCCTGAAGGTTGGACAAAATCGCATCGGAGGTATGATCATCACGCAGAAACAAGGTGAGTGTCAGTTGGGCGGTGATAGATGAGACAAACAACGTTGGGAGAGCTGTATGCTTTTTGTAAATGTTGACAACACAGGAATGTTTAATGACTGAGTGCTGCTTATGATGTTTGTGTTTACAGAGTAAATGAAAATGAAATTATGCTGGTTATCATAGCATTAGACAGGCATTTCTGTTATCTGTTAACTTTTCTTTTGTTGTTTAATTTTTTCTTTCTTTTGTTGTTTAATTTTTTTCTTTCATTTGTTCTTTCTTTCATTCTTTTAATTTTCAAATTTTTCGTTTCTTTCTTTCTTAAATTCTTTCTTTCCTTCATTTAATTCTCATTGACTTGCTGTCTGATTACTGCCTTTTGTTTTTGTTTTGTTTTTGTTTTTGCAGAATATTACAACAGTCATGGATTGTATAAGCACAAATGACTGTATCATTCGTTCCTGATGGAACATTTGATAACAGGAATATTGTCTGTTGTGAAGAGTTCATGTACCACTGTGATGTTATCATGGTGCTTCAAGTGACTGTTCACAACCCACACAAGAAACACATGAAGACAGAGATATAAACAGTTCCTCGCCCTGTTCTATTTCCTGACTTTCCTGCCAGTGAGTCTGGCTGCAGCTTCAAGTTGTCCTCTGATGGCTCATTTTGACAGACTGTTGCTCACTGTCTCAGATTCGTCACAAATCTTCTTCACACACATTCTTACACTCTGTGTTTTCGTCTGTCTGCCTTGCTCAGTTTCGTAAACTGTTGTTCAGTGTTTCAGATTCCTTGTGAATCTTTGGTTATATCCTCCTTTTGACTTGTTAGAGAAGATAATCTATTGAGGGAAGGAAGCTTTCTGAATCATTCTTTGTGTTCTGTTTATCAACAGATTATCTTCCCTGACAGGGGTAAATGTGGATATTACTGGGTCTTTCTCACATGTATTATCACTGTTTTGTTGTCTGTCGGCCAGCTTTCCAAGGTTCAAAGATTCATTGCCACTGCTTTAAGTTTGAGTAACTGACTTGAGAATGTATAAGGTCTTGTAGGTCCTTCATTGTGTTTAAAAGTCTTTGTATTTTGAAAAACTGGCCCTTGCACAACATTGCCAGTGCTTACAGGGGTGCATATTAGAGGTGAGAAACAGTTGAGTTTTATCATCTGACTGTATCAGTCTAGAGAGTTCAGCAGATTGAGTCATTGTTGTGTAAAGGATGCAACAAGAGTTTGAAAGTGAAAATGATAATTACTTTTGCAGTGTTGTAAACTTCAGTGTAGCCTGTAGACCATTTGTTTGCAAAGCTGACAATTGTAAAATCGATCCACTTGGGTTGGTTTTAAGGGGTTGGATTTTTACGGGCTTGAAAATCCTGTCTATCCACCCAGCATTGCATAGAGACCTGATTCAAGTCAGGGTAAGTTTAGGTGGTGGAAGGAAACGGATGCTTTTCGCCATCCTTTTTGCCATGTCGTAAATATGGTGAACCTGTGAGAATTCACTGCCCTTACAACCCTTTGGCTGTAGGACAGCAATCTTTAACCTCTTTAAACTTTAGATGTGCAGTACAAGCACATGTATGGTTTGTATTTTTTGTTGTTGACACATCTCCCTTTGCCCTTATAAATGCTTGAAAAGCCATTTTGTAATCCATGGAAAGTTCTTTATGTCTGCACTGGTAGTGTGTGAGAAGCCTTGACTTAATTGTGCTATCTACAGGCACCCAGCTAATTACATGTATACTCTCTGTTCCAGCATGTACCCAACAGCTGTCATAATTTTGCTGAATGATAACCTTGAATGTTTCAAAGCTGGTCAGGTTTTGGTAATTAGGTGACAGGGATATTAAAGACGCTGATTCACAGCAGACACTGTGGATGTTTTCAGTGCAGCAGATGATTCAGAACAACTCGGCCATCTCACCCACCCCCCAGGCTATGGCTGACCTTCAGGGCCTGTGCTCAGCTCTTCTGGAATCTGTCAACGACAAAACCATGGCTTTGTCTCACCAGAGGAAAGCTAATAAGTGCGTACATACACACACACACACGCACACACACGCACACACACACACACGGACGCACGCATGCACAGACAGACAGACAGAGAGACAGACAGACACAGACAGACAGAGACAGACAGAGACAGACAGAGAGAGCAGAGACAGACAGAGAGACAGAGGCACAGACAGACACAGACACACACAGACACACACACACACAGACACAGACACAGAGAGACAGACACACACACACACACACACACACACACACACACACACACACACAGACACACACACACACAGACACACACACACAACCTGTCTAAGATCACTGTTAGGTGGATAGACGTTAAATTAAAGAACGAACGAACACACACACACACACAGACACAGACACACACACACACACAGACACACACACACAGACAGACAGACACACACAGACACACACAACACACACACACACACGCACACGCACACGCACACGCGCGCAGCGCACACATGCGCGCGCGCGCACACACACACACACCGTTTTTCCTCTTTACTTTTGTGTAGGGAAAACACAATTCATAGAGAAGCAATGAAAAATGCAGGCAACATGATTTCATCTGTGACATAACTTTGACACCATATGTGAATGTTCTGAATTGATATTTAAGCAGTTATTTTCCCCTCTTAATGGTGTCAGTCCTTTGCCGTTCATTCCCACTCCTTACACATAGCCGTACTAGGCTTGTTTGTTGCAGCCTTTGCTCCAGCAGTCCACAGATGTTAGTGATCAATACTTGTGATGTGTGTTGCAGCCTTTGCTCCAGCAGTCCACAGATGTTAGTGATCAATACTTGTGATGTGTGTTGCAGCCTTTGCTCCAGCAGTCCACAGATGTTAGTGATCAATACTTGTGATGTGTGTTGCAGCCTTTGCTCCAGCAGTCCACTAGATGTTAGTGATCAATACTTGTGATGTGTTGTTGCAGCCTTTGCTCCAGCAGTCCATAGATGTTAGTAATCAATACTTGTGATGTGTGTTGCAGCCTTTGCTCCAGCAGTCCATAGATGTTAGTGATCAATACTTGTGATGTGTGTTGCAGCCTTTGCTCCAGCAGTCCATAGATGTTAGTGATCAATACTTGTGATGTGTGTTGCAGGATTTTGCTCCAGCAGTCCATAGATGTTAGTGATCAATACTTGTGATGTGTGTTGCAGCTTTGCTCCAGCAGTCCACAGATGTTAGTATCAATACTTGTGATGTGTGTTGCAGGATTTTGTGGCAGTAGGAGTGTCAGAGCTGGAGAAAAAGCTGAAGACTCTCGAAGTTGCTGGCTTGTGGAGTGTGTCTGGTAAAATATTTGTGTCCTGATTATGTTGATGAATACTGCTTGTCGGGTGCAATATCCTAATATATCCAAGCATGGATGTTCTTTTAATTAGCACATAGTGTACAAAATACTCATGTGTGCTCTGCTTAACACTTATGGTGGTTCTGATATGCATGCATTCATACATACATACATGATATACTTACATAGTTGCATACATGCACTCTGACATGAATATTCACATGTTTATGTAAATGTTTAATGTCTGTATTACAGGTGTATGTATTAAAAGAATGTCTTGTGTGGTAACACCTTGTATTCTTTGTCTTAGTTTCTCTCTTTTTTTTTGTCCAGTCTTTCTTTTCATTTTCTCTCCATTCTCCCCCCCCCCCCCCCTTCCTCATCTATTTTGCCTCCCCTCTTCATTTCTTCCTACCTGTCATAATTTCCATCTTCTTTCCCCCTCTCTCACTCCTGTCCTTCGCTCCCCCCCCCCCCCTCCCCCCAACTCATCACGACACCCCTCCTTTCTTATTTTCAATTTTTTTTTCAGGAAGTAATCAACAATGAATAAAATTTCTTATTCATCTACTTTTTTTTTCAAACTGAATTTTGTCAAGTAATCTGTGTCTGCTACAGACATCAGCAGTGTATTCCCTGTCCCCCTTCCACTCCCTATCCCTCCCCAATGAAGTGAAATTTTTAAGGTGTACAATTTTGATAATTCATTTCCTTTCGGTGCCTTCTCGGTGATGTATTAAAGACTTACTGAAATTTACCTCTGGTATTTATTTCCCATGAAACCTGTGGGCGAAGCATACGGAAGATCAAATGCTTTTGATTACTCGTATTTGTACAAAGAGTTACATACTTTAGAGAGGAACAGAAATCAGTGTTAAAAATTTGAGTACCATGATATTGTCATGACACCTAAGATAGCCAAGGTCACAAAAATAAACTTGTAACATTACGTTCGATAGTGACAATGTCCACTTCTGTGCCCAACATGTCTGATGAAAACTGACTTAATCCAGGAGTAATGTTCAATTCCTGTATGGCATTTTTTATTTATTCTTCTTCTGTTGTATGTAGACAGGATATTCAGCCAAGAATCACCCAGCATATACACCATTCATTGTTTACAACTCATCATCCCTGTATTCTCCACAGAGCACATGTCCAGCCTGGAGAGACTGCGCAAAGAGTGCAGCGAAGTCAAAATGCTGGTCCCTTGCCAGAGATCAGAGTCCAGTGAAGCCTCGGACCGCGCCAATGATACCATCTCCGATTTGGACTCGGACTCGGTGCCACAGACGCCGAGCACTGACCTCAGCCCTGCCCACAGGCCCCTCGGCAGCCTGAGCAGCAGGGAGGTGTCGGAGCTGATTGGGAGTGACGACGCGGGGCAGGCGACGACGGTGAGAGGCGGGCTTGGTGCTGGTGTGGGTGTTGTCAGGGACATGGAGTCGGACCTGGATCTGTTGCCCACCAAGGAGGAGGTGGTGAAGCATGTGGGGGATGAGAAGGACTGTGTCTTCACAGATGGTGGCAGTGTCCAAGGTGCGTGAGAGGTGGTGTGAAAGGAGGAGGATGATGGGGGAAGGTAGGATAGGGTGGTGGTGGGAGCGGGCCGAAGGGGTGCTAGAATTGGTTATAGACTGGAAGGATAAGCTTGAAGGATGTAGAGGGGGAGGAGGGGGAGTAAGGAGGGTGTATTGGGAGGGTGGTTGTTAACGGGGGAAGATTGAGTAAATCGGAGGAGGAGGTAAAACAATAATGAAACTGAAAATTCAAGAGTCATGAATACACTGATAGTATGAGTTCATTCCTCTGTTTGACTGTTAATTTTTTTGCCAGTCTTCATTGACCAGAAATATAAAAAGTATATGCCAGTCAGTATCCTCTTCAACTTCTAAGGCAGTGAGCTCCCTTACCGCATGTGAAACTTGCAACTGTTGACTGACAGTCTTATCAGCTATCACACACACACACGCGCGCACACACACATATATGTATCTGTCTGTCTGTCTATCTGTTTTTCTGTCTATTTATCTATCTATCTATCTATCTATCTATCTGAATAACTTTTATATATAATATATATATATATATATATATATATATATATATATATATGTGAATAAATGAGACAGAGATGGATAACAAAGATGAAGTTAAAACTACCTAGTCTCTGATTCAGGTGTTTTTTTTCCCCCTGCTTATAGCCTATGTAATCTTTGATAAAAACAAAATAAATGTTTTCTTTAAGGGTCAGTGATAGAAAAGGAAATCCTTTCTGATTATATTTGGCTGTTATTTTTCCTTCCATGTACCCAAATGTGTATCATTCTTTGATAAGGAACAGGTAAGAATTCTCCCTCTTAACGCATCCTGAGTTGTCTTCAGTTTTTCAAGCCCACTTGATGCTGTTGAGTTACTTTGGGAGTGTTCAGTGATGCCTGTTCTGATCCAACATATGCAGGACACCAGCAACTAAGCCCCCTGTCAACAACAGTAATTGTCTAGTTGCAGGGTCAGCGTGATGAAGTGTTCATTTCTGGAGGGCTCAACCATGTCCTTCCAATGACAAGGCTGATGATATTGCTGAAACTGAAGATTTTGATGCAAACTCTTCTAGGGCATAGATGTGTAGAGAAAATCAAAGCTGGGTTCTCCATGGGAGCAAGGCATGAAGGGCCACAGGATTTGAGACTTTCGTTTTTACTTTGATGGATAAGGATGATGAAGATGATGCTATGGAGTTTCTTTCTGGTCAGAGACAAAGAACAGGCCTGTACTGTACGCTTACTGCTACAGCACATCATGGCATCAACCAGGCCTGAGAGACACACACACCTGTAGTGTGGGTCAGGAAATTTGAGCAGCATCAGAGACCCCATTCATTGAGTGGATGAAGCTCAACTCTATGACTCCAGTCTTCTCATTTGATCCCATAGCAAATTCAGCTGTAGGTAAGAGATGGCTGGGGCTGAACAATTCTAGGAATAGATGGCTGTCAGTGGCAGTATAGCCCACTGCCTTCAGGCCAGCAATCAACAACACTGACTACTGTGCCACAGGGCTGGTTGCCTCCATCATGCTTACTGTCTTGTGCATGACTCTTGCCCCAAGGCTGTGCTACTCTCTCTCCACACTTACTATGGCTGTGATCGCATTATGCATGTTGGATAACCATGGGGTGTGCTTCCAGCTTGGCAAATACTCATCTGCTTTATTTTTTCTGACTTTTTATTCTGTAGGTGGATACCTCGAACTGGATAATGTGAAGTTGAGTTGATCTTTGTAACTGTGTGTTGTGAACAGTATGTAACGTGAAATGATTCAGACTGGACATTCAAAACAACATCTCAGCTTAGAGTTTAGCATTCCTAATATTCCGTGTACCTCTAATGCAGATCTGGACTCTCTGGACCTTATCCCCAGCGATCAAGACTCCCCAGAACGGTGCACAGACCAGGACACTCGGGAAAACGATGAGGACGAAGCCGATGATCAAGAAACAGAAGAGTCAGAACAGTGCCGGCTGCTGGGAGAGACAGAGGACGGAGAGACAGCCAGGCAGCTGAAGAGCTTCATGGAGAGTGTCACCGCCAAAATCCTGGAACAGAACCACAGCCGAGGGGGACCTGTGCGCAGTGAATGCGGCTCCTCCCCCTTGGTGGAGAAGCGGGGCGTGAGGGTGGTGCAGGGAACGGACTCTGCCGGCCAGTCAGCTTCAACAGAGCTGACGGGGTCACCATCGAAGCAGCCTCTGCTTCGGGAGATGTCAGAGCCCAGTCAGGAGCACGACCCAGACCAAAAGAGCGTGGAGTGTTGACCTTGATGAGCTGTGAGAGTGAGTGGGTTTCTGATGAATCATGATGAGGGTTGATTTGTGTTCTTTGCTGTTCACTCTTGATGGTTCTTTGGCTGACTGAGTCTGTGGCGTGTGTACTCCGTGCGCGGATGGCAGTTGTATTTTCACTCTGATCATTGTGAAGCATGTTCACAGTCTGAAGATTCAGTTTGATTTAGGAAAGAAAGAGAAAAGTTTGATATCACTAAAGATCTACTTAAGAGTTGTGTAAGATTTTTCTTGCATGTTTTTTTTTGGGGGGGTGGGGGTGGGAATGGGTGGGAGTGTGGGGTGTTGGGATGGGGTTGGGAGGGGTCAGGGCAGGAAAATCTTACAAATAAATGGCTTTGATGGGAATTGAACTCATGACCTCCCAGCCGGTAGACCACAATGCTAATCCCTTTACTGCATCAGCTGTTAATATGTCATTTATTTTTTGTTAGTATTTATGATTTTTGTTTTGCTGTAAATTGCTCACAAAAAGTTAAGTAATATATCACAAGGATCAGAGCTTCGAAAGCCACAAAAGGAAAAAAACAAAATTTTCCCCCGTTGTTTATTTAATTCATTGCAAGTCAGTCTATAGAACATTTTGTGAGCAGTTTATTTATTTCATACCAGCTTATTTTTTTTCCATTTTTGTGTTGTCTGATCTACCTTTCAATATTGGAGAGCAGCACACACACGCGCACACACACACACACACACACACACACACACATGCACACACGTACACACACACACACATACACACACACACACATACACACACGCACACGCACACACACACAGGGCATACAACTTACTCTGTCAGGAAGTTAAGTTTATCTTATTCATCCCAACATTTTCCTTCTCTCTTATTACATTATATGAAAAGATGTTAAATTGTACACAAACACATGCATATGTTCATTTTTGTTTTCATATGTATGTCTCAGAGATTTTGAAAGGAAACTGAAGGAAGAGTATAGAGGTAAAAATATGAAAAAGAAAATAATGTTGAAGAAAATCAGAGAAGTTACATGAAAAAAAAATTTGTTCTTTTGTTGTTGTTGATGTTTTGACATTTGAGTTGCTTTGATGATCCTCTTCTTCAGCTAATTTTAAACCCTGACTTTGGAGACTTTTTAACACTTGTGGCTGACGCAAAGTTAGTCAAAGGACTCAAGGAATTGGAATGTGAACAGTAGGGCTGACTGCAAAGTTAGTCAAAGGACTCGAGGAATTGGAGGTGAACAGCAGGGATTGTGCACGGCTTGGTTGTTTCCTGCAAGCATATCATCCTGTGATCAATAGGTCATAGGGGATCTGGGACAAATGCTGTCCTCCCTCATAACTAACAGGGTTGTTGTCACTGTTCCCAGCATATCGTTGGAATTTTGGGAGCCGCCTGATGGTACATGTCTTCTGTCTTGGTTTCATAGCATATGCTGGATATCCTCGCTTTCTTAATATGCGAAATGCTGATGTGGGTTATGGGATACTAAAAGTGTTTGTTTGATGTTCAGAATTTGTATATGTTACAATGTTTCTGGCAAGTTCACACTTTGCACAAGACTTGGCATAATATATGAACTTGAGAACAAAGTTTAAGCAACCTGGTCTGTGAGTCAGTATCTTTTCATTTAAGATCCTCATCAGTTTGGTACAAACAAATGTTGACAAAGTGGATTTTGATGTGAGAAGCTTAATCAGAGACTGGGCTTGACCCTTACCTGTTCGCTCCCTTGTTCAGGAAGGTCTACATCTGATGCCATGCCGCAGTATTTGTTTGTTTTCAGTAATCACAGAGATTTTCTGTGATCACATTTTAGATTTCTTTACAAATTCAAAATCTGATGATGTTGACCTCCATTATATATGATGACATATTTTCATGAATAATCATTTTGTTGTGATCAGTTGACATAACCCACTTCCTTTTGAAAACTATTGCCAAAATGTTAGAAGTGATAAAAGA
This sequence comes from Conus canariensis, assembly GCA_033310375.1. NCBI lineage: Eukaryota > Metazoa > Mollusca > Gastropoda > Neogastropoda > Conidae > Conus > Conus canariensis. The sequence continues at coordinate 84,855,433 of CM065718.1, forward strand.
CTTAAATGTTGTCGTAGCCAAGAGCACATATTATGCAAAGTTTTTGGCAGTACGTCAACTGTGCAGGAACATGGATTGTATGGAACATATTCACACAAAGGGGCTTCAGCTGTTAGCCTGCCTGCGTATTTGTTGACCTGGGAGAACAGAAAAAGATAATCCTGCTCCATACTTCACTCAAGTAGATAATTGTTAGGGTTTGAACCTAAGACTTTTGAGATTGAGAGTGCTGTATCTCCTCAACCATTGTTTGGATGTATAATTTGTTGATATGGTGCTGGGCATCCACTTTAAAGCACTCTATGTGTAGTAGGAGGTTGAATCTGGAATGTTCTTGAATGTTGTGGATGAGGACTATCCAGGGGTGGTTTTTTCATTGCAAAACAAAGGTAGGGACAATAGTACAGAATATCCAAGGGTGATTTTTCATTACAAAACAAAGGTTCAGATTTTGGAAGTGGTGTTGTATATGTAGAAATAATCTTGTGCGATGACAGGATGCTGCTTACGCACAAGGTCTTCGTTTGCTGGTAGCAGTAGGTCCAAGTTTTATTTGCTCAGTTTCTTCACTTGCCTCTGTTTTCATTCCCCGCTTACCCAAGTTCTTTTGTTTTGTTTTGTATCTTTATATTCTCTCATCTGTCTCTCTTTCTTTGGCTGTATCCTTGTTTGGTTATTATATTGTATCATGGCCAATAGGTGAATAATAAATAAATAATAATGAATACTTATATAGCGCCTATTCTCGGCTAGAGACCAAGCTCTAAGCGCTTTAAATCAACACTCGTTTACACAACGGGCTGCCTACCTGGGTAGTGCCGACTGAAGAGCTGCCAGCTGACGTTTCATTCAGTCGTTTCCCATGTCACCCAGTCAATACCGTTCACTCAATTTCCTTACTTCCTTCATTCTTTCAATTTCTCACGCAGGGTGCATGCTATTTGTAACATGTCATCCATACCAACGGCCAAACTGGCCTTCTCTTCTGAAAGTTGGTGATGGGATTTTACGTGTGTGCAAGATATTATGCGTGCGTTCACACACGGAACCTCGGTTTATAGTCTCATTCGAAGGACTGTATGGGAAAAGGAGTCAGAACCAATGTTAACTCCGAGGGAAAAATCCCCCTGTACCGAAACGCCCCGGCTGAGATTCGAACCTGCAACCCCAGGATCACCAAGATTACGAGTCCGGCGCTCAACCAACTGAGCTATTCCGGCTCTCGGTGGTTTGTGGAATGTGATGTTTGTTTGATACTGTTGTCTTGAAGAGATCAGTCATTCCTCATGTGACCATTGTTGTCAGCAGGCCTGTAAACAACATGACAGGAAGATCTCCATCTTCTTGAAGGTGTTCAGCTCAGCAATCTACAGCAGGAATTGGATTGTGTGAAGTAAAAGTTGTATAAGACAAATTCATATGACATGCCTATACTGTTTAAAGTTTTTTTTTTTCCCTCGTCTTTCATCACTTTCCACTCAAGGTGTGAGATTGTGTATTTGTGTGTTACAGGTGGACCCGAGGAATTTACACTAAGCTGAATGTATTTCTTTATGTTGGACAGTCGTTCATCTATGGCTGATATAATCAATTTATGCCATGTGCCTGCACTCATGCAGACTCTCAAGTCATGTGATAGACAGTATGGGGTACCTCCTGCATGATAAGAAGGATACATCTGGCTGTATCACAGCTACTACCTGTAGTTCAGGTTGCGAGGATGGTGATAAAAAAACAAATATATTCCAGCTGCTGTGGTAGAGCATTAAGTGTTGCAGGTTGTGTGTTCAGAATTCTTGTTTCTAGTCCCCCCACCAAAGCCATAAAGTTGCTGGATTTTTTGGGGCTTGAGCATGCTTCTACTCAGGACTGTGTTGAACATGCCGTGAGTTCAAGTACGAAGACTAGTACCACACAATAATCTTGAGAGCCATGCATTCAATGGACGCTGTTTTTGAGAAGGTGGCTCAGTTAGTGTCCAGCCTTGTCCAGTTGTCTCAGACCAGGAAGGAATCCCATTGCATCATCTTCATCGATCGTCAAAAAAAAAGAAAAGAAATTCTGTGACTGTACATTCCATAGTCTCATGGTGGCCTTTGTTTCCATTTCGGTGTCCACATCCTTGCCTCAGAGACACTTACTCTGTGGCTTTAGGCAATAAGTTGCACTCAGTCGTGGGCTTAGTGATGATCTGCGTGTGATAAATCAAAACAAGCATCCGCTGGACACTACTAAACTGACAGTCAGCAGCAGGGCAGTGTGTCCTCTGGTGGGTAACCCCATGGTAGTCTGGTATGGAGTGCTCCTTTCTGCACTGCAGCTGCCAAAGTTGGGGACGAGACAGACACGGACATGGCGGGGTTTGGGGGCGGTGGAGTGTGAACCACGGGAGTAATGCCAGTGACAGGGCATCGAGGATGGGGTAGCAAAACTTAAAAGATGAGCACAGACCTTAGTGGTCAGATGTAAATCAGTACCGTGTCATTTGATTTCACACGGAGACAGACACAGTTTGAGGCCAGATCTGCTTACACTATCCATCATCTAGTAAGTTCGTAAGCAAACTTTACTGATCCTATCTATTTTTGACTATGTAATGTTCATGATCTCATGTCGGATTTCCTGTCATATCACACATACCCATCAATGAGCTCTTGTTTATGTAGTTCCTTACTACTTAAAGGAGCCTGTATTGTGAGTTTGGTGTTCTTTGGGGGTGAATGCTGTGGTTAAAGGTTGGTGCAAATGCTTTGTTCAGCGTCATTCCTCATGCTCTGAGTCTCGGGTTGCTTGATATTTCCATCTCTGGGTGATAAACACTGTGGTGGTAAGGTCTCTGTGGATGCTTTGTTTGACCTCTGGCCTCATGTTTTGAGTCTCAGACTGACTGTTGTCATCATGTTTTGTTGCACTTGGGTGATAATCGTCACAGTGGATGATCCACATGGGCGTTCTTTCTTTCATTCTTTCTGTGTACGCAAGCTGATACTCCTGCGGACACTCCCTGTATAGACAGGCAAGGATTAATTCCATCTGCCCAACAGAGGGAGTGGTGTTTTGTGTGTATGACCATTTTTTATCCCGCCATTAAGGCAGGCATACTCCAGCTTCGAGGAAAACACATGGGCGTTGTTTATTCAACATTTCTCACCTGCTTCTTTTTGTCTCACTTTTTTTTTTTGTTTTGATATTTGAGAACATTCCTTCATTTGTTGTTTTGTTGTCCGATATTGATCGTGAACATTTATTCCCACAGCTATATAGTCAGAATGTTTGACAGTTATTTCGCCTGTTGCACATCTTTAGTCCCATCCGAGATTCACCTAGTATGTATTGAACTGTACTTAAAGCCATACCCTCCGAATATAGATTTTTTTTCTGAATTGTTTTTTTAAAGATAAAGTTTGTGAATTAGAAAATCACATGGAGATGGTATTTGGCTTGTTCCAAGAAAAATAGTATTTTAAAGAAATGATTATTTTGCTGATTTTTTGGACTACATGATTTGTATTTCATTGTCACATTTAGATGTGCTTGAATTTAAGTGAACATGCATGTGTGTTTTTATGTATGTGAATGCGCATATGTATATATGTTTGTGTGTGTGTGTGTGTGTGTGTGTGTGTGTGTGTGTGTGTGTGTGGGTGATGTTCTGTATAGGTGTGTACATGGTGATTTGTGTGTGTACATGGACTAATTGAATGATGTGTTTGCATACAGATCTTTTGCCACTGCAGTTTTTAGTCTGGCATAAACCACTGACCCTGAACAGCAAGACTGGCTAGTTCCTTTTGAGAGGGCAATGGTGTTGTGTTAGATGATCAGATTATACAGGCTGGTATGCTGCTTACCAGATATTTCAGCTGTTAGGTTTGGGAGGACCGTAATTGTGATAAGTGGCCCGTTTTGTCTGCCTGAAACAAAGTGACACATAACGAGATCAGAGTCATTGGTGAAAGCAAACGTCCTTCTTATGTGTTCCTCTTATGATGCCCACCAGTTAGAATAATGGAATAAATCAGCAGATGCCCACCAATTTGAATTATGGAATAAATCAAAAGATGCCCACCAGTTAGAATAATGGAATGTATCGGCGGATGCTCACCAATTACAATGATGGAATGAATCAGCAGATGCCCACCAGTTAGAATAATGGAATAAATCAGTAGATGCCCATTAATGGAATAAATCAGCAGATGCCCACCAGTTAGAATAAGGGAATAAATCAGCAGATGCCCACCAGTTAGAAATTATGGAATAAATCAGCAGATGCCCACCAATTAGAATTATGGAATTAATCAACAGATGCCCACCAGTTACAATTATGGAATGAATCAGCAGATGCCCACCAATTAGAATAAATGAAATAAATCAGCAGATGCCCACCAGTTAGAATAATGGAATAAATCAGCAAATGCCCACCAATTTAGAATTATGGAATAAATCAGCAGATGCCTACCAGTTAGAATAATGGAATGAATTGGCAGATGCCCACCAATTAGAATTATGAAATTAATCAGCGGATGCATACCAATTAGAATAATGGAATAAATCAGCAGATGCCCACCAATTAGAATTATGGAAAAAATCAGCAGATGCCCACCAGTTAGAATTATGGAAAAAATCAGCAGATGCCCACCAATTAGAATGATGGAATAAATCAGCGGTTGCATACAAATTAGAATAATGGAACAAATCAGCAGATGCCCGCCAGTTAGAGAGGCCCACAGCCATGGGTCACAAGGTGGAATAATGGAACAAATCAGCAGATGCCCACCAGTTAGAAAGGCCCGTCATCAGTTTCACAGCGTTTGGCTGCAGAGGAGATGGTCATGAGTTCTGACTGCTTTTTGGATTAGGTAAGGCTTCCATAACACCGTGCAGCCCTTATCATGGTGAACCTTTCACAATTTATTGCCCTGAAGACTTTAGGATAGGCGACGCTGATTTTGAACCTTAGCCTGGTAGATGATCATGATGTTTACTTTCATGTACCAGGTACTTTTTGGCTTGTCAGTGAGGGGGGGGGAAAAAAGGATCTGGTGTGTTTGAAGGAAGACTTAACTGCAGTGTGTGATGTAACGTTTGATGAAAGTGTGACATTCTTTGAAATTATTTGCTTGGCTCACAATGTTTTATTTTGAAAAGCTCAGAATTATCTCAGTGAACTACTTTCAGCTGGTAAGCAAATTCTTTGTGTTGGATTTTGTTTTTGGTCATATTAGTTAATCTCATCAGAATTTTTTCACAGCAGTTTTGGTTCAAGGATTTTGATGTTTTTTGGTTGTTGTTGCTCACTTTGTATTAAGAAATCCGGTGTTTATCAGTTTGATTTTTTGGGGTCTGTTTTTGCTTTGTTAGTTACTTTGCACTCAGAAGTCCCATTCAAAGTTTATGAAGTAATAGACTATCTTGCATCATATACATTGTTACATCATCTGGAATGCTTAGAGATGTCACATTTATTTTTTTCACTGGAACATAATTTCTTGACACTTCGCCTTCCAGGGGGGTTTCAAAGTAGGGTGACTTCAGGAGGAAATTAAAACAAGAGCAAGAGCAGAATTACTTGGCCACCAAACTAAAAAAAAACTACAAAGATTTTTTTTAAAAATCTTACGTTTCGATCTGTTGGATCATGCAAGACAAATAACATTAAAAATATAAAAACAAAGGATGAACAGTCAGTCAGTTATATCTCTTATCTCAGGGTACAACATTTGTTCTTGGGTGAACAACTAAAACTAGGGAATGGGACTGAGGTTTAAGGGGAGGTCACTCTGTTCTTTTAAATGTACATACTTCCCCTTTTACAGATATTTTTTTTTCCCTCCTTTCTTTTGTTGTTGTTTTTTGTTTGTTTGTTTGCTCGCTTGCTCTTCTTCTTCTTCTGTTTCAATTGTACTGTCAACTATTTACTTATAGATCAGTTTTATTCCTCACCACCTCCTTATCATCATCATTATTATCATAAGTAGTAGCAGTAATAGTAGTTGTAGTGGTGGTGGTAGTAAAACCATTGTCATGCTTTTACATATTTTATCATTTTTATTGTTAGTAGTAATAGTAATGGTGGTATCAAATTCATTATTATTATCATTATTATTATTGTCATTATCAGATTCCTTCTATATGATGAACTTTATTCCTTTTACATTTTCTGAATTTCTATGCGTTCAAAGATTTCTTAGATTTGATGTTACTGTCTTTTCCATTTTCTATATCATTATTATCATTGTCATTATTTTTAGTCATTTTTATTATCATCATTATTATAACTATTTGTATATTTGTTAAATTTGATCTTACTCTTTGTATCAAAGTATTGATATTATTAAATATTTCATGATGATGATAATGGTAATAGTCGTTATTATTGCTAACGTAACCATATTATTGTAACTTTTCTCATTCTTCTTTCTCTTCTTATATTATTATCATTATTATTACAATTGCTGTTTTCATTACTGTTAGTCTTATTACTATAAGATTAAAATTCCATTATTATCATCATTATTCTTTTAACCTGATCTTCTGCCCTTAAACCTCTGTTCCATTCCGTAGTTTTGGTTGTTCACCCAAGCACAAATTTGCTCTTAGGTTGAAGAGTTAAGTGACTGTCTGTTTGTCCTTTTGTTTCCATTGGTTTGAACGCTACATTGTCCTGCCAGAAGAAGACCATTAGGTCGAAACGTGTTGTTTTGCAACTCATTTGTTTGTTTATTCTTCATTTGGTGGCCAAATAGTTCTGTTTTTGCTCTAACTTGCATTCCAGTTTTGTTCTGTCTAAAGGTCTGCAGATTTTTTTCTTTACATTTGCTTTTATGTACTATAATGTTTATGCTGTAAATATCTTTACATGATTTGTGTGTTTTTCTTTTACATGACTAGTCTGTTTTTGTTTGTGTTGAATATGTCTACCGAATTTCTGAATTTCACAGAAATAATGTTTCATGAACATGACGCAAATTGTTTTGAAGCTTATTTGTTTTTAGGGCGCACAATGTTCTAGTCATCTGAGCTGCATTTGTACAGATAAAGGATCTGAATTTTTTTTGAATGGCTCAGAAACCATTTTTTTTATCTGTGATTTCATTCACAACCTTTTGTTGTTAATATGATATTCTTTTGTTTATTCTTTAATGTTCTTTTTGACAGTTTACAAAATTTGATATGTTCTCCCACAGACTATGATGATATGCATACAGACTTTGCAATATTCTCCTAAAGCAAAAGTGTTTCTTTCAAATTTAACAGGATTTAGGATATGAAATTATTGTTTCATACATTCTCCCCATTTTGCTGAAAAGAAGGTTAAAGTCAATCAATTTCCCGCAATAATACCCCCCTCCCCCTCCAATCCCATAATAAACCATCACCTAGAAAACACAAAGGTTACTTACATACATGCATACATGAGAAATAAATTGTGTCCAAGCAGATCAGAGAAGAAGAAAATCTGTTGGAAATCCATCCCTTTTTATGGTAAAACAAACAGTGAGATGGTTGGAGATTCAACCATGGACCTGGTGATAGTGAGTTTGAACCACTTGTAGACTTAGAATTTTTAGAGATGGAATGGATACTTGGTTCAGTTCAGCAAAGCTTAAGGCGACAGAAGTCAGAAGTATAGATTTAGGTTCCAGCGTTTCGGGATACAAAATCCAAGACACAGGGAACATCCTACAGTTCACTGTCCCCCAAATAGCTGTAAGGCATCAGGTTGGTAGCCTCAAACCTTAATCAAACTGAATTGCCTTTGCAGCTTCAGGTTCTTTGGTTGTTTCTTTTCTTTGCAGAAAGAATGATTTGGTTTCTGTATTTAATGTTATAAACACAGCTCCCAAATATGTTTCCAAGAATGCAGAATGACATCTGAAACTTGTGAGGAATATACTCAGTTATATTTTACCCCTTGGCCCCGTATTTTCTTTGCTTCTTTCCTATGAATCCCCATACTGCCTGTAAAGTAAACAAAGGAAAGGGAAGTGGGCATGAGGTAACGGTGGGGGGGGGGGGGGGGGGGGGGGAGGAAAGACGATTAGCAAGGAGAGGAAGAGAGATTTGGGTATAGGTGAAAAGTGTTCTTGTACACTTTTTTTGTTCATTGCACAGTAGGTAAGTCTTCACATGAATTGGTGGATGGGCCTTTCACACTTGAGAGTGAACAAGTCCTTTTCTGTTAGACAGTGGACAAGACGTTCACATAAGACAGTGGACTAAAACTTTCATACTGGACAGTGGAATAGGCCGTTTCGACTAGCCAGTGATTTAGATCTGTCATACAAGACAGAGGACCAATTTCACTCACGATAAAGACAAGACATATCACTCCACACAGTGGGGGGCAAAAAAAGCCGAAGCAAGTATGTTTAATATGGCCCAGATATTCTTTCCCAATTAGGTTAAAAATTAAACAGTAATGCAGAAATTTGGGGTGTGTAATGTGTATGATTTGTTGCTGAATAGTCAGGCTACTACCACAAGGGTAACATTTGTTGTTTTTTTTTTGTTGTCTCTTTTTTCCTAAATTATTTATTCACGCAAATGAGGTGACCTTTTCTTGTCTTGGCTTTTACTTTGAATATGTGCAATTTCCCTGCAGGAACTTTATCTGCTCAGTAAGTGGAATGTCATGTGTGTTCTTACTTTAAGATTTGCCAAACAATTTAAAATATATCTGTTGAAAGTTATATGTCGGTTATCAGTGTGAATTTTGAAGAAGTGTGCATGTGCATGTGTGTGTGTGTATGTGTGTGTGTGAGTGTGAGTGTGTGCGTGTGTGTGTGGTGTGTGTGAGAGAGAGACAGAGACAGGGGAGGTGGAGCATGGGGACTGAGAGAGAGAGGGGGGGGGGGGGGGGGCGGGGAGAACTGGCTATGGAATGCTCTGTGGAGTTATTTTCTCAGATCTCTTTAATCACATACACAATTTTCAAGAGAGCTGTGTCACAGTGAGTTGTTCAGTTAAAAAAGAAAAAAGGCATAATATTTTTTATAACAACAAAGTATATAAGTAAATAATGGTAGTGTAGAAAAGAGATTTAAAGTGTGTAACTCAACGCCAGTGAAACAGAACAAACTAGAGCAGCAAACTAACTATGTGTGTGGCAACTAGAGATGCCTTTGAAGACCAAGGTTTACAACTGCTACCCAGAGCTGGAGAAAATGGCACTCTATTCATCATCTGGAATAGACTGATTATCTAGCCTGCAAATGCCAAGAAGCTGAAGAAAGAAGACAACATTAAAGTAACATGTTTCAACCTCCAGAAACTTCCCATATTTCAGCTAAAATCCTCAGAGTGATGTCATTTGTTCCTTCTTTGTGTTTATGTCCTAGTAACATTTATTTATTTTGCTTGAAGAAGACTAAGAGGTCAAAAGGTATTGCTTTCGGATTGTTATATATTTGTTCCATCAGTTTTTGTGGTCTTGTCATATACTTTCATTCTCTTCAACACCTGCCTGCATTCACCATACTTTCGAAATGAAACAAAAGAATGGGCAGTAAGTTCACACAAGAACTGTAGAAACATGAATTTATTAGTGAAGACTGGATGGCAATCATTCAATAAATAACAAACATTTGAAAGGATTAACGTGACGGCAATCATCCAATAAGTTATGAAAGTATAAAATAGTTCATGTGTATTTATAAATTTAAGGAAAAGCTTAAAAAGTATCACAGTTGAAGAGAGATATTATTCTATCACATGAATTCATTTTCTAAATTTACAAATAAAAAGCCGAAAAGATTTATCACAGTTTCATTTAAATAATATAAAATTGGCGTCAAGTGCTTTTGTTTCTATATCTTGATATAATTCTTATAACATTGAATGGGTAAAACTGGAGAAAAGATCTTTTTTCTATGCAATATATTGAGAAGGAAATAAAATGCCACCACATTTATTAAGACTTTTATTATAGACTTCATAAAGCACAGCATTCATGAATTATAAATAACACTGAACAAGCCCAAACCACAAACACACACAAAAATCAAAATGCACTTGTATAACTAAAAATGTGCTTCTAAAATCGCACATAGTTGGAAAATCCGTAATTTCTTTTATTTCACTGAACAAAAATAAAGTGAGGGAAAAGAACACAAAGTCAACGCAACGAATGGCAGTAGGAGAAGTGTCCCAGATACGCAACAGGTAAAGTATGAACTGAACAAGTCGACAAACGACAAAAGAAAAAAAAAGAAAAAAGAACAACAACAACAACTGAAGAAGACAATAATTCCAAACTGGTATCCAAACAAAGTGATCTATTTATACATACTGAGCATTTCTTGATCCATGCATTAAAGAAGATAACATTGACAAAGGAACGCAACCACTATATGCTTCGGCCTCTGGTAAAGTTGATTCCCTACACAAATGATCATTCGGAAGTTCATCAATGTTCAATCTGGACAGCTCAAAATGTAACTACTTATAGACTTTAAGAATAATTCTTGGTATGCCCGCCAAAACCAAGGACGAACAAGTTACAAGGCAAAACACGACGCATTTTGACCTCATAGGTCTTCTTCAGGCGAGATAAACAACGCTCAGGACAATGAAAACGAAGAACGAGCAATCAGAGCAATCACTTATCTTCTCACATTCGGCCCAAGATGGGCGTTGAATCAATACTTATAGATTTTCAAATCTTGAAACAACCTGAGATTTCATGGCTATCCACCCTGCATTTCTGGAAATGTCACTATTAAACAGATACTTGTCCTCGCACATACAAGGCCAAGAACAACTAGTACCCTGCTCACGAAGCTACACACACCTGCACGCAGCTTGAAACTTTAGACGTTCACACCCTATCATATGCTTTCACGTAGATGACTATGCATACACGCAGAGCGCAGGATGAAGCGGTACTCCTACAGATCCATATTTCCCTGCCTGAGCGCCTTTAATCCTTTTTTCTTCTTCTTCCTCGCTCTTCTGGGCGACAGATCCTCGTCCTCCAGGGGAGGCAAATGACCCACAGCCCGGCTCGCCTCACCCTCCCCGAACGACATGCTGGCTCCCATGGCGATGAAGTCCATGCCCTGGCTGTAGTCTGGGCGGCTGTCGTCGACCCTCTGAGCGCGTTTCAGAGAACCTGGAAACTCCTCGCCTCCCTGGCTGAACCTGCCACCGTCGTCCCGTGAGGCTCTGGTGGTGGTCCTGTGGTCTTGGCTGCCAGACGGGTAGGTCTTGGCTGCACCATCGTTTGGACGAGAATCTGGGGAGTCTCTGAGGGTCGTCGTGGCCATGCCGCTGAGCAAGCTGAGGCTGGAACCCTTTTTGCTCATTCTCTTTTGCTTCGTGGCACCCTTCCTGTGAACGAGAATGAGTTGGTTGTGTATTATTCAATGGTCACTGAATACAGTATAAGCGTTCAAACAATGAGCTTGTGAATCATTTAATGGTCACTGGATACAGTATGAACACTTAAACCTTGAGCGTAAAAGTGTGTGTATGATAAAGGGAATAGTGACGGTAAGGGGGAGGGGGGGGGGGGGGAGAAGGGTAGAAGGACACGTAGGTTCTGGAGGAGGCTTATCCACGAACAGCGGCAGACGTCACCACAAGCTCTCTAAGACGCAGCAGCATGGACTCACGCCCTATCCAACCCTGACCTTCAGCACAGTTTCTGTGGAGTACCCGTGAGATGATGGACAAGGCAGACGGGTTTAGCAGCTGGACATGACACTGGACAAGTACCAACAAGCTGGTCCGGTGAACGCTGACAGGCCGGTCATGTAAGCACTAACTGGCTGTTCCTGTAAACGCCAACAAACTGTTGCTGCCAGTACTGACAAGCTGATCCTGTAAACGCCGACGAGCTTTCCATCAAATGTTGACGTACTGTTCCTGCAAATGTCAACAGATTTACACCAGTAGTCATTTCTGCAAACACTGACAACCTGTTCGACAAATGCTGATGGATTGTTCTTGTAAATGTCCCAAGCTGTTCCAGAAAATGCTTACAAAAATTCCTGCAAATGTAAACGAATTTCCTGACAACGCCAATAAATGTTCCTGCAAATGCCACCAAATTGTTCTTGTAAAGGCCGAGAAGTAGTTTCTCCAAGTGCCAATATGTTCCTGTCAAAGCAAAAAAGAATCTGTTTCTGCAAATGTTGATAAGATGCTCCTGTAAAAGCCGACAAACTGTTCCTGCAAATCCCATTTTATTGTGTGACATGCCCTTAACAAAACAGTTTTAACATACTCACTGCCCTACGTTGTCTGCGCTTCTTCGAACATAAATACGTGTTTCACTTCAGTAGAAACACTGTCGTATGACACAGCCCTTAACACCACCACACCCTCTTCCTTCCACCCCCTCCCCCTAACCCCCCCCCCCCCTCACCCTTTCCCCAGCGCCTCCCACGTACCTCGCTGTACTCACCCTGCCGTTGGTTGTTCAGAGATGGAGCGGAAGAAACGAGAGGGCCGAACGAACAGTGTGTCGTAGATCCTTTCCACGATACTGCTCTTCCTTTGTCCTTGTTGTTTCCTGGCGTTTAATCAGCAGTCAAATGCAAAAACAAACAAAAAAACAAACAAACAAACAAACAAAGAAATAAAAAGAAAATGATGCAGCCGACTGACTGTTTGATTTAGGAACAAACAGAATATACACGTGTCGCAGTCGGACACGCATGTGGGGACACATACAGAGATTTATATATACACAGACACACATACACACACACACACACACACACACACACACACACACACACACACACCCCGCAAACACACACACACACACACACACACACACACACACACACACACACACACACACACACACACACCGCGCGTGCGCACACACACACATGCACTCTCTGTCTCTCTCTCCCTGTTTTTCCCCATTCTTTTATGTTCTTCCTTTGTCCTGTTCATTCAATCATTCATTCATTCATTTATTCATTCATTTCTCTCTCTCTCTCTCTCTCTCTCTCTCTCTCTCTCTCTCTCTCTCTCTCTCTCTCTCTCCTATCTCTCTTTCATACTTCACAACTTCCATCCATTCACAGACAGAAACCCAAACGAACAACAACGCCAGCCCCCACTCGCCCCATTCCGGATCTTACCCTCCGTCCTCTCTCAGCTACCCCCCCCCCCCGACTCCTTCCACCCACTGGCACTCCACCCCACCCCCAATCTCCTCCCACCCGGAACGAACATCAACTTGGTGACTCACAGAGTGGCTTGCTCAGAGCCGTCGGTGATCTGCTTCAGGATGTTAAGGATGTCCTCCTCCGTCTTCCCGGGGAACAGCATGTGCAGAACGTCCAGCAGCTCCGTCTGGTTGAAGCCCCCTACCCTCACCAGCCCGGCCACAAAGGCCAGCTCCTGCCACGGGAACATTCAGCTGACAATTTGCCAGAAAAAAAACACAAAAAAATAAAACCTTTGAGGCTTGACTGTGGGTGGGTGGGGGTGTGGGTGTGGGGTGGGGGGAATGTGGGGGCAGGGGTTGGGGGGGGGGAGGGAAGGAGGAGAGTGAGAATTGAGATCACAGTGTCTACCAGTCGGAAGGCTTTGCTTATCATGGCGCGCAGGGGGTAAAGGCAGTACATAGTTTCTTTTTGACCGCTTAGAGGGGAGTGAGAATTGAGATCATGGTGTCTACCAATCGGAGGAGGGCATCATTTGTCATGGCGGAGGGGGGGGGGGGGAGGCGGGGAAGGGGGGGGGTGTTAATGGCAGTACCTATCATGGCGGAGGGGGGGGGGGAGGGGGTGTTAATGGCAGTACCTAGTTCCTTTCTGACCGCTTAGAGGAGAGTGAGAATTGAGATCATGGTGTCTACCAATCGGAGGAGGGCATTATATATCATGGCGGAGGGGGCGGGGAGGGGGGAGGGGAAAGGGGGGCGTTAATGGCAGTACCTAGTTCCTGTCTGACCGCTAAGTCCTTATTTAGACAAGAAGAAGCTGAATGAGAACATAGGTGTTTCTCTCTCTCTCTCTCTCTCTCTCTCTCTCTCTCTCTCTCTCTCTCTCTCTGTTCCCCGCCACTACAAAATTGTTCAACATATATTGTCTGGTCAATCAGTGGGAGATTGCATCCACGAGGAGATTCAAATAAAGGCCGCTCCGCGCAATTCTTAGCTGCTATCTTAGATTCCCTGGTTATCTGAACTCTGCTGTTCAATGTATTCAATACTGGATAAAGGTTAGATTCCCTGGTTATCTGAACTCTGCTGTTCAATGTATTCAATACTGGATAAAGGTTAGATTCCCTGGTTATCTGAACTCTGCTGTTCAATGTATTCAATACTGGATAAAGGCAACTCAAACGGACACACACAGATTACGTCTAAAGCGTATATGATGTTGTCAGCGTTAGATGAAAGGAAAAAAAAAAAAAAGGAACTGGGAGTCCAAAGTGAAAATAACATTATATGAGTGTGGATTTGGTTTTTGTGTGGCTAAATCAAGGTGTTGGAGATACAGGGTGCCTCTATCCATGCTTTTCGGGAAAGGCTTATTGATTATAAAGGGCAAGAGTGGAGAGGAGAGAGAGAGAGAGAGAGAGAGAGGAGAGAGAGAGAGAGAGAGAGAGAGAGAGAGAAGAGAGAGAGAGAGAGACAGACAGACAGACAGACGCACGCACGCACGCACGCACGCACGCACGCACACACACACACACACACACACACACACACACACACACACACACACACACACACACACGCACGCACGCACGCACACACAATAAGTAGACCGGCACAAAAGGACAGGCAGACAGACATAGAGACCGACCGACAGACAGATACAATGGACATTGTTCACATTTATTTGCCTCTTCTTGAAGCTTCCGAAGCTTGACCACATCAAACTGCTGACGTGTGTGGGCCAGCGTCTGACTGATTTCACGATCCAAGCGGTTTCTGCAGAATACACCACTTCAATATTAAAAAAAAACAAACACCCAAAATATTAAAATCCTATTTTCCAAAAATTCATACGAAGCAAACAAAACTATTAAAACTGAACACAAGAGAGAGAGAGAGAGAGAGAGAGAGAGAGAGAGAGAGAGAGAGAGAGAGAGAGAGAGAGAGAGAGAGGACAAAAATGATAACAATCGAACGAATTGTGCAAAATTGCATAAATCTAAATCATGCACAGTGTATAATTTTATATGTATTAAGACGTGGTAATGAGGTCTGAGCCTATTTCAATATCTTAAAAAAAAAACATATATAGTGTCAAAAGATTTTACAAAGTGAGTTTTATGAGTTTATAAACATAATATACACAACATCACTCATACATAAGTCTTTTTGATTCCACATACAAGTTTGTTTGTAAAAAATATCTTAAAACACTAAAAACAAATCACAGAAAAAACAACAACATACAAACAGAAAAAAAAGACAGAACAACGAAACCAGTGGAATGTATCACGTGATCATATGAAATGCAATCTTTAGTGAGGAAAGGAACAGTAAACAGTAAATAACAAAGAAGTAGCGGGATGTCTCCTTGTTTGTTCAGTGTGCTCCGTGTTGTCATTTCTGCTAGACGATTTGGTGTCGTAAGCAGCATTCGTTTGGAGTTATGGGCCTGCAATTATTTCATCATGGGAGCAAAGAGTTACTCCACTTGTTTCTTAGTTACATGGTTATAGTTTATATAATTATATATATATATATATATTATATATATAAAATGTAACGCTGTTAACAGTCCAGCTCCACATCTGCAACAATTATAAAAGAAGATAACACCCTCTTCTAAAAAAATGCATGAAATATGCCATGAGTGAAATCAGAATGCAGCAAACTGATCCATTATTTGTTCGTGGGTTTACTTATTAATGCTATAAAACAAACCACTTCTGCAGTTATAATTTGACGATACTTTTTTCAAGGAGAAATGGCAGTTTCACCATATTTGGCATAGACAGGAGAATGATAATAGTGATTTGTCTGCGTATTGTTTGCCAGGGAGAAGTTTTTCTGTTTTACTTTCACGTGCAAGATTATATTGATTGTGTTTGATATAAAGTGTTGATTCATGTTGTGTGGTGTATAAAATGGACTATGAGAAAAAAAAAACACAAGCAAACAACAGAAAAGAAAGAAGGCAATTAGTGAAGAGGAGAGGAACAACAACAACAACAAGAGGTACAAAATGATAATCATAACAACTAGACAAAATCAATACTAGCATCATCAAAGGTTGTAATTATCTCTTATCGTCGTTACACTATCTTAAACTCAAAGACAGACAGTAGATATACTGACAGACATACATACACGCGCGCGCGTGCGCGCATTTTTTTTTCTTTTTCCTTCGAATCTTTGCCAAGTCATTAATATGATGGAAGAATTGTTAGCCTGCACTTGCTTTTTTCCCACTACTAAATTGTTCAGCGCGCGCGCGCACACACACACACACACACACACACACACACACACACACACACAACACAGAGTTCTCGCCTTACCTGAATTTCTCCATGGCGACCAGGTGTTTGTGCACGAGCATCATGCGGCGAACCTTGCCGGCGAACTTGCTGCCCGACCTGTCCATCAGTTTCTTCATCTCGGCCTCGTGCTGCATCAGTAGCAGCTGCTCCCGCTGCTGCATCCGTGCGCCCAGCTTGTTCTTCAGCATCTGTTCGTTGGCGCAACGTTAGTAGTATGTGTGCGAGTGAGGAAAGGAAGGGGGTGGAGGGTATGGGTCATTCATTTCTCCTTTCTTTTTTCCTTTTGCTTTTGTCCTTTAACCTCCAATTTTTTTTTCGCTTTTTTCCTTCTTATTTCTTTTGTATTTTTGTTTAAATTTGAAAAAAAAGAAAAAAGAATGGGCGGGGTCTCCATCCTATCCCCCCCCCCCCCCCACCATCTTTCTTTCTTTCTTTCTTTCTTTTTGATTAAGACTGACTCATGCTCATCATGAAATATCTTTGTGTTGTTTACAGATGGAAAATCGCATGCTGACTTAAATGTTTCAACGTTTGATACAAAACCCTTCCCCTCTCTCTCCCTCTCTCTTCTAAAACAAGCTGTAGAATCTAACATACCGATTCCTGCTTCTCTCTCTGTTTCTCAAGTCTTTTGTGGAAAGCCTCAGATTCCTGAAAATAAAGGAAGAAAAAAGAAACAACTTGGGCACTTTCAATACAGTTGACAACCACCACAAAAATTATTGACAACAGCAACTACATTTGAAATAAACCGCCGAAACACGAAGTCTTCAATAGATATTAAACACACACACACACACACACACACACACACACACACACACACACACACACACACACACACGCACATACACGTACACGCACACACACACATACAGAGAGAGAGAGAGAGAGAGGAGCATTCCATTCAAAAGACAGAACGAAGCGAATAATGTGCCATATGGGTGATAGACTCTTCGAGCCATTAAACGATTTAAATATTTATGACCCTAAGTGCTCGTTATTATTTTTTTCTTGTATCCTTTAGAGAGGGGGCCCAAGTCAAATGTTCAGGATGTTTGTCAGGGAGAGGGGCCCAAGTCAAATGTTCAGGATGTTTGTCAGGGAGAGGGGCCCAAGTCAAATGTTCAGGATGTGTGTCAGGGAGAGGGGCCCAAGTCAAATGTTCAGGGTGTGTGTCAGGGAGAGGGGGCCCAATTCAAATGTTCAGGATGTTTGTCAGGGAGAGGGGCCCAAGTGAAATGTTTAGGATGTTTGTCAGGGAGAGGGGCCCAAGTCAAATGTTCAGGATGTTTGTCAGGGAGAGGGGGCCCAATTCAAATGTTCAGGATGTTTGTCAGGGAGAGGGGGCCCAAGTCAAATGTTCAGGATGTTTGTCAGGGAGAGGGGGCCCAATTCAAATGTTCAGGATGTTTGTCAGGGAGAGGGGCCCAAGTCAAATGTTCAGGATGTTTGTCAGGGAGAGGGGCCCAAGTCAAATGTTCAGGATGTTTGTCAGGGAGAGGGGGCCCAATTCAAATGTTCAGGATGTTTGTCAGGGAGAGGGGGCCCAAGTCAATTGTTCAGGATGTTTGTCAGGGAGAGGGGCCCAAGTCAAATGTTCAGGATGTTTGTCAGGGAGAGGGGCCCAAGTCAAATGTTCAGGATGTGTGTCAGGGAGAGGGGGCCCAAGTTAAATGTTCAGGATGTTTGTCAGGGAGAGGGGGGCCCCAGCCAAATGTTCAGGATGCTTGTCGGGGGAGCTGTCGATAGTGAGTTCGAACCACCCGTGGGGTCAGTTTTTATTTTCGGTTTGAAAATCCTCTCTGCCCACCCAATAGTAAATGGTACCTCATTTAGTCCTCTCTGTCCACCCAATAGTAAATGGTACCTCATTTAGTCCTCTCTGTCCACCCAATAGTAAATGGTACCTCTTTTAGTCCTCTCTGTCCACCCAATAGTGAACGGTACCTCATTTAGTCCTCTCTGTCCACCCAACAGTAAATGGTACCTCGTTTAGTCCTCTCTGTCCACCCAATAGTAAACGGTACCTCATTTAGTCCTCTCTGTCCATCTAATAGTGAACGGTACCTCATTTAGTCCTCTCTGTCCATCTAACAGAAAATGGTACCTCATAAAATCCTCTCTGTCCACCCAATAGTGAACGGTACCTCATTTAGTCCTCTCTGTCCACCCAATAGTAAATGGTACCTCATTTAGTCCTCCCTGTCCACCCAATAGTAAACGGTACCTCATTTAGTCCTCTCTGTCCATCTAACAGAAAATGGTACCTCATAAAATCCTCTCTGTCCACCCAATAGTAAATGGTACCTCATAAAGTCCTCTCTGTCCACCCAATAGTAAATGGTACCTCATGTAGTCCTCTCTGTCCACCCAATAGTAAATGGTACCTCATAAAGTCCTCTCTGTCCACCCAATAGTAAATGGTACCTCATAAAGTCCTCCCTGTCCACCCAATAGTAAATGGTACCTCATAAAGTCCTCTCTGTCCACCCAATAGTAAATGGTACCCCATTTAGTCCTCTCTGTCCACCCAATAGTAAATGGTACCTCATAAAGTCCTCTCTGTCCACCCAATAGTAAATGGTACCTCATTTAGTCCTCTCTGTCCACCCAATAGTAAATGGTACCTCATTTAGTCCTCTCTGTCCACCCAATAGTAAATGGTACCTCATTTAGTCATCTCTGTCCACCCAATAGTAAATGGTACCTCATTTAGTCCTCTCTGTCCACCCAATAGTAAATGGTACCTCATTTAGTCCTCTCTGTCCACCCAATAGTAAATGGTACCTCATTTAGTCCTCTCTGTCCACCCAATAGTAAATGGTACCTCATTTAGTCATCTCTGTCCACCCAATAGTAAATGGTACCTCATTTAGTCCTCTCTGTCCATCTAACAGAAAATGGTACCTCATAAAATCCTCTCTGTCCACCCAATAGTAAACGGTACCTCATTTAGTCCTCTCTGTCCATCTAACAGAAAATGGTACCTCATAAAATCCTCTCTGTCCACCCAATAGTAAATGGTACCTCATAAAGTCCTCTCTGTCCACCCAATAGTAAATGGTACCTCATGTAGTCCTCTCTGTCCACCCAATAGTAAATGGTACCTCATAAAGTCCTCTCTGTCCACCCAATAGTAAATGGTAATCTCATAAAGTCCTCCCTGTCCACCCAATAGTAAATGGTACCTCATAAAGTCCTCTCTGTCCACCCAATAGTACATGGTACCTCATTTAGTCCTCTTTGTCCACCCAATAGTAAATGGTACCTCATAAAGTCCTCTCTGTCCACCCAATAGTAAATGGTACCTCATAAAGTCCTCTCTGTCCACCCAATAGTAAATGGTACCTCATAAAGTCCTCTCTGTCCACCCAATAGTAAATGGTACCTCATAAAGTCCTCTCTGTCCACCCAATAGTAAATGGTACCTCATAAAGTCCTCTCTGTCCACCCAATAGTAAATGGTACCTCATTTAGTCCTCTCTGTCCACCCAATAGTAAATGGTACCTCATAAAGTCCTCTCTGTCCACCCAATAGTAAATGGTACCTCATTTAGTCCTCTCTGTCCACCCAATAGTAAATGGTACCTCATAAAATCCTCTCTGTCCACCCAATAGTAAATGGTACCTCATTTGGTCCTCTCTGTCCACCCAGTAGTAAATGGTACCTCATTTAGTCCTCTCTGCCCACCCAATAGTAAATGGTACCTCATAAAGTCCTCTCTGTCCACCCAATAGTAAATAGTACCTCGTTTAGTCCTTTCTGTCCACCCAATAGTAAATGGTACCTCATAAAATCATCTCTGTCCACCCAATAGTAAATGGTACCTCATTTAGTCCTCCCTGTCCACCCAATAGTAAACGGTACCTCATTTAGTCCTCTCTGTCCATCTAACAGGAAATGGTACCTCATAAAATCCTCTCTGTCCACCCAATAGTAAATGGTACCTCATAAAGTCCTCTCTGTCCACCCAATAGTAAATGGTACCTCATGTAGTCCTCTCTGTCCACCCAATAGTAAATGGTACCTCATAAAGTCCTCTCTGTCCACCCAATAGTAAATGGTACCTCATAAAGTCCTCCCTGTCCACCCAATAGTAAATGGTACCTCATAAAGTCCTCTCTGTCCACCCAATAGTACATGGTACCTCATTTAGTCCTCTTTGTCCACCCAATAGTAAAACGGTACCTCATAAAGTCCTCTCTGTCCACCCAATAGTAAATGGTACCTCATAAAGTCCTCTCTGTCCACCCAATAGTAAATGGTACCTCATAAAGTCCTCTCTGTCCACCCAATAGTAAATGGTACCTCATAAAGTCCTCTCTGTCCACCCAATAGTAAATGGTACCTCATAAAGTCCTCTCTGTCCACCCAATAGTAAATGGTACCTCATTTAGTCCTCTCTGTCCACCCAATAGTAAATGGTACCTCATAAAGTCCTCTCTGTCCACCCAATAGTAAATGGTACCTCATTTAGTCCTCTCTGTCCACCCAATAGTAAATGGTACCTCATAAAATCCTCTCTGTCCACCCAATAGTAAATGGTACCTCATTTAGTCATCTCTGTCCACCCAGTAGTAAATGGTACCTCATTTAGTCCTCTCTGTCCACCCAATAGTAAATGGTACCTCATAAAGTCCTCTCTGTCCACCCAATAGTAAATAGTACCTCATTTAGTCCTCTCTGTCCACCCAATAGTAAATGGTACCTCATAAAATCCTCTCTGTCCACCCAATAGTAAATGGTACCTCATTTAGTTCTCTCTGTCCACCCAATAGTAAATGGTACCTCATAAAATCCTCTCTGTCCACCCAATAGTAAATGGTACCTCATAAAGTCCTCTCTGTCCACCCAATAGTAAATGGTACCTCATAAAGTCCTCTCTGTCCACCCAATAGTAAACGGTACCTCATTTAGTTCATGGAAGGTGAATGGCGGCGGAAAGAGAGGGATAGGCTCCGCCTTCTATTATGCCGTGCCCTCGACACGGTGAACCTCTTACAGTTCATTGCCCCTATGGCCAATGGGCTATGGGAACTTTTCTATCTTTTGAACGGAGTGCTCCTTAACATTCTGTCTTTCTTTCTGTTTTCAGTTCGGGATTATTCTTCACTGTCTTCCTTCATCAGACAGAGAGACAAAGACCATTTTTTTTATTTACGCAGTTATCATGACTCAAGTTCAAAATGAATGCGCCTATTCCCCTCCTTTTTTAAAAGTTTTAAACACACGCCCTGGTAAAGAGATGAAAATGAAGACAACGAACCAATTTCAAAACTTATTAATGCATAGGAAAACGAATGTGTTGTGGAGGATAAATGGCTAAGCATAAAGCTTGTTTACACCAAACCTTCATGAAACAATCAAAAACATAAAACAAACCGGTGACAATACTATCAGCAGGAAAAGAAATCGAACGTAAAATTTAAAAAAAGATACTAATAATCAAATAGTTTCGCTGCGCTAAGGGAAAAAAAAGTAAAAAAGAAAAAGGAATAACACCCGTACAGAGAGCGAACGAGCGAGCGAGCGAGAGAGAGAGAGAGAGAGAGAGAGAGAGAGAGAGAGAGAGAGAGAGAGAGACAGACAGACAGACAGACAGACAGACAGACAGAGACAGAGAGAATGTGCGGACGGATGCAGCTCTAAATCATTCATCAAAACGACACATCACGAACTCTACCTGTTTGTGGACGTTCAGGATCTGCTCACACTCCGGCGTGGACAGGATGCCTCGTTCGTTGAGGTCGTCCATCAGGTTGGCCTTCAGGTTGTTGATGGCCTTCTGCTGCTCCTCGATCCGAGTCCTCTGCCAGGAAGCAAATACCCCTCCCGTGGATGAGCTCTCCACTCTAATCAGCCTCTCTTCGTCAAGCATTATCATTATTACCATTATTTTCTATGATTTTCCCCCCATATTACCGTTATTACGCTTTATACAGACGAAGCACTAGAGTCAAGACAGTTTCAGTTTCATCGGATCACAAAGCACAGTGGTTTCACCTGTATGAATAATGAGTGAATCAAATTTTTAAAGCGCGTTCTTTCTGTCTGTCTGCCTGTCGGTGTGTTCTTTTTATTCATTTATAATTTCAATATTATCAGAATATTTGGGTAGCGCTTATCTTCGTTTAAAGACCAAACTCGAAGCTCTCTACGCATTCGTTTATACAACGGGCTGCCTGCCTGGGTAGAGCCAAGCGAAGAGTTGCCTGATGGCGCTACATTCAATCCCTTTCCGTTTCATTCAGTCTACATACAATCGAAACTGTGCAATAATTTGAAGCTGGGCGAGCTGCCTTCATTTTAAATACATTTTGGACACTGGAAAACAATCGAACATTTTTTTTTGTAAATGGATGAACAAATTTTGCAAAGGATGTTTCTTTTGACTACCGACTCTTAAAGACGAGATTTGTCTTCTCTGCATCGAATACAGTGGATTTGACAAGGAAACAAGTTGAATCAGAGAGTACATTGATTACATTTTGTTTGTTTGTTTTGTTTTTCTTCCTCTTTCACTCTTTTATCCATATGCTTTAAACTGTTTGCGGTGCTGCATGATCTGCCGACTGCTGTAAACGTTTTCCGCCATCAGTCCTAGCAGTCGTAGAGGTCAGCTACTGTGTCAGTCAATAATGCAGGACCTCGTAACTTGTCAGGCGTTGTTTCATTATTTACTTCTAAAATGTATTGTGCGTGGCATATGAATGATATTCTTTCTTTCGTTTTGTTGTCCCTGTCTGTCCTTTCTTTCCTTTACTTCTTTTGACTTATCAAACTTTTTGTTAAAAAATTTTCAGAATCCGTTTGAACATTACGAGCTGTTATCACTTTCTTTTTGTTTTATGACATTGACTGGTGATAGTAACAGGGTGCTGCAAAATAACAACGGCTTCAGAAATGAAAAAACAACAACAACAACAAAAAAAAACAAAACAAAAAAACACACCAAAAAACCACAGACACAAAAAAACGAAATAAACATGGTCCCCATCCGCCCACATCATTAACAACCCACGGATTATAGAGACAGTGGCTACAGACCAAAAATTAATACGCCAAGTCCTTGCTCTGGGAGTCGAGTATTTATAGACTGGCACAATTAAATTCTTTTGAGAATTTTCATTGTGTCTGAAAGTTGTGATTCTCCTCATTTTCTTTCAAATGGCCATCAAGGTACAAGCCAGGTGGTTCCAAGCGGACAGATTAAGATAAAAGGAATGGGACTATTTGGGCGCTTCCAGCTGGCGCATAGATAGGGTCACGGGTGAGTGCAAAGACCTGAAATGTGACGTCAACTAAGAGGAAGGACATGTATTTGAAGATTATTTGTTGGTGAAAATACCCTAAAACAAGGGAAATAATTGGTGGGGAATTGTTCTTTTGATCAGTTATAGTTTAACATTAAATGCTGGCTCAAATATATGGTAGGCCTCAAAACGCTTACATGGACTATCTAGTGTTTTAGTGCAAAATCTTAATTGTGGCTTGTGGCCAGTGCAACACCAGATTACCTCTCTGGCTTTCTCCATCTGAAGGGCGGTAATCATAGCCCCCAGTCTCTCCTCCTGAGTTTTCAACGCCAGTGCCCTCCCTTTGGTCATCTCGATGCGAATCTGCCGACATGTCCAAGTCAGGTTGTGTACAGCCCAGCCGACTACAGAGACCACATCAGGGCTGCTTTGCCAATACGATTAGTGACACACATAATGACTTATTTGTTCTCTTGATTCCACTTCCGCCTTGAGTCATTGAACCCTTAGCCTGACATGTGACCAGTCTGTAGTGTGTGGTGTGTGTGTGCGTGCGTGCGTGCGTGCGTGCGTGCGTGCGTGCGTGCGTGCGTGCGTGCGTGCGTGTGTGTGTGTGTGTGTGTGTGTGTGTGTGTGTGTGTGTGTGTGACATTAAGACCTTGGTCATAATCATTAATTCATTTACACACACACACACACACACACACACACACACACACACACACACACACACACACTCTTTATGTGTCAACTGAAGATTGCACACAAGTCAGCTTGAGCGTTAAATTGCTTAGGGCGGAAGTTGAATCATGAGAACAACTGAAGCTGAAAGAAATCCCACTGTAAATAACCGGAACGAACGAACAAATGACCAATTAAAACAATTTATTTTGTCTTACCTGTGGAAGACATTAGAGTCTAAGTGTATTCGCTTTGTTCGTTTGGTGGCCAAGAAACCCATCTTGTTTCCCCTTCATCACGAGTCATTAATTTTTTTATTTTTAAACAACAAAATACATCTACGATCCCTAATGCCTACTGCCTTAATGTGCAGTTATTTGCCATAGTATTACCTGCTCCAGTTCGTCGTCAATGTTGAGTTGTTGCCCTTGCATGACGGCGAGACGCTGCTGCGCGTGCTTCTTCATCAGTTCAATGGTCTCCCGATGAGTGGCCACGTCCTCGTCCACTGAGCGTCTGTTCCCTGATCCCTTGCGCTGTTTCTGGAACATAACAAGAATCCAGCTCCTTGGAGTTGAGCAGACTGTCTGTCCCTCAAACTGATCTGAAACCAGAATCCAGCTCCTTGGAGTTCAGCAGACTGTCTGTCCCTCAAACTGATCTGAAACCAGAATTCAGCTCCTTGGAGTTGAGTAGACTGTCTGTCCCTCAAACTGATCTGAAACCATAAGCCCGGGCCTATGCCAAAGACTTCTAGAATGGAACTCGCAGACAGGTAATAAACTACTTAAAATTTGTCCCAACCCGAGAGTTTTTATCATGTTCCCGAGGCAGCCGTAAAGGGGAAAAAACAAAACAAAACAAAACAAAAAACAGTCTTGTGCCGTTAAAACACAGGCCACTCGTTTTACACCCATTCTTATCTTTTAAAAGGTGAAGAAGTTCCGTGGTCCATTCAATGTCAAGTACCACTCACAGTGAAATAATTATATTCTTTTAGAGTGTTGGGACTTGTATGACGTGAGACATAAGCACTTTACAGCAGACTCCATGAAAACCTTGTTCAGAGATGTCCCACCTGATGTGATCTTTGAATTTCTGAAAGAGATTAACATTTTTTCATCTGATCTAAGATTTTACGGAAGAAATATTTTTAACGAAGTTTTCGGTGTGTTTAAAGGGTTGTGTGAATGATTTGTAATGATTTGTGAGTTACGCAGTGACAGCCTTGATAATTATGCCCCTTTGTGGTCTGCCGGGGTGTAAGCAAAAGCATTACCATTACCTTGCACACAGTTGGTTTCGCGCAAAGGAAAGTAACTCTTTAATGCTCTTCTGTAATGGAAATTAGTATGTGTATAGCTGGCCTATCCTGCGGACACAGCCTGTATAGACAGACAGTGGAGTTTTGTGTGTATGACAATTTTTTTATCCCGCCATTAAGGCAACCATACTCCATCTTCGGGGAAGGTGCATGCTATGTGTAACGTGTCATCCATACCAACGGCCAAACTGGCCTTCTCTTCCGAAAGCTGGTGATGGGATTTTACGTGTTTGCAAGATGTTGTGCGTGCGTTCACACACGGAACCTCGGTTTATAGTCTCATTCGAAGGACTGTATAGGGAATGGAGTCAGAACCATTGTTAACTCCGAGGTAAAAATCCCCCTGTACCGAAATTCGAACCCGCAACCCCAGGATCAC
>CM065718.1:84889025-84924025 GCA_033310375.1 Conus canariensis
CCATATCATACTATACCATACCATACCGTGCACCAAACCACACCATCCCAAGACCATTTGCACCCTCCCTCTCTATTCCGGAAAACGGAGTATGGCTACCTAAACCGCTGGGATCAAGACAAGGCCATAATTATACTGGACTGCATAACAGAACCTTTCCAAGCGCAACCCCTACCACCGCACTCATGGGGAAGAAAGAAAAAGAAAAAAAAAAGAAAAAAGAAAAGAGAAGAAGAAGAAGAAGAAAAAGAAGATCAACAACGAGTTTCTTCGCTTCGGTGACCATGGGGAACACCAACTTTGGAAAACTATGACTAACAATGTCTGACCATCCGCGTCCTTTGGATTGGACACACACACACACACACACACACACACACACACACACACACACACACACACACACACACACACGCACACACACACACACACACACCTTCAGGTTATCTTCCTGCCTCCGACGGTTCTTCTCCTGAGTCTGTAGAAGATTCTCCATCTCCGTCTGGTGCTTCTGAATCAGAGCGGCTACCGTCTTCTCCGTCATGCCTGTCCGCCACGCGGTAGAGATAGAAGAGCACATGGTGATGCAGAATCCAAACACCCCCCCCCCCTCACACTTTAAACACAACAACATCAACAACGACGATGACGACGACGACGACGACGACGACGACGACAACAACAACAACAACAATAACACAAAAGGAAAAAGAAATGGAAAAAAAGCAACAGAAAAAGTGGAGACTAGAGGACAGCAACAACAACAACAAAAGGAACAACAACCACAAAACAACCCCCACCTCCACCCATCCTTCCTCCTCCCCAAAAAAGCAAAGAAAGAAAGAAAGAGACCAATAGCCTTCCCTGCCCCTTCTTAGGATAAAGTAGAAATGTATCTTAGCGAAGAAGAAGAAGAAGAAGAAGAAGAAGAAGAAGAAGAAGAAGAAAAAAAAAAAAAAAAAAAGAAATGGGGAGAGGAGAGAGAAGGAGAGGGAGGAAAAAAAGAAGAAGAAAAATAGTAACAAGAATAGCTGGAATAGGAAGGAAGAGAAGGATAAAAGTAATAATGATAATAATAATGATAATGACAAGAAGAAGAAGAAGAAGAAGAAGAAGAAGAAGAAGAAGAAGAAGAAACATCAAAACCAGAACAAACAAAATCAATAACTACAACCCGAAAAGAAACATGAAGACATATGAAATGTCGAGAATATCAAGTGGAAAGCTTTACGATAAAAAAACATGAAGGACAACATCAACAAGAAGAAAACAACAACAACAACAACAATAATAATAACAATACTACTACTACTACTACTTATAATAGTAATAGTAATAATGATAATAATAATGAGAAGAAGAAGAAGAACAACAACAACAATGATGATGATAGTTATGACTATAGTAATGATAATAATAATGACAATACTACTACTACTACTACTAATAATGATAATAATAATAATAATAATAACAACAATAAAAACAATAATACTATGATGATGATAATAATAGTGATAATAGTAATAATAATGATGATGACGACAACAAGAACAACAACAACGACAACAACACGAAGACTCTAAAAAGAAAACTCAATGCCAACACTAAGAAGACCCTCCCCCTTCCCCTGTCCCCTCCCCCCCCTCCCACACACACACCTTCAGACACCATCTTCTGTCGGGCTTCCTGTTGCACCAGCGCCATCTTGTCCCTGGCATCCTGGACGAGTTCCTGCCTCACGTTGGTCAGTTGCTGGGCGTGTTCAGCGTCCAGCTGGTTCTCCAGGTTGGTCTGTTCCACTCTGTGCTGGGAGTTGATCTTCAGAAGACCTTCCACGAACGACACGGGATCTGTGGGATAGGCGGAGAGGTACAGGGAATGATCTGCACGCGCTTAGTCAGACATACGCGCGCACACACACACCATACCCGTTCACACTCCCCCTAAAAAAAAACAAAAAAAACAACAACCTGGGTCTATCGACTCTTCAAATGTCTTTTTATGGAGGGTACAGTTACCGGAAAGAATGCAATAAAATAAAAGAATATTTTGTCACTAAATGCCTTCACATAAGCGAAATCAGAACGTTTTACAAAGATTCTTTGGACACCTTTCCAACAAGTTTAGAACTTAGTCATGCATATTTACGGAAAGAAAGCTAAGTGTGCGTGTGCTATTTTGACACTAAATGTCTTCATTTAAATGAAATTGAATAAATGTGTACAAGGACTGTTTGCACACTTCTTCGACATTTTGAAAATTTAATTTTGTGCATACTACTTGTGGAATTTGGGTTATTTTTTTTTCACTGTTTGTGGAATTTTGGTTCACTTTTGTTAACTTTTTAGGAAGTATAAATGATTTGGAAATACTTCCGATGAAAAGGTATGTCGCGATCTGTGCGAAAACAAAGCAGGTTTACGAAAAAGGAACCTAGTTTCATTGTTTTTTCACCATTTGGTAAAACATATCTTTTTTTAGGATAGGCAAGTATACACACAAACACACACACACACACACACACACACACACACACACACACACACACACACACACACGCGCGCACACACTTTCGCAGGCTTGCATGCACAACAGTACACACATACATACATACACCATACCAACACGCGCATAACACGCATACTCCCACGCTGAGAGGAGAGAGAGAGAGAGAGAGAGAGAGAGAGAGAGAGAGAGAGAGAGAGAGAGAAGAGAGAGAGAGAGAGAGAGAGAATTACCAACGGGTCCCTCAGCCTGTATGGACTTGTTTTTGTTGATGAATTCTAGGACCTCCCCGTTGTGTTTCTTGGTCTGGAATCAAAATACAGATGACATTTACAGCTGAACTGAACTGATGCTGCTTAGAACCAGCCATCAACTAAACCATACTGTTTGAAGCAAACTTGATTATGGATTGTATAATCATTGATCTATGAAAAAGAAAAGATTAATGAAATTATGTAGAAATTATGTTTACAAGTCTGCATGACCTCAATTTTGAGGCGAAGCCTGGTTTTAAGCATGCATTTTTGAAGAGAGAGAGAGAGAGAGAGAGAGGAGAGAGAGAGAGAGAGAGAGAGAGAGAGAGACAGAGAGAGACAGAGAGAGAGAGAGAGAGAGAGAGAGAGGGGGGGAGAGATTGATTTGATTGATTGATTGATTTAACGTCTGTTCACAACAATGGTGATATTAGACTAAAAATAAACCAATCCACAAAAAAAACAAACAAACAACAAAAAAACCCCACCAAATTAAAACGGGCTGTGTAAGTGTGTGTGTGTGTGTGTGTGTGTGTGTGTGTGTGTGTGTGTGTGTGTGTGTGTGTGTGTGTGTGTGTGTGTGAGTGTGTGTATGTGTGTGTGCGCGTGTGTTTGTGTGTGTGTACTGTGCGTATGCATGTGTGTGCGTGTGTGTGTGTGCGTGTGTGTGTGGAGTGGTGTGTGTGTGTGTGTGTGTGTGTGTGTGTGTGTGTGTGTGTGTGTGTGTGTGTGTGTGTGTGTGAATATGCACTCATGTGTGAAAGGCTACATATGAACATTAATACAATAACTATAAATGACTTAATGTTTACAATAAATTTGAAAGTATAGTGCTGGATAAAACTGATGCAATTTGTATCATTTCTTCGCTGTAGATTATATCATTTAAAGATCCCATTTTTGCTACATCTATCCCAGATATTTTGTATAATAGGGATAGCAATGGGCAATCAAAAAGAATATGTTCAATTGATATTGGATGACCACAAGCACGTTCTACATTTTAAAAAAAAATTTAGTCTTCCATGAATTTAATCGGATTTTGTAAATGAGCTAGACAAGGATCTTGAACACGGTAATATTTTTGACTTTGAAGGAAGCTTTTCTGTCATTATACTACTTTCTAACATCGAATTTATTTCATGTTTTTCTAATTTTAGTGTACTATCAGGATATTTTTTAATAGCTCCTTCTTTCGCTGATCTATCAGCCATTTCATTCCCCCAAATACCACAGTGAGATGGAATGTAAAAAAACAACTCTACATTACCTTTACATATAATTGAATGTATTAAATATTTTACATCCAATATCAAATCTTTTCGAACTTTTGCATTCCAGTTTTGCAGACTGTAAAGAACAGATTTTGAGTCAACACAAAGTAAAATGCTATAAATCGCAATATCAGTATCAGCTACGAAGGATAAGGCCATAAGAATTGCATGTAGTTCTGCAGTAAATACAGAAAAACCTTTTCCTAGACAAAATGACTTTCTTATCTTTAAAGCAGGAATAGCAAATCCAGCCCTTGTGTATGGTTCCAAAACTGAACCATCTGTAAAAATCTTTAAATGATTCGGATACTTATTTTCTAGATGTTCTTTTGCTTCAACGGATATGAGATTGATGTTATCCTCTTTTTTTTTTTTTTTAGAGTTGTATCATCTGTATCAAATCTAGCAGAAATATGCTCCCATTGAGGAATAATGGGTATTATGGGACTACTTGAAATTGATGTAATATCAATATCACAACTCTTAAAAAAGATCATCTGTATAGTTTCTAATAGGTTGAAGATATGAAATGTTTTGCGTTCTCTTCGGGAAATCCTGTCTTGAGTCAAGAAAAATGTCATTTGTCACTGAATTAGAAACTGAAAAACATCTAGTCCCATACTTTGCGGTGGCCAACTTCCGTTGGTCCTCAAGAGTTAACAGATTAGCTGCTCTGTATGTTTTGAGCGGATTTGTGTGTACTGGCACCCCAAGAGAGAGAGAGAGAGAGAGAGAGAGAGAGAGAGAGAGAGAGGAGTAGAGAGAGCGTTCTTTTTTTGTGTGGAATGAACTAAACAATACAACAGCGTAAAATATTCAGGTGACAAAATTTGGCGGGGACGGCTCCATTGTTAGTTTACATTGCAGAATTGCGCTTTGGGTCTGCGATTGCTGAGGCGGATTTGGTGTTCTTGCGATTGATGTGTAGATGCTTCAGGTGCTGGTTCTCGAAAGCAGAGGCATCCTTACTAACAGCAATAAGGACCAGGCATTGCAAGTTACTACCGGTAATTGCCCCAACCAGCATGTCTGTAGCTCGCACTTGAAGCACTGCAACGGACCACCAGGTTTTCTCTGAATCCGAAACAAGCTCAGAGGACAGAGTAATTTTAATTTTGGCGGGTGGTTGCACTGCATCCTGCTATGTCCGACTTGTGGTTGCTGAGCCAGGAGAACTTTGGTTATCAGGGGGACTCCACGGGCAAGAGAAATGTGATGTGTCTGTGTTGGAGACTCGGTCCTTCCATGAGATGCCCATGACGTTGCAGAGACTGCTTAAATGAAACGGGTTAAGTGATGCTCCTTCGCTCTGTCTGTCCGTCTGTCTGTCTGTCTCTTGCTCGCTCGCTCTCTCCCTCCCCCCTCTCTCTCTTATCCCACCCGTCCTCCTTCCGCCAACCCTCCCCCTCCCCCCCCCCCCCACTTTCACGCACTGCAACACATATTCACTTGGCCTACCTGTATTACTGTGTTCAAGATCCTTGTCTAGTGTCATTTACAAAATTCGATTAAATTCATGGAAGACTAAATTTTCAAAAAATGTAGAATGTGCTTGTGGTCATCCAATATCAATTGAACATATTCTTTTTGATTGCCCATTGCTATCCCTATTATACAACATATCTGGGATAGATGTAGCAAAAATGGGATCTTTAAATGATATAATCTACAGCGAAGATATGATACAAATTGCATCAGTTTTATCCAGCACTATACCTTCAAATTTATTGTAAATATTAAGTCATTTATAGTTATTGTATTAATGTCATATGTTGCCTTTCACACATGAGTGCATATTCACACACACACACACACACACACACACACACACACACACACACACACACACACACACTCACACACACTCTCTCTCTCTCACACACACACACACACACACACACACACACACACACACACACACACACACACACACCACTCCACACACACACGCACACACATACGCACACACATGCATACGCACAGTACACACACACACACACACACACAAACACACGCGCGCGCACACACAACACACACACACACACACACACACCACACACCACACGCAAACACAGACACAAACTCTTACACAACCCGTTTTTAATTTTTTTTTTGTTTTTGTGTGGATTGGTTTATTTTTAGTCTAATAACACCATTGTTGTGAACAGATGTTAAATCAAATCAATCAATCAATCAATCAATCAATCAATCACTTGGCCTACACAGAAAACCGGACAGACAGACAGACAGACAGACAAGAGTGGGACAATGACAGAAGGGAAGACAAAGCAGCGGCAAACGAAAACCGCCAGCTACCAACCAGATCGTCCAGCTGGGCGACTTTGGCCTTTGACAGTTTCCTGTGCAGCTCGGCCTCCCGGGTCTCCTTGGCCGTCTCCATGTGTGTCTTGATGTCCACGGCCTTGGCCTTCAGGCCCTCGATCCACTCCTCCGACTGTTCTATCGTCACCATGCTGCTCCTGGGACCCAGACGGGAGAGAGTGGAGGAAAGGTGAGGGGGCAGAGGAGGGTGGAGGGGGGGGGGGGGGGGGCGTCGTCATACAACGTAAGGGATCAAGGTAAGGGTAATGTTGCTAACGGCCCTGTCGACCGCAAAAAAGGGCCATATCAGGGCTGTCACCGCGTTGAAGTCAACTCACAAGTCATTAAAAAAAAAAAAAAAAAAAAAGCAAAAACAAAAATACCAACAAAAACAAACAAACAAACAAACAAAAAAACAACCCCAACAACCCCCCCCCCTCAAAAACAAAAACAAAACAAAACAAAAACCCAACTCATTTACACAACCCTTTGAAACATACCTTCTAAAAACACACCGGAAATTTTGTTACAAAAATCTTTCCTCCGTAAAATCTTAGGTCAGATGAAAAATGTTCATCTCTTTCAGAAATTCAAAGATCACATCAGGTGGGACATCTGTGAACAGGGTTTTCATTGAGTCTGCTGTAAAGTGTTTATCTGACAGTGTACAAGTTCCAACAGTTTTAAAGAATGTGTTTCACAGTGAGTGGTACATGGCATGGAATGCACCACGGAGCTTCTTCACCTTTAAAAAGATAAGATTGGGTATAAAACGAGTGGCCTGTATGCAAACGACACAACACTGTTTCTTCTTTACGGCCGCCTCGGGAACATGGTAAGGGATTCGGATTTAGATAATTTATTCATGCATAGGCCATTGCCCCTCATGAAGGGGTACACTTCTCAATTATTGAACTTTGCACCATCTTCTTAGTAATTATACACACGCAGTCATATATGCACAAGTATTTCATAATCTTAAGACATAGCAGCAGATCGTAATTTAAACGCTCTCTATAAGAATATCGATAAATTCCTGACAGAGTTTTCTTTTTCAGACGTCAACAATAAAGTCAATCGAAACTGGTTGGGATGCTATAGAATTTCAAAGGTATATATTGTTTTCGTAAATTATTTAATGTAGGCCAGCACAAAAGAAAATGAGCTTTATCTTCCTTGGTAACTCTACACAACGGACAAATCAAATCTGTTGTTGTATGTGATCTATACTACGCACAAAAAGTTAAGGATCGGTATGTGAAAACAGGTGCGTAATAAACTCAGTTCGCTACTGTTTTTTATTTCTTAGTCCAGCCAAATTGTCATGAATTCTTGTTCAGCTGTAAGTGGGCGATGTTGTGTTAGTGCGAAAATTGCACGGTATTCTCTACTACTGAGCTGGGCCGCAAACGGAAAAGCGGAAACTTGCGAAAAATGACCTTGTTTTGGACCGTTCTGCCTGAACACATTGCACTTGCCAGATGGAAAAACCATTATGCACGTGCAAGCACTGCTGTTTATGTGTGAGATGCTGTCGCTCGCTTGGCTATATAAGAAGACATTCCACCAGTAGTAGGCCTGATCTGACAATGCCTCCACGACGAAAATAAAGCGAGTTGGATAGGGGACGAGGTGTTGCATGGTTCCAAGATGGTGTTCCCAAGCGAGAAGTGGCCAGGCGTCTTCATGTGTCCATCTCGGTCATTGTCCGACTGATTCAACGCTTCACAGCCACTGGGATTGTCCATGAAAGACGCAGATCTGGTCGACCGAAGAAGACAACCCCACGTGACGATCGTCTCATTGAACGACAAGCCCTGCAGACAAGAACAGCCTCTTCCAGCATAATTCAAAGGCAGTTCAGGGTGGCTACTAACATCAACATCAGCCAGCAGACCATACGGAACCGCCTACATGGGTTTAATCTCCGTTCTCGTCGCCCAGCAGTACGGCCACGCTTAACTCCAGCCCATAGGGCAGCACGCCGCGCCTTCTGCGCACGTCACGTGAGGTGGACACGTCAGCAATGGTCCCAGGTCCTGTTCAGTGATGAATCACGCTTCACCCTTCACCACAACGACGGCCGACTGAGGGCCTGGAGGCGCCCAGGGCAACGCTTTACTGACGCCACTGTCCAAGAAAAGGTGGCCTTTGGTGGAGGTTCTGTAATGGTCTGGGGGGCCTTCAGCCTTCACCACAGAACACCCTTGTATCATGTACAGGGTAACCTGACTGGCATCCGATACCGGGATGAGATCCTTCGACCACTGGCTGTGCCTACACTGCAGCAGATGGGACCGAGGGCTGTCTACCAGGATGACAATGCTCGCCCCCACAGGGCAAGGGTGGTCAACGACTTCCTGCAGCAGTCTGGAGTCAACAGAATGGAGTGGCCAGCATGCAGTCCCGATCTCAACCCGACTGAGAACCTCTGGGATGAGCTGGATCGCAAAGTGAGGAGCCACCCCCCTCCCAGGGATGCCCAACACCTCTACCAGATGCTGCAGGCTGAGTAGCAGGCGCTTCCACAGAGGATCTTCACCAACCTGGTCAACTCGATGAGGACTCGCTGCGTCGAGTGCCAGAACAGCCATGGTGGTTACACGCATTACTGAGCTTTTGGGAGCATCAGTATGCCCTGTCTTGTGATTTCAATGACTTTGGGAAATCAAATTTGGATACGTACCCACTTTAATCAAATGTACACACCAAACGATTGCTCGAGATTGAAGGCAATTGTGTATCGTTATCACTAAAGAATGGAATTAAATGTTGGCCAAACTTCAACACATTGACTTTCTTATTTTGACAGTTATGAATGTTTGTGAAAGTGATCCTTAACTTTTTGTGTGTAGCTTATAACGATAGTAGTGACAGTTTCAGACACACCAAGTCTGAACCTTGTCAATATAAATTTTTAGGCGCCTATCTAAATTTAACTTCAAATAGGTTTTATCGTCATTTACAGTACAAAACGTTCTATGATGTTTGAAACCGTTCACTGTTATTTACGTGAAAATCCCATTCTTGCCACTGACACAATATCAATCTGTCTTTTTAAAATGATTCAAAATTTGACTTATTTCTTCAAGGCCCTGGTTCACCCATACAACGTAAGGGAGAAAGTGTGTTGAAACGTATTTAAAGCTTGACTAGCCCGTTAGGTGAATGAATAGGTCAGGCATCTGCTAATGTTTTGTGCATGCTAGTTTTTTTTTTTTTGCTTTGCTTACTCAGCCACTTATTACTGTACTCATGTATCTATGTACTTTATTCATTCTCACGGCTGTAACTTCTGGGCAGTTTCAGTTTCAGCTTCAGTTTCATCAAGGGGATGTCACTGCATGTGGAGTAGTCCCTAAACGCTGCACTGTATCTGCTAAACTTGAAGACCACACTGCGCCCAGTTTAAAGCTGATGGATAAATGAATTAATGACTAAGATGAGAGAATTTGAGAAGTGGGTCTCATGGCTACGACCAAGCAGATGTCTGACCTACGCATGAGCCCAAGGCGCCGGTCAGACTTCAGGGCATACGATCTAATCTGCTTAACAATGGATGCGTGTAACGGATATGGACTAGCCCGCGCGGAAATGCCTCCTTTATGAGAATGATAATGAACAATGAATTGTAAAGTGTTCAGAAAAAAATGCAGACGTTCATCATGCTTTTTGTATGAATCTGTAGTCGTCATCGTTTTCGAGGTAGTAAGCACGATGTATCTGATCTTTGCTGCTCAAACAGTCTGCTTCGAGTACACAGAAAAGGTAAATAAAATGATGTCAAAGTGGTGAGTGTTATGTAAGGATCAAAGAAACGGATGTCAGTTACAACGCCAATGTAGAATTTCACACACAAACACACACACACACACACACACACACACACACACACACACACACACACACGCACACACACTGTAGATAGATGCTCTCCTTTCCTTGTCACCACTCTCTTGTCTCCCTCTGTAGAAAAATAACTACCGCCCTTATTTGAACTATCATAATTTTGATAAAGAACACATTACTACACACAGTCCAGTTTAACGATTGTGATCAGTATCGTATCGATTTCGACCGTACACAATGACACTCTGAATTCACAGCGATATTTACACTGCAGGCATACCGTCTGATATTTCTATTGACAGAGTCGGGGATAAAGCGACAGTATGGACTGTACTGCGATACGTCTGTTTGTTCATTTTTAATAAACGTGTTTGTGAGCAGTCGACTGACGAGGCGAGAGGGAGAGAGAGAGAGAGAGAGAGAGAGAGAGAGAGAGTGAGAGAGCAAACGATTGACGAGGAGAGAGAGAGAGAGAGAGAGAGAGAGAGAGAGAGAGAGAGAGTGAGAGAGAGCAAACGATTGACGAGGGGAGAGAGAGAGAGAGAGAGAGAGAGAGAGAGAGAGAGAGAGAGAGAGAGAGAATGACTGACGAAGAGAGAGAGAGAGAGAGAGAGAGAGAGAGAGAGAGAGAGAGAGAGAGAGAGCAAACGACTGACGAGGAGAGAGAGAGAGAGAGAGAGAGAGAGAGAGAGAGAGAGAGAGAAAGTGAGAGAGAGAGAGAGAGCAAACGATTGACAAGGAGAGAGAGAGAGAGAGAGAGAGAGAGAGAGAGAGAACGATGAGAGAGAGAGAGAGAGAGAAACGATGACGGAGAGAGAGAGAGAGAAAAGAGAGAGAGAGAGAGAGAAAGTGAGAGAGAGAGAGCAAACGACTGACGAGGAGAGAGAGAGAGAGAGAGAGAGAGAGAGAGAGAGAGAGAGAGAGGAGAGAGAGTGAGAGAGAAAGTGAGAGAGAGAGAGAGCAAACGATTGACGAGGAGAGAGAGAGAGAGAGAGAGAGAGAGAGAGAGAGAGAGAGAGAGAGGAGAGAGAGAGAGCAAACGACTGAC
Organism: Conus canariensis; assembly: GCA_033310375.1. NCBI lineage: Eukaryota > Metazoa > Mollusca > Gastropoda > Neogastropoda > Conidae > Conus > Conus canariensis. Next base: position 84,900,281 of record CM065718.1, read on the forward strand.
GGAGAGAGAGAGAGAGAGAGAGAGAGAGAGAGAGAGAGAGAGAGAGAGAGAGCAAACGATTGACGAAGAGAGAGAGAGAGAGAGAGAGAGAGAGAGAGAGAGAGACAGACAGACAGACAGACAGACAGACAGACAGACAGACTGCACATTAATAAAGGGATTATGTAACAATACCGTACTTTCTACCCTTATTGAAATAAGACATGATGTGGGAAGCTTGCAAATTCAGGACATCGGTGTAGTCATCTTCTTGCATTTCCTGCAACACAAAGGTGCGACAAATATCTTCGTTTAGCTTTATGTGTTCTGGTCCAACTTCTTGCTGTTATTGACAGATGAATACATCAACAGATACAAAGACAAACAAACCCCGAGGACTTTACACAAATCTGTACACGGTCTTGGAATACACGTAGGGACATAGATGGACACACAGACTCAGGAAAAATATACTTACGGAAACACACACACACACACACACACACACACACACACACACACACACACACACACACGCACAAGAGAGAGAGAGAGAGAGAGAGGAGAGAGAGAGGGAGAGAGAGAGAGAGAGAGAGAGCCGAATCTTAAAGAATAAAGTGAAGCAATTACAGGGTGTTAAAACGTGTGCCAACCAGACTATTTAGAAAAAAAGGGAATAATTACACGATCTTGAAAAAAAAAAGAAGAAATTACATTATCTCAAGAAAAAGTGTAGCAATTACAGAATTTTTAGCAAAAGAGTTTTTATCACAGGATCTTAAAAAAGTGAAGTGCCTGTTCCCCTACTTATGTGATACTTCTTTCTGTACAGAAGATATTTCCATAGTTTAAAAATTGTCAGTATGCGTTTTATTCATTTACTTTTCTCTCTGATTCGTGAAGTTGAAGGGGGTGGCACTGAGACGCTCTTGTCTTAGGGAGACGGAATGAAGAAGGATTTTTCATATACCCACACACGTGCACTTGACTGTGACATGTTCAATACATGTGCATTTCCCCATTTCCCTCGACTTAATACTGCAGTGAATACTGTGAAAATGTGCACTATCCGCAGTTTTTGTTGTTGTTAATGTTCAATTTTATTTGTGAATGTATTATTGGCTACTTGAATTATAACAAAAATCTTAAAAAGTTTAAGTAATACATCCGCCAAACATGAACAAACGAATCACAAGTCAAAACACGACGCATTTCGACATCTTAGATCTTCTTTGGGCACGAGAAACAACACTCAGGACAACGAAAATGAAGAACGAGCAAACCGAATTTGACGAGACAGGTGATCGCTCGTTCTTCATTTTCGTTGTCCTGAGCGTTGTCTCTCTTGCCTGAAGAAGACCTAAGAGGTCGAAACGCGTCGTGTTTTGTCCTGTGATTCATTTGTTCATGTTTGGCGGATGTGTTACACTTTTTAAAGATTTGTTTAGATTTCCGCCTGCAGTCGCCTCACGTTGCAACTAAAACAAGAAAGTTGAAAAAAAAAAACCCACAAAAACACAAAGAGCAGCTCACACTACTCTGGGCCAGAGCTCGTCGTCGGGCCAGCTTCTCCTCCAGTGCCATGCGCTGTCGCGAGATCTCCTCGTCGTACATCCGGTGCACCGCGTCCTGCTGCTTCCGGTGCTCCTTCATCAGCCAATCAGCTTTCTCCGCGGTCAGCTGCTCTCGCTTGGTGACGTCTGATATGAGACTCTGCTGCAACTCTTTGATCCCCATCCTCTTGCGGATGGCGAATTCCTGCAATGGAGAGAGGCATTGTGAGAGACCAATTTTGTTTTTCATCTCTGTATGCAGACATTTCACACTTATAATGCAGAGTTTTAAGGGGTTTTTTTCTTCTGTTTTTCTTTTCAACGGACGGAACACTGCTCATATGTCAAGTTTGTAATGAACGAAATGTGAAACTGCAGTCTTAATGCTCTTTGAGTGCGTTTTTGACTAAAATGAAGTTATCAGCATTTGACAGTTTTCAACTATGAAGCCATGGATCATGAAGTTCATGTTAATCTCTTCTGATTTGTTGTTTTTTCTGTTTTCTTCTTTTAATAAGCCATGGATCATGAAGTTCTTGTTAATCTCTTCTGATTTGTTGTTTTTTCTGTTTTCTTCTTCTTTTAATAAGCCATGGATCATGAAGTTCTTGTTAATCTCTTCTGATTTGTTGTTTGTCTCTGTTTTCTTCCTTTTAATAATCTTTACCTTTCTCAGCTTTTCAGCGCCCTCGTTCTGCTCCAAGGCCAAGGTGAAGGTCAGCTCGCCATCTTCCATCTGATGCTGGCGGTCGATCAGCTTCAAGAGACTGTCACGTTCCTGAGAACAGCGAGAGCCAAAGGAGTGAAAGTGAGAAAGACAGCCACTCTGCACGTTCCCGCAAAGAACATTAGAGCATGTAACTTCGATGTTACAATGCTTGATACGAATACTGAAACTGACGGAGGTGATACAGACAACAAGCAAAAATACAAATAATGAGACACAAAAATGTAGAAAATATTACTTATTTTATAGAGCCGTAATAAAACAGCACGTGGACTTTTGACAAGTATGTTATCTTCAGACGTTTCACACACACACACACACACACACACACACACATACACAACAGAGAGAGAGAGAGAGAGAGAGAGAGGGAGAGGGAGAGAGAGAGAGAGAGAGAGAGAGAGAGAGAGAGAGAGAGAGAGAGAGAGAATTTCAAATATTTCATAGACGGCTGTCAGAAGTTCTTTAGGGGGTACTGGTTGACATCTGGAAAGTGTTGTTTTGTGCATTATTATGTCTGTTGTTTTTTTTAATCCTTCTGTACCGTATTGAGAAAGCCATGTTTGTCAACAATTCACTTGTGTTTCTTAATGTGTATTGTGTAAACGTTACTTGACATTTTGGTGTGTGAATTTGTTGGTATTTTTGCTTCTGATTGATGCGCCTTAAAAACACTGTGGCGTCTGAACCGGAAGGGTGTGGGGGGGGGGGGGAGGGGGTGGAAACGGGGGATAGAAAGGGGAAGTAGGCCAGGGGAGCGCCGCGTCCCTTGAAAATAGGGGGGGGGGGGGAGGGGGGCTGACTACCTTCTGCTGCCCCCCCACCCCCTTCCCCGCAATACTTGTAGAAAAAAAAAATGAACAGCATGAAATGGTGCCCCTACCCTCTCCTCCCTTAACGGGATTTTATGAGAGGACACTCACCTCGACAATTTTGGAAAATGAGGGTTACTCTCCTTCCCCTTGCTTTTATGAATATTTGGAAGTTGTTTTCTTTTCGTCCTCTAATCTCCAGTGTTGTCCACTTTTTTCTTATTTGCTTTTTCTCTTTCTTTCTTTTTTTTGTTTTTTTGTAAACAGTGGGGTCTCCATCTTTTTTTATTTTTTTTATTATCCCGCTGTCATTTTTCTTCTTTCTGAAACTGACTCACTCTCACTACGCATTGTCTGTGTGTTTTTGAACAGATGGACATTCTCTTGCTAATTTCCATGTTTTAACATTTGGAAGTTTAGTCCTCCCCTCCACACCCCTTCCCGCTTTCAGGAAAAATAAAAGATTGGAAGAGTGCAGTTGTTGTTGTTGTTGTTGTTGTTGTTGTTGTTGTTGTTGTTGTTGTTGTCGTACCCTGGCTAAAAGACTCCAGGGATCGTCCGAACAGCCCAAGCACTTGAACACTATGGTACAAATGCATCAGCTGGGGATGAGAACATTACGTGTGTGACCGTTTTTGATTACCCCGCCACATGGACAGCCACACTCCGACTTCAGGGGATTTTTGAGACTGATAATGTTACGCTTGGAGCTTGTCACGACTGAAGACAATGCCCGCATAACTATGCAGAGCATAACAACATTTTGATGTAGCCTTGATGTCGTTAGTTTAATTCAGTCGCTCCATACGACTCGTAAATACATATGCAGACACATATTTTCTAGCAGATGAGGCTAAGCTGTACTTTAAGGAAGTAATAACATATCCCTACACATACGTAGAGATGAACATACCTTCTCTGGCATTTCGCTGGTGGCAGCGATGGCCTCTTGCTTTTGTTTTCGATGTTTCTGCAGCAGCTCTGACAGTTTTTTACCTAAGAAAAAAAACAGTCAACAGAACACACAAAATGATATCAACAGGCCTTTATCATCAACCCATTAATACTGATAGTCTATCCACATGCTCCAAGGTTTAGACAATTTTGCTGGGAACATTCGCATGACTGATTTTGATAAGATTTACAGGGTCTCTGACTTACCATATATTGTTATGCTGTTTTACCCTTATTGTATGTTGATGGGGTTTGCGATGTAGCAGCTCAACGTATGATATATTCGTGTTGCAATGTTTACTCTAAAATTCCTGTTTTACCAAATAAAATGACGGTTAAAGAAATCATGTGCCCCCCCCCTCTCTCTCTCTCTCTCTCTTCTGTCTGTCTGTCTGTCTGTGTCTCTCTCTCTCTGTGGTTTCCCTGTAGATATCTTTCTCCTACACATGCACGCGTCTACGAACTCAAATGCATGAAAACACACATAAGCATGCGCACACATGATGTACTCTGTTTCCTGTTCTTTTATTCAACCCTTTTCTCTCAAAGAAAACGGAAATTGTCCGTCCACATGTCAAACTATCCTTAAAATGAACATGAACAAACGAGCTGGGGCAAGTAAACCAATCAGATCACACCAGACTGACCAACATCTCACCTAAAAAACTCTTCTGCATCCTTCCTTTCCTCCTCAGCTGTCATACCCCACTCTGGCCGTTTATTAAAGCATCGCATCTAACTAACCCCACCCAGCAAAAGAAAACATGACGAGCTTTGCGGATTTCTAGGAAATGATGATTTTCGCTGACGAGGCGGAAATCAATAGCAGAAGAGACGATCACTGACGGAGAGGACAGGCTCACCTTGTTCTTGGCGCTCAGGTCTGTGTACACCGTCTCCAGCTCCTTCTTGTACTCGGCCTCCAGCTTCTTGTCCAGGTCCTTGAGGTCGCTGTGGAAGGTGCCCATGGCGGCCTCCTCTGTCTGGACGCTGATGTCTCCGTTGTGGCGTAGGCCCTTGATCAGCAAGTGGCTGGCCTGGATGGAGGCCTGGTTCTGCTCCTGCTCGAGGTCCGTGTCCATGTGGATGGTGGCCAGCACATCCAAGCTGAAGCAAAGGCATCAAGAGGTGAGATCTTCCGAGCTCCCCAAGGGGAATGATCCCAACGCTACTCATTCACACCATTCCTCGCGCCGGGGCTATACAGTGTGGAGGCATGTCCCCTGGCTGGTGGATTGGGGATCCCCCAAGGCTTGCGCTTGGGGAGGGGTTGGAGTGGGGGTACACTGGCTAGTACGGAAGAAGGTACCACGAACCAACAGAGCCTAGGAGAAGGAAGACTCGGAGTGCAAAACCCGCACTGTCTGGTGTAAGTTAACCTCGTATAAACAGGGTAACCAGACAACCATCAGCTGCCCTGAAGTCAGAATGTGTCGGCTGAGGCCAGCGGGCAAACCTTTTGCAGAGTCACAAGCATCTCACCCAATATGGCCAAGCATACTGATATTCGACTCTATGGTGCTCGTTCCGTGGTTCTCCAGCGGTGACAGCCCGGGCCTCCAGCCTCAAAGGGGCCCAGCCACAGCGACTGGAGAAGCGATACAGGAAGAGAACAGGAGGAGGACTGACCAGTGCGTTTGTGGCACAGGCTCCCGAACTCCCACCCACATCTTACTGTCCCGGCCCTCCTTTGAAACATTGAGACGCTAGACGTGGCCAGTCTGGCTGGGGTCCAGGAGAAGCTGTGTGGACCGGTGGGGTCTCTGTAGCGGACTGTAGACTTCGCTTTACTAACCGGATTGAGGACCTAGCTTGAGGATCTAGCATGGCCGGGAATGCGAAAGAAAGAGAGAATTCACACCGCTCACGCCGCCCTTCTCCTACACAGCAACGCTCAGACTGGTCTTGTCGGAGCCTAAACAACGGCAGTCCATGGTGTGGAGTCATCAGCTCGTTACAGGCAACCGACCTTGCAGCGCACCTTGCGTCAGAGGAGACACTGCACTACACCCACTCATCTGTCGAATCATTTCGGTGGCGTTCCGAGGCGGCCACGGATGCCTGCGTTAACAAACTTATGTAGGAGCTGATGTCCTGCCCATGTTGGACCAGAACAGGCATCACTGAAACCCCTGAACACCACCTACAGAGCTTCCTACAGACGTCAACACGTGCTTAGTCAATGAGCAAGCGAGGGTGAAGGTCAGCCTCCGACCGATGTTGCCACATCTATTGGGGATTAAAACTTGCACCCACTCCACGCCTTTAACAAAACATTTGTTTAATATGATCTCCAGTCAGTGAATGCCTGTTTCATGCCATGAGTAACGACCTAAAAGACAATGGGTGCTAACTCAATATCAACAGAGCGGCGAAAGCAACGATCTGAAGTGGAAACAAAAGGTTCAATAAGCTATACACGACCAAGACATTTGCTCTGTAGTCAGCTGCATTCGCTGTATACTGAGCAAACTAGAACAAACAGTTGATCAGTATCTTAAGGTTTCAGGGCCCTTCTACTTGCTGTAACAGTCCAAGTGATGTTCTCGATTACATCATAATCGGAAACAGTCGTGATAGAAGGACAAACTGCTTTAAGTTCTGCACGAACAAATCGAACTGAACACTGCTGATGTTATTTGTTGGACTTTTTTCACAGCACACACACACACACACACACACCACACACACACACACACACACACACACACACACTCACAAAAGCGCCGCGCACTCAAACACACACACACACACGCTCGCACGCACGTACGCACGCACGCACGCACACACACACACACACACACACACACACACACACACACACACACAAACACACCGCGCTCGCATGCACGCACGCACGCACGAACGCACCTCGACACACACACACACACACACACACACACACACACACACACACACACACGCACACACATCTCTCACTCACATATATGACTGCAACATTCGGTCGTATTTTCGCGCGCGCGCGCTTGTGTGTGTGTGTGTGTGTGTGTGTGTGTGTGTGTGTGTGTGTGTGTGTGTGTGTGTGTGTGTGTGTGTGAAAATGACCAAGAAGAAGCTCACTCACTTGTCAATCTCTCGGAACATATGCAGCTTGTCTTTGAGGGACAGAACCAGGACGATGCTTTCGTTCCATAACATGATACTGAAAAAGAAGAGAAAAAAAATCCAATTCCATTGGTTATTCATACGAGAAAGACGTGAGATTAATCTGTGCATGTTTAGCATGATTAGCTCTTCTATACGCGGTAAAGGAAAGCCATTGGATGTCAATAGTAATTCTATGCGTGTACGCTCTCTCTCTCTCTCTCTCTCTCTCTCTCTCTCTCTCTCTCTCTCTCTCTCTCTCTCTCTCTCTCTCCCTCACACACACAAATACACCCATACACGCGGGCATCATCCGTGACCCATAATGAACTTACGTACAAATTTCGAGGAAGATCGGCCCAGAAGTTTTGTCTGGAGCGAGTGGAACACATTTTGACCACGGACGGACACACAGACAGACAATAGACAGACAGATGCACAGACAGCATTTCTTCGTTCCCATTCTAAAGTACTCCCTGTTCTATAAGAACAAGGGAGTACAAAAAGTGGAGGGGGGCGAGAGATAGGGAGACGGAGCTGGGAAGACAAAGGGGGCAGAGAAAGAAATGGGGTGGGGGGGGGGGGGGGACAGATTCAGATTCAAATATTTCAATCAAAATGGTCATTACCCCTCAGAAGGGGTAGCCTACATGCATTAGGATTTTGAAGTCGGTCATCAACATCGGTCTATATTAAATTGTACGAACGGTTCACCAATTATAGGCTTTACACAAATAGATAACTACCTTCATAATAAAATATTTCTTTGAAGACGACATTAACCTTTTCAGTTTGAAGAGGAAAGAATATGTGTAATATTTCTACGCTTTGAAGATCTCTTAGCACCCTGTAACAGAATACAAAATGACCTTCATCTTGTTTTGAGTTATGACGTAACAGGAAAATTGGACTTCTAGCACATGACGTGTACTATTTCCGTGGTTTGTAGATCTCTTAACACCCGGTAAGTGTGTGTGTGTGTGTGTGTGTGTGTGTGTGTGTGTGTGTGTGTGTGTGTGTGTGTGTGTGTGTGTTTTGTGTTGTGTGTGTGTGTGTGTGTGTGTGTGTGTGTGTGTGTGTGTGTGTGTGTGTGTGTGTGCGTGCGCTTTGAGTTAGAATTAGTATTTTATTATGTTTCTGCAATATGCGCTTTGGGCTCTCGCGAGGTAAAGCGCTCTATAAATATCCTTTTACATTACATTACATTACATAAGATTTAATACAAAATGACCTCAAATGTGTTCCACTCGCTCCAGACAAAACTTCTGGGCCGATCTTTCTGGAAATTTGTACGTAAGTTCATTATGGGTCACGGATGATGCCCGATGTTTTATTTTACCAGAATAGCCGTTACTAACGGCTATAACGGCCCCAAACGGTTTTTCTTTCTTTATGGAATATCTCAAAAAGTACTTGCACTTAAGATAAACCGGGGAGTACGTTTATATGCTTTGCATCTTGTTTCTTTCTCTCGTCGTCGTTGTCGTCGTCGTCGTCGTTGTCGTCGTCATGTCTCTCTCTCTCTCTCTCTCTCTCTCTCTCTCTCTCTCTCTCTTCTCTCTCAAGTTGTTCAAATGTTGTTTCCTTCTTTTCATATAAAGCGTTTAAACTAAGAGAAACAGCTATCTCACGAAAAGAACAATACTGTACATTCTGATCGAGCTTGTAGTTTTCATTTCCCTTGTTGTTATATTCTATTCATGGACCTCTTCATATAAGGGGCCCAGGCCTATATATGAAGAAAATATCTGAATCTGAATCTCTTTTTCTCTGTCTCCGTCTCTCTCTTGGTCTCTCTGTCTCTGTCTGCCTGTCTGTCTGTCTCCTCTAATGCCCCCCACCCCCGTCCCCACCTCCACCCCCACCATCTCCCACCCCTTCTGTCTGTGTTCCCTCTTGTACATTAGTTTTGTTTGATTTGGTATTATTATATTTCAGAATTTGTATCTTTTTTCCTTTTCTTTTCTTTTGGCCCCGGAGGGCTGGATGTAAAAAAGCAGTTATGTTTACTCCACTACCCTCTGAAAATAAAATTCGTTCATTCGTTCGTTCGTTCGTTCTCTCTCGCATTTTTTTTCGTTCACCACACTGCACGCCTTCACGTCCTCATCTACCTGTAGTCTTTGATGACGTTCAATCCTTTGCGCATCGCCGCTTTTGGATCCATGACGATCTTCCTGCCTTTTTCCTGGATGCGACGGTCCTGGTGAATGATATTTGTTGATGATTGGTGAACATCCGTGGACAATGAATGACGTCATGCATTAGCCTACAAAGAATGCATCAATCAGAGAATAAGATCAATCGACTGATTATTAACTGATTGACTGACTAATACGTATGTCGAGTAGGTACGAGTAATGAATGGATCAATCAGAAAATACAACCAGTCGAATGATTAATTAACTGGGTTGATTGATTGATCCGTAAGTCGAGTAGTTACGAGGTTTGCTTTGCTCAAATATTATCAATATTCTGTAACTGTTACATGTTTTAGCAACCTTGATGTGTGTGTGTGTGTGTGTGTGTGTGTGTGTGTGTGTGTGTGTGTGTGTGTGTGTGTGTGTGTGTGTGTGCGCGCGCGCGCCCCCGTGTTTGTGTTTGGAAGAGAGAGAGAAAGAGGAGAGAGAGAGAGAGAGAGAGAGAGAGAGAGAGGGGCGTGGAAGAAGAAGGGGCGAGGGGACGGGGGGGGGGGGGGGGGGGGGGGGGGGGGGGGGGGGGGGGGAGACAAAAGAGAATGACGGCGTTTTCACTCTTGAAATCAGGTCATAATCATACACATCGTATTGATGGTGTTTAAATAGCCACCGTTCAGACTATAATTCCTTTCATACTCATTTAGCCTACTCTTTCACAATTTCTCCAATAGCTTTCTTCCACCTCCCAGAATAGTTACAGTAATCCTCTCTACTATCAAAGAGTTTTTCGAGGCCAGATAGAGAAATGCGGACAGAATTCTCGGCCTGAGTCGTCTTAAAAATATGATGGCATGAAAATGCCTCTTCTTCAACGTAAGTGGACTGTACGTTTAGGAAACCATAAACTACGCCTAGATTGTATCCGTCCGCCTGATGAATTATTTAGTTAAGCCTTTATATTTAAATATTTTAAAAAATGAAGTATTAAAATCTACAAGCTTGTTTCTAGCGTTGCTATCTTCAGCGTGTCTCTCTTGTGTCCCCCCGTCCCTCGCCCCTTCTTCTTCCACGCCCTCTCTCTCTCTCTCTCTCTCTCTCTCTCTTCCAAACACAAACACGGGGGCGCGCGCGCGCGCGCGCGCCACACACACACACACACACACACAATTATATATATATTATATATTATTTTGAACAATTTAGTAGTGGGGGAAAGCAAGTGCAGGCTAACAATTCTTCCGTCATTGCATTAATCACACACACACACACACACACACACACACACACACACACACAACAACTATCTATCTATCTATCTATCTATCTATCTATCTATTATTATATATGTGTGTGTGTGTGTGTGTGTGTGTGTGTGTGTGTGTGTGTGTGTGTGTGTGTGTGTATGTCTTCGTAGGCTTTCTCTGGCAAAAATCGTAACCCACAACAGTGACCGACGAAAGTGTACACTGTTCGGCTATTTCACGAAGTGTCACGGCTAGTATATATCAAGGAACCTTTCACACGGAGCGCACTTTGCTTTTAGTGAACCCACACTACAGTCCACCCATTCTCTCCCTTGTTTTTAGCACTCGCGTCCTTCCTTGTTCGGTCAGGTCTTCTTTCAGTCCAAAATGGCGATGACTTAGTTCAAATAAAACACAGAATGTTCTTGAAATGACAAAGGAACACGCAGCTTCTTTCATTTCTAGGTAATTCATGTGGTTTTAATATCTGATGTAAAAGAACCCATAGTTCAGAGGGGCTTTATCTTTTGACGGCATGAATACGGTACCCTAAAATGTGGGAATCCACTAATTCATTCCAAGTTAGGACAATATCATGAAGTTGGTCACTAACTTTCATGAGACTTTTCCCGCAAAGATCCCCCCCCCCTCCTCCCCGGCACTGAATCCCTTAATCCCTCCCCCAACCCCACTTACTCACCACCAATCCTCTCTCTCTCTCTCTCGCTCTCTCTCCACACACACACATACATGCGCGCGCGCGCACGCACGCGCCCACCACGCGCGCGCACAACCCCACACACACACACACACACGCTGCGCGCGCACGAACCACACACATACACACCACACACACACACGGCCACACACACACACACACACACACACACACACACACACACACTTTGGTCGCAAAACAACGTATAATAAAACACTCGTTTGCTTTGCATAAAAGCTGTAAAATCCCACGTACTTTGGTGCAATCACCCTCAGATACACAGACGGGCATGTAAATTCTGGGCACATAAATTGATTAATTCAGTGACGGCAGGTTTATGGACTGTACGTAGCCAAGAGCCCTCATAATCCTTTTTCTTCTTCTTCTTCTTCTTCTTCTTCTTCTTCTTCTCCTCTCCTTCTCCTCCTCCTCCTCTTCTTCTTCTTTTCTTCTTCTTCTTCTCCTCCTCCTCCTCCTCCTCTTCCTCTTCTTCTTCTTCTTCTTCTCTGTTCGTGTTATTCTTCTTCGTCGTCGTCTTTTATTTTCTTCCTTCATATTTTCCTTTCTTGCTTCGTCGTCTTCTTTTTCAATCTTGTCCACCTCCACTTGCTCTTCCTGCTTGTTACAGTTGTTGATTTCTTCTTCTTCTTCTCTTCTTCTTCTTCTTCTTTACTTCTTCTTCTTCTGCTCCTTTTTCTCCTCCTCCTCCTCCTCCTCCTTCTTCTTCTTCTTCTTCTTCTTCTTCTTCTTCTTATCATCGTCTTCGTCTTATTTTCACAATGTTTCTTATTTTTAATCTCCCTTTCTTCGTGTTTCTCCTCCCCTTCTTACTTTTCCCGCTCCTTTTCCTTCTTCTTCACTTATATTTTGGTCATTGATATTTCTACACAAACGACAAACAGGACTACAACTATTACCGCTGCTGTTGCTGCCGTTGCTACTATTACTACTACTACTCACATCGTATTTCGAGGGGGACACTTTGAGGCGACGACAGATGAGCAGGTAGACGACAACGCCCAGGACGACAAGCAGAAAGGCCAGCATTAAGGCCACGAAAAAGGCCATGGCCGTGAAGCCATGTTTATAGAACACCTGCAACAACACACATCCAACGAGCTGACGCGAGCAAGCATGAAAATGCACGAGCACCTATGCAGACATAAACGCATGAAAGAGACTTGTGATCATTTTTGTGGTTAAGAAGGGGGTGGGAGGGGGGGGGGGGTTGACGTTGATAAGGATGATGAGGAGACGGTAACAATGACATCAATTTATCATGATAACTTTAAGGATTATGCTGATGATAATGATAATGAGAATGATGATGATGACGATGATGATGATGATGGTGATGATAATGATAGTAATGATGATGATGTGGTGATGATGATGATGATGACGATGATGAGGATGATGATGCTGATGCTGATTATGATGTGATGATAATGATAGTGATGATGATGATAATGATGCAGCTGCTGCTGCTGACGATGACAATGATGATAATGTTGATGACAATGATGACTGTGACGATGATGATATGAATAATAATAACCCATGCACTGCAAGAGATACAGGGAACCAAACCATGATCCCACAGTCGACATTGCATCAGATCTTCGAGGAAGCCACATACATTATGAACACAAACAAAAACTACAATAAACAAACAAAAACGAAAATTGAAAAAATAAAACGAAAACGGGGAATTGAACCTACGTCCCACAGTAGAAAGCACACATGCTGACCGTCGCTCAACAAATCTACTTTCTAATTGCAAAAGCGCATGGACCATATGTTGATCGTTAAATGGTGTTCCTTGTATGTCATAGGGAACGTGTATTAATAAGAAATCAAGGGAAAAAACAAGTGTTCTTATCTGAAAGAAATTGTTTACAAAAAGATTGACTCGTACAGGTTCGAACCCAAGACCACCGTTCCCCCAACACTGCCCTCAAACCAGCTGATAGGGCCAGGCTTACTTGGAAAGCCATCTTCTTGTTCATTCTCCTTACTGCTCTGTCATAAAAAAAACAAACAAACAAGAAAAAAAAAAAAACAACAAAAAACATGGTTGTTGGGCACTCAAGGTCTGACCAGCGCGTTGGGCTAATGAGTAAGTCAGACATCCGCTGAGTCGTAGCCACGAGACCCTCTTCTTCAATTCTCTCATCTTAGTTGTTAATTCATTTATCCATCAGCTTCAACTCATGCGTAGTGTGGTCTCAAAACTTAGCGGATGTGGTGTAGCGTATATGGACTAGTCCGCACGCAGTGACGTCTCCTTGATGAAACTGAGACTGAAACTGAAACTCCTCTGTCATCCAAATAAACTTCTGCAAATTTGACTTTTTACACAAATTATCTCCAACAATGAGCCTCTAACTGGGAGAGATTCATTAGAAATATCAAAGATGATTAACAAACAGAAAGCCTGAAGGCATCATTTTCTTCAACATATGATGGAGTGACTGTTGGAAAAGGACCTTGACGGGGGGAAAGTATGTGTGGTAGTGGGAATGGTGATAATAACGATTATGGTCAGTATTGTTATCATGATTGCTAATTTTATTGTCTCTCCCCCTCCCAGCTCATTTCACCACCTTCCCTCCACTTTCCACTCTTTGCTTTCCACCCTCTACACCTTCACCCCTCCCTCCTACACCCCCCCCCCCTTATCTCCATACTCTTCTACAATTTCCCCTCCATCTTCCATCCCTCAGTGACCTTTTTCCAGTGAACTTTTTTTTTTTTTCCAGTGAACTCTTCTCCAGTGAACTCTTTTCAGTTCCACAACCACAAAATTCTATGCTGTTGTGTTTGTCAGTTGGCCAGTGTTGCTTGTAAAAAGTTTTATATTACACCGAAATATTGGAACTTATTCATAGGTGTTGTGTGGCTTCAACTTTTTTTTATCTTGCTGAGGAAAGTATGTCCGAACTGAGAACCGCGTCACATGCTTTCGTGAATTTCCTCCCATTGGTGAAACAAACAACACACCAACCCCCCCCCCCCCCCCCCCCAGGAAAAAAAAACCCCAAAATAATAAAGAGAGCATACGGAAGAAAGAAAAAAAAAAGAAGGGGGTTGGGGGGTTGGGCTGGGGGTGGGGATAGGGGAAGGAAAGGAAGGAGTGAAAAAGAAAGAAAGAAAATAATGTACGAAAGAAAAAGAAGTGAACAGATAAAAAAAAAAAAGAATATTCTAACGAATATATTAATAAAAAAAACAATTAAATATGTTAATGAATAAACAAACAACAAATGAGAACATAAATAAGTGAGCAAACAAACAAATAAATAAACGAATAAATAAATAAATAAATGAATAACCAACTTAGGAATAAAAGGAAGAGCTGCTTGTACAGGCAACTCTTCAGCCATTTATTTAAAAGGTCGAAACACGATCAAAAACAAAAAAAAAGCAAAAAGCCAGAACAAGAAAAAGGACAGAACGGAGGGACTGCAAATAGAACAAGGGAGGGGAGTGGGGGTGGGGGTGAGGGGTGGGTGGGTGGGTGGGGGGCTGAGAAAGGTCAAAAAGGCAGGGGGAAAAAAACAAAAACAAAAACAAAACAAATGAGGAGAAGACTTACACTGAGCTCCTCCTCATAAGTAGTATCCAGACACACAGGCAGAGAAAATGGACCAAAGGATGTTGTGATGCTCTGCAACAACAAATGTTTCGTCGGATAGGGGTGTGTGTGTGTGTGTGTGTGTGTGTGTGTGTGTGTGTGTGTGTGTGTGTGTGCGTGGTGCGTGCGTGCGTGCGTGCGTGCGTGCGTGCGTGCGTGCGTGCGTGTGTGTTTGAAAAAAAACACACGTTATTTTCAGATGGAACATGGAATAAGCAGTTGCTATGCTTTTTCTTTATACCAAGCCATCCACTAGAAAAAAATAATAAAGAAAAAATGAGAAAAAAAGAGGAAAACAAGGTAACTAAAACTGGGAATAATGCATGGTGTGTGTGTGTGTGTGTGTGTGTGTGTGTGTGTGTGTGTGTGTGTGTGTGTGTGTGTGTGTGTGTGTGTGTGCATGCGAACGAATTAGCGTTAAGAAGGAAGAAAGAAAGAGAATAAGAAGAAAGAAAAAAACAATAAAAGAGAGAGAGAGAGAGAGAGAGAAGAGAGAGAGAGAGAGGAGGAGAGAGAGAGAGAGAGAGCGAGAGAGAGCGAGTACATCCTCAAACCAATGGCATCCCTGAAAATGGAATGTTGTTGTTGCCTTACTGATTAGTCATGTACGCACAAATCTCAGTAACAGAGAACCTGGGAGTTCTAGCCGAAGACAGAAGAAGAGAAGAAGAAGAAGAAGAAGAAGAATGATGATGAGAAGAAAGAGATGAGAGGATAAAAAAGGAGAAAAATCGTAGTAGTAGTAGTAGTAGTAGTAGAAGAAGAAGAAGAAGAAGAAGAAGAAGAAGAAGATGACGATGATGATGAAGAAGAAGAAAGAGAAGAGGAGGATAAAAAAGGAGAAAAATAGTAGTAGTAGTAGTAGTAGTAGTAGTAGTAGTGTAGTAGTAGTAGTAGTAGTTGTAGCAGCAGCAGCACAGACAGCAGCAGAGTAGTAGTGTAGTAGTAGTATGTACTAGTAAAGAAGAAGAAAGAAGAAGAAGAGAAGAAAAGAAGAAGAAGAATCCTATCGTATACCATCTACTTTCGATTTGACAGTCACACAAATGCGAGCGTTCATTCTGCATTCATTGAGTACAATGTGAACTTCTATTGTCACGGAAGATCACGTTAAAAAGAAACCAACCAACTTGGCTGTCTGTCTGTCTGGCCTTTCCAGTTCGCTACTCTCGCACCGTCACTTCGGTTTCCCGCGCACAATCACTCGCAGTGTTGTACTGTCGCAGTCCAAGTGCCAGCTATATCTAGGGATCTAGTTGCAAAGCGAGAGGACTGCAGGTTCTTCCTTGCGCTGAACCCTACCAAGTGATCTGAAGCGATCAAAGCTAAGTGAATTTTCATTGTTTATTCGTTAATGTCTCACCGTTGAAGACCTAAGAGTCGAACTAGTTGTGTTCGTCTTGTGACTCGTTTGTCCACGTTCTCTGGGCGGTTTCGCTAACATTTATTTAAGATTTATTTCTAGGGAGCTATCCCTCACAGACCGCCAGGAGGCAACCCGCCGGAGGAAGCCCGGCCCCGCCAAAGAATATCTTTGGTGGCGTTCACCGGTGACTGACTGACTTGTGCAACACTTTCTTACAGAGGCCAGTATGATGTCCGACTCTGGCAGGTGTGACCATGCAGTCATGGACTGAGCTAGATAATTGACTGAACTAGACTGAATTGACTGAAGTGGGCTTAAAAAAGTGGTAGGTAGGCACTCAAGGTCTGACCAGCGCGTTGGGCCAATGGGTAGGTAAGACATCTGCTGAGTCGTAGCCACGAGACCCTCTTCTTCAGTTCTCTCATCTTAGTTGTCAATTCATTTATCCATCAGCTTAAAATCGTGCGTAGTGTGGCCTCAAAACTTAGCGGATGTGGTGTAGCGTATATGGACTAGTCCGCGCGCAGTGACGCCTCCTTTATGAAACTGAAACTGAAACTGGGCTAGATAACTGACTGAGCTAGATAACGGACTGAGCTAGATAACGGACTGAGCTAGATAACGGACTGAACTAGATAACGGACTGAGCTTGACATTGACTGAGCTAGATAACTGACTGAGCTAGATAACGGACTGAGTTAGATAACGGACTGAGCTAGATAACTGAGCTAGATAACTGACTGAGCTAGATAACGAACTGAGCTAGATAACGGGACTGAGCTTGACACTGACTGAGCTAGATAACGGACTGAGCTAGATAACGGACTGAGCTAGATAACGGACTGAGCTTGACACTGACTGAGCTAGATAACGGACTGAGCTAGATAACGGACTGAGCTAGATAACGGACTGAGCTTGACACTGACTGAGCTAGATAACGGACTGAGCTAGATAACGGACTGAGCTAGATAATGGACTGAGCTAGACACTGACTGAGCTAGACACTGACTGAGCTAGACACTGACTGAGCTAGATAACGGACTGAGCTAGACACTGACTGAGCTAGATAACGGACTGAGCTAGACACTGACTGAGCTAGATAACTGACTGAACTAGATAACGGACTGAGCTAGATAACTGACTGAACTAGATAACGGACTGAGCTAGATAACTGACTGAACTAGATAACGGACTGAGCTAAACACTGACTGAGCTAGATAACGGACTGGGCTAGACACTGGCTGAGCTAGATAACTGACTGAACTAGATAACGGACTGAGCTAGACACTGGCTGAGCTAGATAACTGACTGAACTAGATAACGGACTGAGCTAGATAACGGACTGAGCTAGATAACTGACTGAGCTAGATAACGGACTGAGCTAGATAACTGACTGAACTAGATAACGGATTGAGCTAGATAACTGACTGAGCTAGAAACGGACTGAGCTAGGTAACGGACTGGGCTAGGTAACGGACTGAGCTAGAAACGGACTGAGCTAGGTAACGGACTGAGCTAGATAACTGACTGAACTAGATAACGGATTGAGCTAGATAACTGACTGAGCTAGAAACGGACTGAGCTAGGTAACGGACTGGGCTAGGTAACGGACTGAGCTAGAAACGGACTGAGCTAGGTAACGGACTGAGCTAGATAACTGACAGAGCAAGACACTGACTGACATTACAGAATATTAGAATACAGTTCTAAGCTCCCTCCTCGTCCTCCTCCGTCTCCCTGCACCCTCCCTGCTCTCCCCCCTCTTCCATCTCATCCATGTCTTAAACTGCGTCCCTTTCAAAGCTTTTGACGTTAGGGTTCCCCCGGGGTGAGTGTCGGAGGGAAAGGGTCAAGGTCTCTCTCAGGAGTGAGACTCTCCTTCAGTCGAGGCAGGCGGGTTCTTGTAATCAGTACGGTAAGGTAATGTTGCTTACAGCCCAGCCGACCGCAAAGGCCAAACCAGGGCTGTCACTGCGTTGAAATCAAGTCATAAAAAGCTCACTCACACAACCCTTTAAAATGCCCCTTCTAAAAAGACCCCGGGAATTTTGTTTAAAATGTTTCTTCTGTCAAATCTTAGATCAGATGAAATACGTCGACCTCTTTCAATTCAAAGATCACATCAGGTTTGACATTTCTGAACAAGGTTTTCATGGAGCCTGCTTTAAAATATTTATGTCTCACATCATGCAAGTCCCAACACTCTAAAAGAGTGGAACATGGCACAGAATGCACCACGGATCTTCTTCACCTTTTAAAAAATAAGAATGGATGCAAAAGGAGTGACCTGTGTGCAAACGGCACAAGACTTTTGGCGTCATATACTGTACCATGTCAGACCATAGCATTCACGGCAGTTAGTCAGCTCTGTCAGGCCGAAGATTTTGTGTGGCTAATGCAGTAATAAGACAGTCACGTGACGCCCACCCTACTTCCGCCGAAGGAAGAAGCCGGTGTAAACTTCCTGTACCTCATTCTCTCTCGGCTTGCCGTCCAAGCAAGATAAGTCTTGTGCTCTGTTCGCCTTTCTTTGCCGTTGTGTTAAGATAGCTTTGTGTTTGCTCCTTACTTGTTTTGTTGTGGCTTGCGCGCTGAACCCTTGTACCCTTGCCGGTGAGGCTTTGGTTTGGCGTGCTTTATTGGTTTTATTGATTTTATCACCCACGCTTCTCGCGTTCGTGCCTTGTTCTCGGCATTCGCGACTTGCCTTTTCGTGCATCTCGCAATTCCGAATTCCGAGCTTCACGCCGGTTTCCATCTCCTCGCTTTACTTAGCCTTACGGCCTTTTGTCTGCGAGTCCCATTTCACTTCCATTCGGATTCCTATTCGACGACTTTCCTCGTCGTTCACTCAGTTTCCATTCCTTTCGCCGGTCGTTCCGCCATTTTGTGTCGACCGGCCATACCGGCACACATACGATCGCACTGTTTTACTCGAACAGCGCGACTTCTGCGCACTTCCAGCACTGTCAGTGCCCCTCCCGAGGTTGGTCGAGCTCTTCCTATCCCTCGATCCACCTCTTTGTCTCCCCTTTGCGATCGTGTTTTCCGTGTTTGTCTCGCCACCAGTGCCCAACATGGTGAAGGATACTAACGGGTCGAGCCGCTCCTTTGTTCGCGAGTCGCTCTCTGCCCCGGAGGACCCGAGTGTCGATTCCAGGGGACAAACCGTTCACACCTCTGAGCGTACGGTCAGTGTGTAGGAGGGTTCCGCGCAGGGGACGCGCGACCATCTTTGCTATCCCTCCTCTTCACGATCGGCGGACACACGATCGTTGCGATCGAAGTCGAACAGGCAATTGGCCGAATCGAACTTGCAATCGGCCGTCATTGCCGATTGTTTTTCTTTCTATTCTGCCTCTAAATCGAAATCCAAAGGCAAGGCCCCCATGAAAGGACCTGCCCGTTCAAAATCTTCCCGTTCTCCAAAATCTTCCCGTTCTTCGGCCAAATCGCCTGCTCAATTTCCATCGCACAAGGAGACTCTCTATCATGCTGCGTCCGGCGATCATCGGCCCCTGGGGACCCTTGCCGAGACCCGGACCAGCACGGGTGACGACTCGCGGCCGGAATCACCGCTCGTCACCCGATCAGATGAGACTCGTGACGCTAGCTACCCCCCCACTAACGCCACGCAGTCGAATCACGCTCTCCCCAACCGTGTCCGGGTTCAGCCACTACTCGGACACGAGGAGCGTCATCACTCCGGTGGAGGGGCTGTGGGCAGTCTTTGGTGTGACTCCCCCACTGACCACAACCCGGGTCAGGGACGCAGGCATCGACCAGGTCGGATCTGCGCCCTCACCCCCAACGGTCGAACCACCCGATCGACCGTTGAACTTTCCCCTAGGGGTACAGGACGTTGGGGAGCGGACTTCTTTCACTCCCCGGTTGGGCATCGTCTGTGGTCCCGTTCCTCCGGGGGGAGGATCGACCAGTGGGACCAGGGGTAACCTCCCTTCGTCCTCTGAGGTGGACCCGTCGCCACAGCCATCCCAGTCCGCTCCCACACAGCCAGGAGGCTCGGCTACCGCACCACCCACCGGCCACCCTGCCATGCAGGGGGCCGGCACGGACCGCACCCGGGAGATGCAGGAGGCAGTGCTCTCCCTGGGGTGGGTGCGAGACAGCTCGCCTTCTCGCTACCCTCCCCTTGGTGCCCAAGGTTACCCAGGTCCCCGGGGAGACTCTGCCCCAGGGCCGCCACAGCCCGTCGTACTCTCCGGGGACCGGTGGCTCTATTCCCCTGAGAGGAATCAGTGGCTTAGGGCTGACACTCTTCCCGACTCCTCCTCGGGTCGCATGTGGCATCCTGCCTCCCGGAGCTGGATCGACCTGGGGCCCCCTTCCTCTCGGGCGCTGTCCGATCGGCGATCCCCCAGTCTGCCCGCCGAGTATGGAGCCACCAGGGACCCATCCTCTTTTTCCCCCACTACCCCTCGAGGGCTGGACTCCCACGCACCCCTGCCCTGGCCCTCCGAAGGTGGATCTGATCATCCCCTTCTGGATTACTCTGACCCTCAACTCGAGGATGGGGTCGAGGACTCCCTCCCCCAGTCTGGTGACCTCTCCATCCTGGAGAGCTGGCGTCCAGATCTTGTTGTGAGGGAATCCCCTCCCTCTGACAACATCTTCTCCTTTAGCCGTTTCACTGGGGGGCCCCCTGCCCAGCGATCACGGCCAAGGATAGTCGCCCCCCAGACCCTCTCTCCCTTGTGGGACAGACCGGCATCTTTCGCCAGGGGTGCGCATGCCATTCCCCCACCGGGGATTGACTTCTTGTCAGCCCCTAACGCGGCCCCGGTAGGAGTTTTCCTCAAAGACCCGCGTCATGGCCCCCATGTCTTTTCCCTCTTCTCTGCCAATCCAGCCACCAGGGACATTGCCATTTCCTCTGCCGACCTCAGGCTCACGCCCAACCTCGCCCCTCCCACTTCCACCCCTGTTCCATCAAGAACTTGATGGAGTGGGATAGAATTGCCAGGACTGGCATTCTCCACACCACCGCGGGACATGCATTCATTGACATGTTCCTGCAGCGAGCGGAGGAGCTCTGGGCAAAGGAGGGCATCACTGCCTCAGTGTCTTCGGACCCCGACGACTCTGAGGCAGATCCTAGCCTATTCGGCGACCCCCTCATGCGTTTCCTTGTCAACAAGATTTCGCATCACCTTTGGGCTGCGGCGGACAGCGCAGCCAGGTGTCACTTTAACTGCCTGTTAGCAGGGAGAGATGCTGTGTTATCTCAGGCCAATCTCTCCCCGGCGCTCAAGGCGGCCTTACGGTGCATCCCGGGTCAGGAACAGTCGCTCTTCGGTGACTATTCCACTGCTGTCATCACTCATGCAGTCGAGGAACGCAAACAGGCCGCGTCTTTTGCGGCCAAGCCCCCTCCCCAGCATCGTCCTCGCCAGCATCGCCCTCCTGGACCCTACTCCCGTCCGGCCCCCAGACCCCAGCCCTACCCCAAACAGGCCCCCCATCGCACCTCAAGGCCCGCCAGACGCCCTTCTTCCGCCGTTCCTAGGTCAAAACCGAAAAAACCCCCATCAGAATTTTCGGTTCGGCCAACAGGCCCGGCCTCAGAGGTGACTAGCAGACTCACCTCCGGAGGAGCGAGAACTGGCAGACTTCTTGCTCCTCCCCGGCCCCTCGGCCCCTTTGGCAGGCAGTCTGTCCCAACATGCCCACCAGTGGCGGCGTATGGGACTCAACCCTTGGATAGTGTCAGTGTTACAAGAGGGGTTCCGTCTGCCCTGGGCACACGATCGCCCCCCCCCCTGCTATCCTCTCCTCCTCCTTCCCCCGGCGATCCCCCCCTGGCCCAGGCGGAGGCTCTTCGCCTGGAAGTCGAGGACCTTCTTCGGAAAGACGCCATCACCCATATACCCCACCCAAACCCCGGGTTTTACTCCCGCCTTTTTGTGGTCCCCAAGTCCTCGGGGGGGGGGGGGGGGGGGGGGGGGCTGGAGGCCCATCCTCGACCTTTCTCCACTCAACAAATTCCTCAGACCAACCAAATTCAAGATGGAGACCCCGGCCCAGATCAGAGATTCCATCCACCATCTGGACTGGGCCACTTCTATAGATCTGAAGGACGCTTATTTTCAGATCCTCATTCATCCTTCCCACAGACGATACCTTCGGTTCGTCTGGCGGGGACGGGTATATCAGTTCAAGGCGCTCTCCTTCGGACTCTCCCTGGCTTCCTTCCTTTTCACGAAGGTAGTCAAGGAGATGGCCGCCCTTGCCAGACAGGAGGACATTCGCCTCTTGGTTTACCTCGACGACTGGCTCGTCTTGGCTCCCACTCAGGCCCTGTGTCAAGCCCACACATCCAAACTTCTGCGCCTTTGCTCCTCACTAGGGTTCGTCACCAACCCCGACAAATGCGAGCTCTCGCCCAGTCAGAGATTCTCCTTCCTGGGCATGAGTTTCGACACCACCTCCATGCTAGTCTCCCCGACCCCGGAGAGGTCCACCCGCCTGATGGACCTCATCTCCCACCTCCGCCTCTCTCCCCTCACGTCGGCAAGGACACTGTCCTCCCTTCTGGGGATGTGGAGTCCCTGTCGCCTCTCATTCCCCTAGGCAGGGTCCCCAAGCGACAGCTTCAAAGGGAGTTCCGCCGTCGTTGGTCGCAGACCGCCGACCGCTGGGACCAGACCATTCCCCTCGGGCCTTGGTTCTTTTGGGCCACGGAGGAGTGGCTCAGCCCCTCCACCCTGAGCCCCGGAGTTCCCATCTCCCTCCCATCCCAGGCCCTAGAACTTTACACAGACGCCTCCAACTCGGGCTGGGGGGCCCATTTGGAGAGCAGTCATGCCTCGGGGGTGTGGGACCCATTGACTGCCCGTCTTCACATCAACATCCTGGAACTGGAGGCGGTCCGGCTAGCCCTCCTCCACTTCCAGACACTGGTCTCGCACCGATTTGTTCTCCTTCTCACGGACAACACCTCGGTAGCCTGTTACATCAACAAGGGGGGGGGGGGGGGCACGCTCCATCAGTCTCTCCCTCCGGACAGAGGCCCTCCTCCGCTGGTGTCACATGCAAGGAATCACCCTTCGCGCGAGACACATAGCAGGGACGCACAACATCCTGGCAGACTCTCTCAGCCGCTCCGGGTCCGTCCTCCACACGGAATGGACCCTCAGCAGGCACACACTAACCTCGGTGTGGGAACATTGGTTCACACCCATGATCGACCTGTTCGCCACCCGATTCAATCATCGTCTGCCAGTGTATGTGTCTCCCGTCCCGGACCCTCAGGCTACGCGATCGATGCCCTATCCCTCCCCTGGTCCGGCCTCATAGCTTACGCCTTTCCTCCCTTCCCGATCCTTCACAAGGTGATCAGGAAGGCGAGACTCGAGGGACCCAGGCTCATCCTCATAGCCCCATGGTGGCCCACTCAGTCCTGGTTTCCGGACCTCAAGTCCCTCACTCACGTACCCCCTCTCCAGTTGGACGCCCGGTGGGACATGCTCAGGCAACCCCGCTCGGGTCGCC
>CM065718.1:84939025-84944025 GCA_033310375.1 Conus canariensis
AAGGCAAATTACCTCTCCTGCATATTTTGTTCGTTGTATTGTATTGTGACATTTTCTTGTCCAAAATATCGGAATGTTTGAAACAAATCAGTGGATTATTGTGAGAGAAATGATTTGGACAACAAGCTAAACGAACGAGTAACAATTACATTCCTCTAGCTGTTATGAGGCATTGCCCACTTCACTCTCTAGTGCAGACTTATGAAGGACGACAAAGAACATAAAAAGTCGAAAAAAATAACGAAAACAATCAGAGGGAGAATCGTGATATGTAAAAATGTGCAGTATATACAGAGAGAGAGAGAGAGAGAGAGAGAGAGAGAGAGAGAGAGAGAGAGAGAGAGACACTTGACACTTTGATATTTTATTGTCATTACCAAAGAGGTCTTTTGACAAGGGGGGAGAGGTAACAGGACAATAACATTTCCCTCTTCCTTTCCTGCAAACAAATAGTACACATTCATTTCTAGTGTGCACCAAATCAAAGGTTAAAAACAAATAAATTCATAACATTTCCTTATGTCCTCACGCACAGGAGTGGGGAGCCGGAATAGCTCAGTTGGTAGAGCGCCGGACTCGTAATCTTGGTGATCCTGGGGTTGCGGGTTCGAACCTCCGCCGGGGCGTTTCGGTACAGGGGGATTTTTCCCTCGGAGTTAACATTGGTTCTGACTCCATTTCCCATACAGTCCTTCGAATGAGACTATAAACCGAGGTTCCGTGTGTGAACGCACGCATAACATCTTGCACACACGTAAAATCCCATCACCAACTTTCGGAAGAGTAGGCCAGTTTGGCCGTTGGTATGGATGACACGTTACACATAGTATGCACCCTGCGTGAGAAACGGAAAGAATGAAGGAAGTAAGGAAAATGAGTGATCGATATTGAACGATACTGACTGGATGACACGGGAAACGACTGAATGATGCGCCAGCTGGCAGCTCTTCAGTCGGCACTACCCGGTAGGCAGCCCGTTGTGTAAACGAGTGTTGATTGTAAAGCGCTTAGAGCTTGGTCTCTAGCCGAGAATAGGCGCTATATAAGTATTCATTATTATTATTATTAGGAGTAATGCAATTAGAAAAAAAAAAACCCTTAAGACTGACTCGACCATCCACTCGATCAAATGATGACAATGTATCTTACTGATCTCTTCCACTTGCGATGAATGATAACATTCATTCAGATATCTCTTATAATGCATTATCTTAAATTTCACTATCCTTCATCTGTCTAATTTTCAATGCATCTGCGATGAATTTAGCAACTGATTTAATTACAAGTTCATCATCTGATGATAATACGCCAGCAACATTTTGTCTTTTCGCTATATCTAACTGGAAAAATGAACAATCTGTCCGCACTTCATTATAAGCAGTACAGTGGAACAGAAAGTGTTCTTCATCATCAATAATGTGTCTACATGCAGGACAAGGAGATTCTGTGGATGTTTCACATTCAAACCATCTTTTGTTCGCATTAAAACCTAAAGTTCTCAACCTAAATCTTGCGTAATTTATTCTGTGCCATCTATCTGTTATGACATTGAGAAACTTTTCAGAATGAAACACATTCTTAAATGAGAAAAACCAGCGATATTTTTCTTTACTTTCCATATCTGAGTGCCAATTCTGTTTAAAAGAACAAATAAGCCTGTCTTTAAATTCCGCAATAAACTGTTGCTCATTCCCTACTTCCTGGGCCATCCACACTATTCCAAAACCCTGTTCTGAAAGGACTTTCTTTACTTTATGAGCCCAGTTTTCTTTACCTTTTTCCTTTTCTAAAAGCATCATATCATAGGCTTGCCTGCTAAAACGGGACTGGGGTAGCTTCAAGATCTTCAACCAGTACTTAATACATTTCACAAATGTACTTATGTACAAAGGGTATCTGCCCATCTCTCCATATAAAACGGTGTTGGATGAATGAATAGGTACTTGAAGGAAACGCTTCATAGCATACGTATGTACTTTTTCCATCTGCGAATTTTCATGTAAGCCCCCAATTTCAGCTGCATATGTAAGAAGAGGTTTTATCTGTGTATCAAACATTTTCCAAAATATACTAGTCTGTACAATTCAGTTTTCTCAGAGATTTCAGAATTTCAACAGTACCTTTTTTCCCTTTTCTTAGAGATTCTTCCCATGCGTAACGGAAAGTTAATTTTGTTGAAAATATCATTCCAAGATATTTATATGAATTAACTACTTGAACGTCTGCATTTCCATAAGACAATTTTTACACACTGATAGGTGGCCGCCCATTCTAAAGACCACTGTATTTGTCTTATCCAAGTTAACTGATAAACCTAAGCGATCTGCTTCTTCTTTCAATACATTTAGTTGGTTTTGCAAACCTACAACTGTTCCGGACAGAAGAACAACATCATCAGCATACAGTAATAAAACTAATTCAACTGCTCCAGGTATTATCTGGATACCATGTCTGCCTTTGCAGGACAATTCCACAGCCAGTTCGTTTATGAAAAAAGAAAACAACTGTGGACTCAACAAGCATCCTTGTTTTACTCCATTTGGACAATCAAAATAATCTGAATACTCACTCTTCACACGCACAC
The DNA here is from genome assembly GCA_033310375.1 of Conus canariensis. Taxonomy (NCBI): domain Eukaryota; kingdom Metazoa; phylum Mollusca; class Gastropoda; order Neogastropoda; family Conidae; genus Conus; species Conus canariensis. The sequence goes on from CM065718.1 coordinate 84,941,610, forward strand.
ATGCCAGCACTGAGTTGTAGACCCCTCTAATAACCATGTACAATTTACTATTAACACCACATTTACGGAGTACATTCCACAGAGCATTCCGATTTACCGAGTCAAAGGCCTTCTTGAAATCTACAAATGCAATGTAGAGCTTCGATTTACAGAGTAGATGTTTTTGAATCGAAGAATATAGTGTAAATATATGGTCTATGGTGCTGTAACTGGTTCGAGCGGGGAGAGAGAGAGAGAGAGAGAGAGAGAGAGAGAGAGGAGAGAGAGAGAGAGAGAGAGAGAGAGAGAGAGTTGTATTCACAGTGATGGTAGATAAGCACTGATGTACTTATTGACATCCAGGCCTCGCCCGTAGTAAGACCAGCAAGGAAAGCAAAAACACAGGAGGAAGACAGGTCATGAAAGAATTGTGTAATGTCAAGGGGGTCATGGGGTGGGGACAGCGAGCGAGCGAGCGAGCGAGAGAGCGAGAGAGAGAGAGAGAGAGAGAGAGAGAGAGAGAGAGAGACAGAGACAGAGACAGAGAGACAGAGAGAGTGTGTGAGAGAGAGACAGAGAGAGACAGAGAGAAAGACAGAGAGCTGACTGTTGACTATGAAAGTCGCGCTTCGTTAAGCAGAGTCCACAGTCCAATGGGTGCCAGGATGAAAGGTGTAGATAACGCTTGAGTGGCTGTTAACACGTCGCATGCTGGTCCTTGTGTGAGTTGTGTCGGTCTCATGGTATAGTGCTGTTCTCTTTGATGTTGGCTGTCCCTGCTTTTACCTCCGGCATCTTTGAGCGGGCGTGTGTGTGTGTGTGCGTGCGTGCGTGCGTGCGTGCGTGTGTGTGTGTGTGTGTGTGTTGTGTGTGTGTGTGTGTGTGTGGTGTGTGTGTGTGTGTGTGTGTGTGTACCTGTGCCGCGCCTGTGTGAGTGTGTGCATACATCCCTTTATTTGTCTTGCTGTGTACGTGCGTGCGTGCGGACGAGCGTGGATGCGTGCATGGATGCGTACGAGCACGCGCGCGCACGCGAGTGTGTGCGCTCGTGCGTGTGTGAGTGCGCGTGTGCGCGTGCGTGCGTGTGTGCATGCGTGCATGTGTGTGTATACGTACGTGCGCGCGCGCGCGCGCGTGTGTGTGTGTGTGTGTGTGTGTGTTTGTGTGTGTGTGTGTTTGTGTGTGTGTGTGCGTGTGTGCGTGAGTGGGTGGGTGGGTGTGGGTGTGGAAGCGTTTTCACGCAAGTACCAGTATAGTGTTTTAATGCATTAACAAAATTTCGTTCTTGAAATCATAAGCTTGCAATACAAAGATGACAACAACGTGGATTGTCGCGAGAAGAAAGAATTGGTCGAGACTGCATTACGAATGAAATAGGTGATGAATTTTATTTGAGTGACAAAAAAAAAAAAAAAAAAAAAAAGCTTTACGTCAGCGGTTTCTGGCGAAAAGACATCTGAAATACGCTCAGTGTTTAACCTCTATACTTTATAACGTAGAGATTCGGGAAAAAGAAAATAAAGAAGAAAAAAAAAAGAAAAACAAAGAAACAAACAAACCACCCCAAGCGTGCTTATTTGATCCATGTTCATCAAATGAAGCAAGACACGATGATCAGCTCCTTTTGTTCGCGAAATGTTTTCTTGATCAACACACTGAAGTATTGTCGTTAACTTTTTAGCAACGCGACTCTTGCGACTGTTTTTTTTTTCTTTTTTTTTCAATTTCATTGTGAAAGAAAATTCATAACAATGACCGTTTGCTTTTGTTTTTAAATCAGTGATCTTTGATATTTCTAAAGGGGTGAAAGGAAATATATATTGTGTTGTATTGAACTGTGTTTTGTATTGTATTGTATTGTAGTGTGTGTGTGTGTGTGTGTGTGTGTGTGTGTGTGTGTGTGTGTGTGTGTGTGTGTGTAGTTGCGTGCGCCCTTCTACCCTTCCTCCACCCTCTCCCTGACACGCACACACACACACAGACACACACACACACACACACACACACAGAGGGAGAGAGAGAGAGAGAGAGAGAGAGAGAGAGAGAGAGAGAGAGAGAGAGAGAGAGAGAGACGCACAGTCAGGCAGACAGACAGACATAGGCCTACAGATACAATAACAGACTGACACACACAACACACACACACACACACACACACACACACACACACACACAACTATGTAACATTACGGTAAACCCACCAGAACGACAGCACCAAGATCACATATTTGATAATCTGCACCCCGGGCTCGCACTCACACAGAACTCTTGCATGTGAGACAAGTACGGACTAGATCTCCACCAGATGAACTGCAATCTCTTAAGAACTGGCCATAAAACTCAGAGGATTCTGCACCGCCTTCCCTGCCCCATTACCCTTTAAATAGTAATCTCGGACAGGTGTGGGAAATGGTCGGGGATTTGGAAGGGAGATAAA
>CM065718.1:84951525-84966525 GCA_033310375.1 Conus canariensis
GAGAGAGAGAGAGAGAGAGAGAGAGAGAGAGAGAGAGAGAGATGTAATATAAAATGTCATGACATAACGAGACATAATATATGATATAACATGTATTATATAATGTAATATCATTTGATATAATACAATATCATATAACATAATATATAGTATAACATGGCATAATATAACATAATATAACGTGATAAAATATGATGAAATATGATATGACATGATACAAATTAATATGATATGATATGATGTAATATAGCATAATGTAACATGAGATAACGTAATAGAATAGAAGAATGTAATGTAATGCAATATAAGATAATGTGATAGAAGAGAATAGAATAGAGGAATGTAATGTAACATAGGATAACGTAACAGAAAGAAGCTAGGAAAAATACACATGGAATGCGAACCAGGTACTCAAGCAGATCGCACATGCGGTTAACACTACCAGAGAAAACACTGTGTCACCAGAAACCCCAGCCACATCATTCTACACGGGAGGAGGTCACATAGCATCGTCTGAAACAGCAGTGATATCAAGAGCATAGAGTCACGGTTTACTGTCTGGAAAGAATGGATGACTGGAAGTGCGCAACAGACCTTCCAGAACGGGAAAATTATCCCGGGATCTCCGCCTTGGCTTAAGGCTGTGTCAGGCCAATTGACAGGCTAGAACACCAAGGCTACATCAAAATGTTGTTATGCTCTGCACAGTTATGCGGGGATTGTCTTCAGTTGTGACAAGCTTCTAACGTAACATTATCAGCCTCCAAAATCCCCCGAAGTCGGAGTGTGGCTGCCCACGTGGCGGGGTAATCAAAAACGGTTATACACGTAATGTTCTCATCCCCAGCGGATGCATTTGTACCATAGTGTTCAAGTGCTTCGGCTGTTCGGATGATCCCTGGAGTCTTTCAGCCAAGGTACGACAACAACAACAACATCATCCAGGGATCATCAGGACGAGTGGCATGAGACCGGGTACTGAACTTCACTAAGGATCTTTAAAACAACAGACTCTGGTGGATCTCCTTGCGACATACGAACACATGATGGAACGAGCTCCTATGTACAAGACTGTACATCAGTCCAGCCAGCAGCTTGAGGAAATCCGGTTTCAAAGCTCGTCTTCGATATAGAATTTGGAGCGAGGCAGGGTGTAAGCTCATCAGCCTGTGACGTGAGAGAAACAGCTCTGAATTTCTGGTAAGAAGGGAACTAGGATCCTAAATGCGAAGGCAGAGGCAGCTGAAAAGAATTCCATCTGGATCTGGTCGAGGAGGAACAAACGTGAACTTTTTTCTTTTTTTTATTTCCATTTTTCGTCCTCCCTTGCATTACATTCTCTTTGCTCAAATACAACTTGGGTAAATTAAACGCATGTATATTCCAGTAATTTCCACGAACATGGAATTTGACATAGCTGATAATGTCAATAACATGAACAGAAAAACAATAGTCACCATACATTGCTTTGATACATCATTTCATCATTTCAGTTAATTTCAGGAGTTAACATTTTTACAAGGGTTTTCTTTTCTCCCCTTTTTCCCCCTCTCTTTCTTTCTTCCTCCTTCCTCCCCCCTCCCTTCTCCCCTTCCCGTCTCCCTCCCTTTCCTCTCTCTCTCTCTCTCTCTTCTCTCTCTCTCTCTCTCTCTCTCTAGGAAAAAAAGAAAAAACCGAGAAAAGAGAAAAGAACCGACAAAGTAAGGTATCGGGACAGATAAACTAACAAATAAAAAGATACGAAAAAAGAAAAATAAATAAACGAACGAACAAACAAACAAAACAAATGCAGAGAACAGAAGGTAATTTACCCTCACACTTACACACACACACACAAAACAGTTCCTTTGTCTATACAGTATACTCAAACTTCACTTTGTCTCATTCTCTCTTTAATCCCACTCCCCCTTCATATGCATCCCCTCCACAAAAGTGAACTTTGTATGGGTTTTATTTCTCAGCATTGAGCTGGTAGGTGTCCGACAGTGTTGTGGGTCAGACATCCTTCAAACAAAAAAGGCAGCGCCTAGAGATGCCCATCCATCCAGAAGTTGCCAGTTTGAATCCCGGCAGAGCTATAAAAAAGAACCACTGTATGGACATCCAAAGAATCAAGACCTAGATACGTCCCTGGTCTCTAGAGTGTAATGAGTTTTGGATGGAATCGCTTGTCTGGGAGGAATTTCTTCTCTGAAGACCTTCTGCTGTCAAGACCTCCCCAGTTTTTTTTCCTACTGACAACTACATGATGCTATACTGCACAACACTACACTACAGTACACTATACTATGCTACATTATGCTATGCTATGCTATGCTATGATATGCTATGGACCTTCTGCTGTGTTCTCCCTAGAATTTCTTCTTGCTGACAACTGTACTATACCTTACACTACTATACAATACTATACTCTACCTCACTCTACTATACTGTGCTATGCTATACCAACACTGCGAGTGTCTGTATCTCTCTGGCATGGTTGACGCCTGGATATATGATGAAAGTAAGCGTAAAGTACGACCCTGTCGTGCAGTCTCCAAAACGTAATGGAAATCAGTAGTATCATCTTCATGATCCTCATCCTCATCAATCAGCATAACAATGTCCTAAATTCTGTAGCCTTCCATGTCCTCCTCTCCTGGGGCCGTACTTACATGTCGTCGGTAACGGGGAAGTGACCTACTTACCTCGTTGTAAGCTCGAATATCCGTTACTTCCGGATCCATATGTCGAGAGTAACCATTAACCTCGTGGTTTGCAGTGGGTGAGGGGTGGGTAACGTACAACGAGGATAAGGCATGAGTTCGCCCTGGGTTAGATCAAAACAAAGATGGCTGCCAACTTTGTGGTTTTTCACCGATGAAGGCAACTATTGCGGAGAAAACCGTATTTTACAGGACAGAACAAATCCATTGGACATGTTCAATGATGAGGAACTTCACGCAAAGTTAAGATTTCGTCGTCACAACATCTTCCAGCTGACAGACACTCCCTGAGAAGACACTGAATTTGATTTGCACAGACTTAGACACGGAACTGGGCCCCCTGCTCTACAACTGTGTCTGTAGCTCCCAAGTTCGTCTGCTACGATAATTGGCTTTGCTCTTGGTGTGTGTGTGTGTGTGTGTGTGTGTGTGTGTGTGTGTGTAGGCTAAATCTGTCTTCGTACTTGTGTGTGTCACTGTTACTTAGTATCAGTGTGTGTATGTGTGTGTGCGTGTGAGTGTGACTTCATCATGTTTATGGCCTTTTAATAGTTTTATGAAACTTGTTTTAGTTAAGCTGCTTTTTCAGTCTTTGTGTGTGTCTGTGTCAGTGTTTGTGGGCATGCGCAGAAGGTTGGGGGTTATTCAAGACATGCGCAGAAGGAGGGAATCCCTCTTTTTATCTGACCTTCACCCTTTACTTTCTAGATACTTCGTAGGTAGAAACCGAGACAAAACCCAGAGGATATAGCTATGAAAGTAGAAGGCGTTTAACCTACAGGGTTTGTACCCAGGAGTTAATCTTGTTGTAGAAGTAAATTTACCGACGACATGTAAGTACGGCAGCAGGTGACCCCAGTTTCGATTTTCTCTTTACATATATGTCCTTGCTGAGGTTCTGTCGGGGTCACCAGTATTTGGCAAGTTTAGTGAGATTGCCTTTGACGGACGAAATGGCACCTCTCCGGAGGAAGAGCTCACTCACGTAGGCTTCGCAACTAGGTAATCATTGTAGTCAGAAAAAAAACTTAGAAGGTGGTGTCCTACGTATGGTACACCAGACACAGCACTACTGAGCTCCACTGAAATTAATCGGCAGCAGTGCAGCGCCTTCTCCGGTGGGTTACCTAAAGACGACTTGACATTGATTGCTCGCCCCTTTGTAATGCAGGTTCCGGCACGGGGAACGAGACAACAAACAAGCAAACAAGCGTTTACTTGAGAAAAGTATGCTGCACATATTACTGAGACCTGTGCGGGTTTTGTGAGTCAACAAAATCTGCTTTTGAACGGTCCACAGTACGGCCCCAAAAAGGCAACGGAGTGGCGCGATCCGGCTGTCCGTTTATCAGACGTTTTATGTTGCTTTTTGTTTGTTTGTTTGTTTGTTCTCGGTTTAAATTTTGTTTTCTTTGTCATCCGCTAGTTTGTTGACTGACCTTTTGTTTGGTCATGCTATTGTTTTTGTTGTTTTTCGGCGCTATGCTTCGCCTGGCGATTATCTTTTTTGAGCTGCATTCATATTGCCTTGCCAGACAGTTCTATGTTTCGCTTCAAGCGCCTCATGTGTTACATTAATTCATACTATTTTCATGGCCTCAAAAAACAACAACAAACAAACAAGACAACAACAACAAATAAACAAACAAAAAGCCACAAACAACAACAAAAAACAAACAGTCAACCAAGCAACCAAGCAACCAGACAAACACCCCCGCCCCAAGAAACAAACAAACAAAACACCCAAAAGTTCAAGCTATTGAAAACCACATAAGTGGCTCGACGGCAGTGCAGTGTCTCCTCCGTCTGGTTGACTGATAACAGTCTGACGTAGATTACTCTGTTCAGACTGCAGGCAGTGTGACCGCAAAAAAAGCCACCTGTATGCAGCTGTGCAGGGAGCGGCTGAAATGACCGGCGAGCGAGTTGTTTTGCTGATGAAGCATGGATAAAAGGACACAGCAAAAGAAAAGCACAAGAAAAGTAATACCCTCACCCTAACGAAAAAAAAAAAGAAGACATTTCCTAAAACCCTTCACCAGCTCTTCTACTCTACCCTCCCCTACCCCCTTCCCCCGCAAAAAAAGACACACACACATACACGCACGCGCGCACGGGCACACACACAAACATTAAACACACCACACACACACACACACACCACACACACACACACACACACATACACACACACATACACACACATTCACACGCTTAGCCACATATACAAACACAGATATAGACACACGTACACACACACACACACACACACACACACACACACACACACACACACAACACACACACACAAGACTCAAAGACACATGCAAAAAAACATACACACACACACACACTCACGTACGCACGCACTCACGCACGCGCGCGCGCGCGCGCGCGCACACACACACACACACACACACACACACACGCACACATACACACACACACACACACATGACCATATCCCAAAGGAGACTGGCTGCTAGCTCAGCCATTTTGACTCGGGTTGTGACGTCACTGACACCACAACGACCGACAACTCTTTCATTTTTGGTTTTTCCTTTGTGATTGATCACCCTTGGCAAAGAGAGGGCCAGCATGTCGCTGCTGATGCACTTTTCTTCCTTCCTTCCTTTCTTTCTTTCTTTTTTTTCTTGTTTTTAACTCTTTTTTTTTCCTCTAACGCCAGCTGTCTAAGTGGCTTTTGGTTTAGTGCTTCTCAACAACGTCTGATCCAGACTTCAGCTCTCCGGAAAGATTTAATGGGCTTGACTCAGATTTTTCTTCTGAATTTTAGCAAGCTGACTGGTTGACCCTCGTAGCAATTTTTTTTTTTTTTTTTTTTTTTTTTAAACCACATTCAAACTGTGGGTTCCCATTCCTGTGACATCTTGCGTCACAGTGCTTTGTGTGCCCCGTGGTTTAGAGGGTGTCATACATAACTGGGCGGTCATAGCGCTGTATCTTTGAGATGGAGGGCGGGAGGCAGGTTTGGACTCTGGTGATGGGGCGTGGTGGTGGTGAGGAGAGGGGGGAGATTTACGATTCACGAAGGATTTAATGTGTGAGGCTTTGTTCCCTAAATTTACATTGGGAGTATGAGGAAGGAGGAGGTCGATGGATAACTGAACAATACCAACACACACACACACACACACACACACACACACACACACACACACACACACACACACACACACACACACAGAGAGAGAGAAAGAGAGAGAGAGAGAGAGATGATGATGATGATGATGATGATGATTTTATTTCCAAGGGTAACAGATAAGCAGACAAATGCTTTTTTTCATCCGGCCCTTGCCCCGTTAAGGGACTAAGTATGACTAGTGACTAAGACTTACAAAACTTTTAACAAACACACATATCTTCACAACATTAAAAAGTTCATCCATTAACAGTTAAGGCGTAGATGACTTTAAAAGGAAAAAGAAACGATTTAAACAACAAACAAGAATAAAGAAATTGATTACAAAGAAGAAAAGAATCAGCACACACAGATATGGAATAAGCGATCCTCCTATCGAAGGGGAGAGAGAGAGAGAGAGAGAGAGAGAGAGAGAGAGGAGAGAGAGAGAGAGAGAGAGGAGGAGAGAGAGAGAGAGAGTTACATTCCTTTTGTAAAAAATAACATACAACAAACTGCTAAGGATGATAATCAGACAATTACAATGCATCAATAATATCAACATTTGTTCTTTCTTTTACATTTACATGATGTGGTTATAACGCAAAACGAGAACGAACAATCAGTTATCACTAAGCAGCTATAAATTCCTAGCATCAATAATCATAACACTTATTTTTCATGATGTGTGCGTGTGCGTGTGCATGTGCGCGCGCGCGCGCGCGCGCGCGCGCGTGTGTGTGTGTGTGTGTGTGTGTGTGTGTGTGTGTGTGTGTGTGTGTGTGTGTGTGTGTGTGTGTGTGTGTGTGTGTGTGTGTGTGTGTGTGTGAGAGAGAGAGAGAGAGAGACAGAGAGAGAGAGGCCATTATTATTTACCTTCCCCTTCCATCTTTTTTGTTTTCTTTTCGACCATTCATACACTACCCAAAATTATAATTATTAATTAAGCGACAATCCATCGAAACGCAGCCGTAATTAACGAAGAAGAGAGAGAGAGAGAGAGAGAGAGAGAGAGAGAGAGAGAGAGAGAGAGAGAGAGAGAGAGAGAGAGATTATAATTCCATTTTCCTATCCAAAATATCACATGCTAAACATTACTATAAATTTGAATAAAGAGCAATACATCAATATGATCAACAGTAATCCGGACACACATTTATCACCTTGCAGTTACAGTGCTCGAAGAAATCAAAGTATTAAGACATCAATCAATTAGTGACAATGCACCAATAAAACCAGCGACCACAACAGTCATTCATCATGATATAATTTCAATCATTAATAAAACCGATAGTAACCATATCTCTCATTTATCATTATCTGGTTTTAAAAACATCAGTGGAAAGGAAACGGCGTATCAGTTTAATATGCAGCAAAACAGAGGGTGTGCCCTGGTATATGTATTTTGTCCCTAATAACAATGGTCTGCTGTGAAATGTGTAATTAGTTTTTCCCTGAAGGATTCTGTAATTTGAGTACATCGGAAATGTAGTGGAAGTGAATTCCAAACCACGCTACCTGAGTAAGATAAGCTTGATTTAAATAGATCTATTCTAGGTGTGGGAACCTGGAATTTGGTTGAATCCCTAGGGTTTATGCTAAATTTGGACTGAAGAGTTTGTGGTGCTAAACCCAATGCAAATTTTTGCATTAGCAGACATTTGTTGACAGCAAACATTTCTTGTAACGGAACAGCCCCCGCTTTAGTATAATCCCCTTCACTAAGACTAGATGATTTTAATAGGACTGCTTTAAGTGCTCTTTTGTAGACACTCGTAAGAGGTTTCATGGCATTAGCACTAGCAGAATCAAATAGTGTTGAACAATAATTGATCGAAGAGAGAACATGTGCGTGTAGGAACAATTTCCTGGGATGAAGGTTTAAGAAATGCTTAATCTTGCACAGCTGATATGTTTGTCTGGATATTGATTTACATAAACTGCAAAGGTGATAAGACCAAGAAAGATTATTATCAACATATACGCCTAGAACTCGATGGCTATCCACCACTTCAATTTCCTGAAGATATCAGTATTCTTCTGTAATGAAGTGAAAACAGCTTCCAAGCTGGAGCTACTTGTATGGACAGTGGTATCATCACAAAAGAGTTCACATGAATCCTCAATATAAAGAGGGAGATCATTTATATAAACTGAGAACAGCAACGGACCTAACACAGAACCCTGGGGTACGCCATGTTGGATAGGTAGCTTCTCTGATAAATTGTTGTTGACACAAATGATTTGTTGACAGTCTTCTAGGAATGATGTTATCAGTTGGAAGGTATTTCCTGTTATACCATATGATAAAAGCTTCCTGCATAACAATTTGTGGTCAATGACATCAAAAGCCTTTGCAAAATCAACAAACAGTGCGCCACAATATTTATTCTCATTAACACTGGCTAGCCATTGATCTACTAGGTTTGTAAGCGCTGTATGACAAGAATGATTTTTCCTGAATCCTGATTGATTTTTGATCCTGATTGATTGATTGAGAGAGAGAGAGAGAGAGAGAAGAGAGAGAGAGGAGAGAGAGAGAGAGAGAGAGAGAGAGGAGAGACGACAGATAACTGAACAATACCAAGTGTGTGTGTGTGTGTGTGTGTGTGTGTGTGTGTGTGTGTGTGTGTGTGTGTGAGAGAGAGAGAGAGAGAGAGAGAGAGAGAGAGAGAGAGAGAGAGAACAATGAACAATGAACAACATTTTAATTCCTTCAGGCCACTAGCCCATAGAAACAGGGTCAAGGTGCAAAATCAGTATGTCCGTAGAGATAAACATAAAAAAAGGGTCAAGGTCGGGATGTAACAACATGGCGACGTGTTTTTGTTCCGCTGAGTCTTGAAAGTAAAAAAAAGTACAACTACGTTGTCCCAAGCAAGGTGGGGAAGACCTGCACCATGCCAACCTGAGAGAGAGAGAGAGAGAGAGAGAGAGAGAGAGAGAGAGAGAGAGAGAGAGAGAGAGAGAGAGAGAGAGAGAAGACGACAGTTAAGTGAACAATACCAAATGAGAAAGAGAGAGAGAGAGAGAGAGAGAGAGAGAGAGGAGAGAGAGAGAGAGAGAGAGAGAATAGTGAACAATACTAAATGAGAGAGAGAGAGAGAAGAGAGAGAGAGAGAGAGAGAGAGAGAGAGAGAGAGAGAGAGAGAGCAATACACCATAAAACCATTTTGAAACAGCTCCATTCAATGATCCAGGAAGAAAGAAGGAAAAAGAAAAATCCACAGACGTACATTTTCTCGCCTACAAGGAACTCGCGGAACATTTTAGTATTTAGTATAATCCTTTGCATATTGTTGACTTGATATTTCTATTTTGTTGTCAATGATTGAAAATCATGTAAGAGAGAGAGAGAGAGAGAGAGAGAGAGAGAGAGAGAGAGAGAGAGAGAGAGAGAGGAGAGGAGGTGGATGCGAGGGAGGGAGAGATAGGGAGGGGAGGGGAGGGGAGGAAGTGAGGGTCACGAGGAGGGGGGAGGTGAGGGTGGAACGGATTTGCAGGTCAACGCCTGTGCAGATCTGCCTGACATTTCTCCCCGTCCACGTATCTTCTCCGTCCTTCATGTGCACACACGTGCGGTGAGGTGACGATCAGATGCGCACGTGAGAAATCTCACAAGCTTTGTCAGTGTTAGGCCGGGTCATGGAAACCCGAACATATCCGTGGAGCACGAAAGGAGAGGATCTGGGTACAGTCCAATATGGTTGAACCTCTAGTCGCCCTCTGAAAACACCTTGAGAGACACTTGGACAGCAACGACAACACTATTGCATATGCCTAGAGACAATGTTTGTCTGAACTACTCTACGAAAAAATAATACGAAAAATATGAAGAAGAAAGAGAAAAACAATTAAAAAAGAAGAAGAAGAAGAAGAAGAAGAAGAAGAAGAAGACAGAAAGGGTGAAGGAGAATAGCAAAGAAGAAGAAGAAGAAGAAAGAAGAAGAAGGATTTTGACAGTGAAACTTTATATATCGGATGTCTTCTTAGATTATTATCACAGAATTTCTATACGTAAGCCACAAAACACACACACAGAAACACACACACACACACACACACACACACACACACACACACACACATTGAGAGAGAGAGAGAGAGAGAGAGGAGAGAGAGAGAGAGAGAGAGAGAGAGAGAGTTCACCATTGTCTTAACACATGAAAAGATTTAACGAGGGGCTGAGAAAACGAGCGGCCCTTAAGCATCCCTCGGATTTTATGCTCCCCTCTTTTCGATGCCAATTATTGAACATTTGACAGTTAGGCCTAGCTCAACCCGACAATTCGTCATCAAAAGTCAATTAGCGGAGTCAACGGCCAGCAGAGATCGCCGCAGAGTTGAAAACAAAAAAGGGGAAAACAACCCTGCGTCTTGTTCTTCACAGACAAGATGGCTCCTCTCCCCCTCCCTCCCTCCCTCTCTCTCTCTCTCTCTCTCTTCATCACACCCTCCCCCCTCCTCCCCACCCAACTCCCACCCCTCTCTCCCAAAGGAGACGCGAAGAAAATTTCCTCGGAAACCGAAGCCGTTTTAAGCATTATCACCTTCAAGTCAAACGTTTACACGGCTTGACAGCCACCCATAAGAGCCTTTCCTTGTCTGGGCGCCCGGATGATGATTTCTGCGCATGATCGGAGTTGTAAGACGCCATGACGGAGCCCGAAGACTAGGGGCAAGGCAAGAGAACGAACACCTTGTGCACGGGGCGCTTCGTGCTGCCCCCGTGCTTTTTGGCGATTAACGCTTCCCCGTGGTCTGCGGAGCCCCGCTGATGAACTGAATTTCATTATTCCGCTCTTCTTCTTGCATTTAGTCAGAGAGTTTTGGCCCCCAAAGTTGCTTAGGTGCTTCGCTGGGCCTGCTAGGGTTTTTTGTTTGTTTGTTTGTTTTTTTGTTTTTTGTTGCCTTCCTGTTTTTTTTGTTTGTTTTTATTTCGTTGTGTTGGGGTTTGAAGACAGGCTGGCGAGAAGGAAGTGTAGAGGAGATAAAAAGCACATGAAACTGGTCCTTAGAGAGAGAGAGAGAGAGAGAGAGAGAGAGAGAGAGAGAGAGAGAGAGAGAGAGGAGGTGATGGAGAAGGAGAAGGAGAAGAAGAAGAAGAAGGAAAGGAGAGTTACATTACTGAACTTTTTTTCTCTCACTTATCCCAAGCTTTAAAAAGAAAGGCTAAAGAGAAAGCATTTCTCTCTCTCCCTCTCCCTCTCTCTCTCTCTTTCCACACAGATGAACACACACACACACACACACACAACACACACACACACACACGGACGTTTTCCATGTACAGAACCAGGGGGTATAGCTAAAACTGAGCCAAAAAATTCTGGACAAGACGCCGAAGATTCTATACAATCACAGACATTTAAAGAAACTCGACAATTTGAGACGGGACAGAAAATTATCAAATCCTTGTACCGTATTGAATAAATCCTGTGCTGAGTCATAAAATCCAATAGGACGCAAATAAAAGAAATAAACAGGTACAAGTTCGCCATTTCTTTATTTATTTAAAAAAAAACAAACAAACCCTACCTATCAGGACCTGTGGAACCTGATCGACAGATGTGAATTGATGCATGGATAGCAAAATAGTTATTTAAAAAAAAATCAACTAATTTTGCAATTAAAGTATATCTATACGACCTATCTTTCTGCCAGTCGCAAAACGTCGATTTTGTGTTTAATGACGTTGTTGCACAGAGCACTGAGACAGTGGGTGAAATGTAGTACAGCACTTGATATGCTGTCATACACATCCCTTGCAAAAATTCTATTGGATCTATAATCTAACCCGTTTCATTCCACATGTTCACCGTTATGTCACACCATCATTCTGTTCTCTTCTTCGGGTAGACAAGGAGAAAATGTCCATGAGAACATCACAAACACCCCTCTGCCATCAGGTTAAGAATGTGCAGCACTAAATGTGGCAGTCTCCCTGAATGACTTATTTTATGTAAAAATCCAAAATCAAGCCATACCATTTAGATCTGATCAAAGTGGTGAAATAGTTGTGTTCAGACGATGTCCAGTGTAATTACATGGCTTCACATGGTGAGAAGGTCTGGTTTAATAAACATGTTGCCATTATCATTGTGTTGAGACAATTCTAAGGTTTACTGGATTTGCGTAGACTTTGTTAACTATTATTCTTTCTTTTTTGTTGAATTTTGTCAGCTATTTGTTCTTTCTTTTTTGTTGAACCTCGTTAACTATAGTTCTTTGTTTTATGTTGAATTTTGTTACCTATTGTTCTTTTTGTTGAATTTTGTTAACTATAGTTCTTTGTTTTATGTTGAATTTTGTTACCTATTGTTCTCTTTTGTTGAATTTTGTTAACTATAGTTCTTTGTTTTCTGTTGAATTTTGTTACCTATTGTTCTTTTTGTTGAATTTTGTTACATATTGTTTTTTTTTCTTGTCCATGTGTTCTCATGACTTAGAGAACACACATCTCTTAAAGAACTTCACTGGTTCCCGATAAAACATCGGTGCCAGCACAAGATTGTAGTTCTCGTGCACCACGGTTTGATGAGTCACTTTCGCGGTATTTGTCCACCTCGCTCATGTATACTATTATCCCTGCTCGCTTCGTTCTTCTTCTTGTTCCTTCCTGCTTTTTGTTTTCATTTCGTTGTTTTGGGGTTTGAAGACAGGCCGGAGAGGAAGATGAAGAGCATGGGAGAAATCAGTTTTAGTTTCTCTGCTCCATGTGTCTGAAACTTGCAGTAATCACGTCTACGCAACATCTCATCTTTGCCCCAGATTAAAGGTAGCCCTAAAACATTTGTTTCTCCGACATGAAGTCTCCGGAGCTGTGTTATTAGCTTTTGTGGCGGGTGGAGGGTTTAGTATGAGGCCAGGAGGCGGGGGTGGGGGGTGGGGGGAGGAAATGTTTTAATGCGCGTTTGAATCCAGTGATTGGTGAATTATAGCATATCACATTGCTGAATTAAGGTTTTGGGAATTAATAAAAACCAGACAAAACTGTTCATCGTCATTTTCTTTATTTCATGTCTCTAGACTCTTTCGGAGAAGTGTGCTCAGACACACACGTGGAACCTAAAGAAATGAAGAAAGGATGTGAGATATGCATACAATTTCATAGTCAGAAAAAGAAAATCGACGCAAAAGCCTCCACAGTATTTCAAGAGAGAAATGCAATTATACTGAGAGACGTGACACCCAACAACAGACTGTTGCTAGCTCTTCGACGATCAACATTCAAATGTTTACCCATACATTCAAATTCTGAGTCAGATTCGTATTCGTCTTCCTGTCTCCTGTGTCCTTCTTCTTCTCCTCTAAAACCATCGCTTTGTGATGCCACGTCTGCGACAGGCTTAAGGATTTGTGGTTCCATTGTTTCAGATCTCTCCAATCTCAGCTCTCACCAGACAGATGGGGGTGTTGTCAGGAATTATGGCATCGTCCGCATCAGATCACACCTCTCCGAGTACCCGATCTCGTCTGCTTGTATTTGTCTTGGTTATCATCTTCATCTCCTGTGTCGTTCGAACTCCCTATTAACGACAGTTGGCACTCTGTTGGCAGTCAGTGTGGTTTATCAGGCGGATCACTGGACGAAGCTGGGTGTTGCGGAGAAGCGTTGGCAGAGGCGTGAGCCAAGTGGAAACAATGACCCGTTTCTCCCAACACGTGCCGAGATCAGATTACAAAGTTCTTCAACCCAGTTCCTGGTGGAACAGAGAGAAGGTGACTGGTCTGGATGCCCCCACCCCCACCCCCTCCCCCTCCCAGCCCCATCGCTTTCCCCACCCCTCTGATTCCCATATCCCCATACTCCATTCCCTCTTTTAGCTGTACTGGAGGGGGGAAGGGAACCATAGAGTTATGGTGGGTGTGTGGGGATGCTTATCCCCCTTTTCGTCTGTTTTGATTGTGGACAATTAGTTCCCGTCATCTACTTCATTCATACCCTTCTTGCCTCCAGACCCGAGTCTGCCGCCATTCCCTCTTTCCTTAAACTCTCTTTCACCTCTTTCGTGAGTTTTCGCTTCTGTTGGCATGTTGTGGCTTATCCACTCTTCTCTCCCTTCGTCCTCCTCTAGGTCGTCAGTCTCCTTTCCGCCGATTGGCTCAAACCTCTTTAACAATCTCAAATGCCCCCGCCCACATCCGGTCGGTCTTGCATCCGTAAAACGCCTCCAAGTCCTAGCCCACAATGTCTCTGTACATGAATTCATGCCACAATGTTTTCAAATCCAACTGTTTTATGATATCAAATCCATATTAATTCAGATTACAAGTGTGATCTCTACAAAAGAATATGTGGTCGATAGCCTTGTATAAAACTTTACAATGATGTGTAATACGACCTCGACAAAAAAAGGCGACTCTTGAAGCCTGCACAAGTGAACAGCTAAGTCATCTGCCATTGCATTTGTCGTGCTTTATTTTCATAGATCTCTTTGTTCGTCTGGCCAGCAGAAGACCTTTGAATTCAAACGCATTGCGTGTCATTGACTTGCCTGCCCCTGATATTTCATTCATCTAGCAGACCAGAGATCCTTTGCTGTTTCCTTGCTTTCTCTTCCGGTCAGAAGCCAATCATCCACTGACCCGTCATGATATCATCTTTATACAGCTTTTCAATAGAAAGACGCGTGAAACTAGCTGATTAGGCGGTTCCTCGCCCGAGAAAGTTAAAAAAAAAATGTTGAACAATTTAGTAGAGCGGGGAAACAAGTGCAGGCGAACAGTTCCACCGTCATTACTTGACAAAGATTATAAAAGATAAATAAAGAGGGGGGGGGGGGGGGGGGGGGGGTGGTTAAAAAGGAAATGAAAACTAAAATATAGGGAAATATAATATTACAATTATTCAGCCCTTCACTAGCAGCATGGGAACCATTGTAATCCATCTTGAAGACAGAGCCATTCATATTTCCTGCTCCGAGGCCTTTCGGCCGCTGGATCGGACTCATCAAGGAGGCAAGGCTAATTGTATCTGCGCTCCCTTGGCGTCAAATGGAGATATACCGCCGTTTATAATTCTGGGGTATTCTCAACACCACCAAGGGTTCAAAGATTTTTATTCAGACCGAAACGTTGTGGAATGTGACGTGTGTTCAATGCGTATTTGATACAATTCACGAAGTTTGATAGTCTAACTCCCTCAAAGTT
>CM065718.1:84969025-84971525 GCA_033310375.1 Conus canariensis
CACAGAACAGTCTTGCATCAAAAGCGGGCTCCATATAGAATAGCCTTGCCTGTAAACGGCGTTCCACACAGAGCAGTCTTGCATCAAAAGCGGGCTCCATATAGAATAGCCTTGCATGTAAACGGCGTTCCACGCAGAGCGGTCGTGTATTTAAAGGTGGATATACACAACGCGGTCATGCAAGTGCAGCTTCGCACACACACAAAAATGTTTTTTTTTTTTTTTTGCATTTAAAGGCGGCTCCACACAGAGCAGTTTTGCATTATTAAAAGGCGGCTCCACACAGAACTATTCTGCATTCAAAGGTAGCTCCTCCACACAGAGTGGCTGGCCTTGCGGTTAAAACGGCTGTTCACAGTAGGTCTTGCGTTTAAGGTTCGTACCAGACAGAGTGAACTTATATCTAAAAGTAGCGCCACATGAAAAAGTCTTCCCATTAAAGGTTCCACACAGAGCGGATACACACGTATCATTGGTACCAAATACAGCACGCATTTCAAAGGGGAGCCACGGCAAACAAGCATGCATTTAACGGCATAACCACGCACAGCAGCCGAGCATTCTAAAATGATCCCACAGACAGCGACAAATATTCTGCAGGGGCCTTTACAGAAATGTCATGCATTTGAAGTTGGCTTCACACGGAAAGGACTCGCATTTAAGGGGGCTCCATACAGACCTAGGGACAAATTGAAAGTAAACGTCATGCAGCGTGGGCTTGCCGTTTTAAAGGCGGCTAGACACAGAGCAGACATGTATTTGAAGGCAGATCGGTGGTACAGGCATGCATGCATTTGAAGGTCGCTCCACACAGATCGGGGATATTCTTAAAGCCGGCTCCAAACTGACCGGACATGCGTTGAAAGACAGATCCATGGTGTGGGCATGGAATCAAAGGCGGTTACATACAGACATGGATTGGAAAGCGGCCCCAAACTGACCTGGCATTCATTTAAAGATGGCCCCACAGAGAGCAAGAATACATATAAAGGTGGCTCCAAACAGAATGGGAATGCATCTAAAGGTGGCTCCACACAGAACGGGAATGCATTTAAAGGTGGCTGCACACAGAATGGGAATGCATATGAAGGTGGCCCTGCAAAGAACGGGATTGCATATAAAGGTGGTTCCACACGGAGCGGCAATACATATAAAGGGGGCTCCACACAGAACGGGAATGCATATAAAGGTTGCTCCACACAGAACGGGAATGCATATAAAGGTTGCCCTGCACAGAACGGGAATTCATACAAAGGCGGCCCCCACATACAGCGAGAATTCATATAAAAGTAGCCCCACAGAGAGCGAGAATTCATGTAAAAGTGGTCCCGCACAGAACGGGAATTCATATAAAGGGGGCCCTGCATAGAGCGATAATTCATATTAAGGTAGCCCCGCATCGAACGGCAATCCATGTAAAAGTGGTCCCACACAAAGCAGGAATTCATATAAAGGTGGCTCCAGACAGAGTAGATACCCGTTTAAAAGTGGTTCTAAACAGATCGAGCTTGCACTCACGTAGACTGAACATGCATCTGAAGAAGGCTCTACACAGAGTAGACTCGCATTAAAAGGGGCTCCACAAAGAGCGGGCACAGATTTAAAAGTAACCACACACAGCATGACATCCATAGCGAGCGGGATGCACATAAAGGTAGCTCCACACAGAACGGGCATGCCTGCGTACAGAAGTGGCTCCCCTTACAGCAGGAATGAATTTCAATTTAGCTACAGTAAAAAAAAAAAACAAAACTGGGATGCATTTAAATGTGACTCCACACTGAGTAAACACATTATTAAAAAAAAAAAGATCTACACACTAAGTGGATGAACATAAAAGGTGAATTCATACAGTCAGGACATTCATTTAAAGGTGGCTTCATACAGATCGGCCACGCATTTAAAGTGGCTCACCGAGCACTACTGACATGCATGGGTTTGTATAGTGTACAGAAGCATTTTAACAAACCTAAGAAACATGCATTTAAAAGAGGCTTGAGACTTTCAGGTCATGTATTTAAAGGGGGTTGTATACAGAGCAGGTACCTTTACCAGTGCGGGCAAGCATTTGAAACGGATCCCTTCAGCGTGAGCGAGCATTTAAAGAAGACTTCACACGGTGAGAGTATCACACATCACAATACAGACATGAGTTTGGCAACAACTTGTTCTGAAGTACCTCGCGCCGGGAAGACATCATTTTCACCATCCACAATTCGTGCATACATAAAGATACGGCTTCACCGACAGGGAGCTCCAAACACCTTTAGAGTAAAGTAATTATACGAACAGGTCTTCTTACTCATGCTGCTAATGGTACCTGTTCACCTAGGTCATCTGTAAACAAGAAGTACATGGAACAAACATGAAAACTACCCCCACCGCCTGTTCCTCTTCACAACCCCTAGTCCCCCAAAAGGGAGTTCCAAAGCTTGTCCATACACCAGAGTCGATACATATAAGCCACATTAACAGCAGAAGAAAGGAACGAACTCAAATT
>CM065718.1:84976525-84986525 GCA_033310375.1 Conus canariensis
ACAAAAACGGTCACACACGTAATGTTCTCATCTCCAGCTGATGTATTTGTATCATAGTGTTCAAGTACTTCAGCTTTTCGGATGATCCCTGGAGTCTTTTAGCCAGTATACGACGACAACAACAACAACATCTGTCTCTCTGTCCCTGCCTCTGTCTCTGCATCTCTCTCTCTCTCTCTCTGGCTCTCCCTCCCTCCCTCCCTCCCCTCTCTCTCTCTCTCTCTCTCTCTCTCTCTCTCTCTCTCTCTCTCTCTCTCTCTCTCTCTCTCTCAGTGAAGTCAGTTGTTGTCGTCGTCATCATCATTATATTACTGTTATTATATTGATTTCTTTATTTCCTCTTCGTCCTTCTTGTCATGCTCAGCTCCCCTCTCTTTTCTTCTTTGCTTCTTACATTTTGCTTTGTCGTCTTTCCCATCACGTTTTTTCATTTTCAAGATAGTTTCGTGTCTCTTCCTCCTTTGTGATTATTTGCTGGCTATAAAATCCATCAAGTCAGGTCATTGCACACTTCTATCAAACCCGCAAAAAATGACAACAAAATAACAAAACAAAACCCAGACAAAAAAAAATTACAGCACTTGTGTGAGTGTGATGGGAAAACGCCATCGTCTTTCTGTCTGTCTTTATCTTTGTCACATACATAATAACACACAAACTCAAACACATTCGACGCACGCACACACGCACGCAGATTTACACTCATGCACGCTGTCAAGGTCGCTAAGCCTGACTCCTTCCCTCCCGTACCAAACTTACCCTATCCCGAACGACCCACAACAAAGAAACACAAGGAGTTTACACCAAACACAAACTTTATTACAACACCCCAAGTAGACATACACCACTTTTACGCTACTACACCCACCCACACAATACCACACACCCCGACCCTACACCACGCATCAACACAAGGCTATTTTCCCCATTTTACTGTACCCATTGTGCAATCACTGCAAATAACATTTGCCCATAACCTCAGGGACAAGTGAGTACTGGAAAACAAAATTTGACTATAACAGCGTCAGAAGAGGCTGCCACAAAACCAAATCAGACAATCTAATTAAGATGGGGAAATCTTCAAAAAAAAAAAAAAAAAAAAAAAAAATAATAATAATACTTTTTTTTTTTAAACAAATAGTGGGACAAAAATGGCAGATGCGGAACGTCGCTGGGGTATCAAAAGGATGCACCAGCAGGGCTCCAAAACACAGACTTTAGTACCGATTAATGAATTTACTTTTCTTTGGAAAAGGGTATCTATCACCACACTAAAATTTTAAATTTTAACAGAGTACGTCCTACCCCACCGTCTCAGTTACAACAATTCATGTTCAATATCACACATAAATCAGCTCATGTCATCCACACTATCCACTCCACACATCCCACACTTTATTTGCACACACCCCCATTCTCTCATTAACACACTAGGGAGCTGTGACTGGCGACCGGATGCCGAGTGTCACCCCGTGAAGACGAAGTTGTGATGAATGACGCAGACTAAGTGCCAGAGTGATGTCGTGTTGCTGGTTTGTCACACTGGCTAACTGTGCTCTTCTGGCACAACCACTTTCCCCGGCTCAGCCTAAATCCCCACAGACACAATTCACCCCCTCGCCCTTCCCCCAGCGTCGCGCCACAATGCGGAAATCTTGATCCCCACACCGCACACCCCTGACCGTGACACAGCAGTCAATACCCACAGACTCAGGTGGAGAGAAAGCGACCACTGATGACAAGGACTGCTGTTAGTGAAGGGCTGCAACCGGCAGCACAGGGTTACAGCTGCGGCGAGGGTTGCAGCTACCGCAAGGAGTTGTAGCTAGCAGTGAAGAGCTGCAGCTGCGGCACAGAGTCGCAGCCGGCAGTGACGATCTGCAGCTGGTGGCACAAAGTTGCAGCTGGCAGTGAAGATCTGCAGCTGGTGGCACAAAGTTGCAGCCGGCAGTGAAGAGCTGCAGCTGCGGCACAAAGTCGCAGCTGGCAGTGAAGATCTGCAGCTGGTGGCACATGCAGCCGGCAGTGAAGAGCTGCAGCTGCGGCACAAAGTCGCAGCTGGCAGCGAAGGGTGGCAGCTGCGGCACAGACTTGCCGCTAGCAGTGAAGGCTGCCACTGGTGGCGAAGGGTGGCAGCTGCGGCACAGACTTGCCGCTAGCAGTGAAGGCTGCCACTGGTGGCGAAGGGTGGCAGCTGCGGCACAGACTTGCCGCTAGCAGTGAAGGCTGCCACTGGTGGCGAAGGGTGGCAGCTGCGGCACAGACTTGCCGCTAGCAGTGAAGGCTGCCACTGGTGGCGAAGGGTGGCAGCTGCGGCACAGACTTGCCGCTAGCAGTGAAGGCTGCCACTGGTGGCGAAGGGTGGCAGCTGTGGCACAGGTTGCAGCTGGCGGCGAACACGGTCACTCTCAAACCAAAACATCACACCGCACCCTGGTCCCCTCCCAGGAGATGCACACCGACACACCGAAACAAACTAAGTCAAGGACATGAGTCCACAAGTACCTAGTATTCAGGCATAAGCCTCTCAAACAAATCTGGCACAAACGCCTTACCGCAACCAGCTCACACGCTGCTACCACGAGTGGCCCCCAACTTCCCTCTCAACCGAAGGCGGGGTGAACACCAGTCACACAACACAAACCTGACACACGACACACTGCGTTTACACTGCCACCGCGAGGGCCCCACTCCGCAATTAGGAACACCCTCCCAAACCTGTCCTGATAGTCAACAGCTGCAAAACACCCAAACATTCACCCTAGTCTGGTAAAGTTTACACGCCTACGTTGGATGGCGTCACGCTCCTTAAAAGATTATCTGATTAGGGTGACAATATTCCCCTGCAAAGATTGAAAATCCCATTTTAAATCATCTAAATCACCGGCGCCCTAATCAGCTTGTTTCAAAACGAACACCCCAGATACCTCCAGTCCCATGTCCAACTAATCCCTTCCAGCCCAACCCTTGACTTCCAAACAACCAACTTCCAACGTACAACTGCCATTCAACCTACATGCCTACCTCAATATCGCCCTACAATCGACTGAGGTAGTCCGCAACTACGTTCTCCTTTCCTGGAAGTGCTCTCACAGTGAATTGGAATGGCTGCAACTGCAAAGCCCACCGCGTGACTCTTCCACTGGCCGATTTCATCCTCTCCAAGAACTGTAATGGAGAATGATCAGTCATCACCACAAACGGAGTCCCGTACAAATATGACTGAAACTTCTGAATTCCCCATACCACTGCCAAGCACTCCTTTTCCACAATGGGGTAATTCTTCTCGGCAGCACTGAGCTTCCTGCTCGACAAGCGACAACACGAAGTCCGTCTTCATACTCCTGGCAAAGTACCACGCCCAAACCAACCTCTGATGCATCCGTTTGCAGCACGAATACCTTCCCTTGTACTGGCAAATTACAGATTGGTGGCCGACAGAACACGTGCTTAAGTGCCTCGAAAGCCTGTTCACACTCCTCATTCCACTTGACCTGACGTGGCTTGTTTCCCTTGGTCAATTCTGTGAGGGGTTTCGCAATATCCGCAAAGTGGGACACAAATCTGCGGTAGTAGCCTACCAACCCCAGGAAACTTCGAACTTGCTTCTTGGTCTCAGGGCGAGGGGCGTTCTGGATCCGCTCCATCTTCTCCTCTTCTGGTCTGATCTTCCCGCCTCCTATCCTATGCCCTAAATAACCAATTTCCTTGCCTCCTAGTTCACACTTGGATGGTCGTGCCGTCAGCGAACACTCCTGCAATCGTTGAAACACCTCCCGCAATACTCGTAGATGCCCCTCCTGCGTAACTGTAGACACCAAGATATCATCAATGAAATTGTCCACATCATCACTCTGCAGTGGCTGTAATAGGCGTCGCATCATGCGGGTAAACACCGCACCAGACGTACAAAGTCCAAAAGGCATCACCCTCCATTGGAAGTGTCCTTCCGGTGTAGAGAATGCAGTCTTCACACCATCTTCGTCACGCATCGGAATTTGCCAGTATCCCTTCGCCAAGTCTATCTTGCTAAATATTCTCTTCTCTCCCACCTTGGCGAAAAGGTATTCAATGTCGGGAATAGGTTCTGCATCGAACACCATAATCTTATTTAAACGCCTAAAATCACCGCAGAAACGCACCTTCCCATCTTTCTTTTTAACCAAACAATGGGTGAACAATACGGAGATACTGAGGGTTCGATGGCTCCCATTCTCAACATAGCCTGCACCTCTTCCTTTACAGTTTCCCTCTGCGCAAAAGGCACTGGGTATGGCTTCACTCTCATAGGGTTGTCACTGGTCAACTTGATGGAACACGCCTCAAGGTCAGTACAACCTGGTATGTCAGTCAACACTGGTTCGAAGTCTCGCAACAGCTTCCTCAACTGGTCCGCCAACACTCCTTCTTCAGCTAGAATGACCACATCATTGGGACCTTCAGATGCCATCAGGGGTATGGTCGGAATTTCCCTCGTCACCATAGGGGTGACCTCCTCCTCTTCAGGAAGTTCTTGGACGACAACGGCTGCCACATCAACTGGACCCTGCAGCGACTCACGTTCCACAAACTCCTTCAACAAGTTGATGTGGTAGATCCGCTCCTTGTTGTTAACACGGACCTTGTAGTCAGCCTCACCAACTCTCTCCAAAACAAGATATGGGCCCTTCCACGTCAACTCCAGCTTATTCTGCTTAGTGGGTTGCAGGATCAATACCCGGGTTCCTGGCTGTAACGTCCGAGGCTTCGCTCTCACATCAAAACGGCGCTTGTACTTTGCTGCTGCCGACCCCAGGTTCTCCTGTGCCACCGCACATGATTCAGCTATACGATTGCGCAAGGACACCACATACTCAGCCGCAGTCCGAAGCTCCTGGCGCTCTGGCTGACTCCACAAGTCCCTCAGGACCTTCATGGGTCCCCGTACTTTCCGCCCATACAGCAGTTCGAACGGTGAAAACCCTGTACTTTCCTGTGGAACCTCCCGATATGCAAATAACAATGCGGGTATCCACCTATCCCACTCACGAGGTCGTTCCTGGGCTAGTCGACACAACATCCTCTTCAATGTACCATTAAACCGTTCGACAAAACCGTTACACTGAGCGTGGTAAGGTGTAGTCCTCAAACCTCGGATGGACAACAAACGGTACACCTCATGCATCACCTGTCCGGTAAACTGACTTCCCTGGTCCGTCAGCACAGACTCTGGTATACCCGTCCGAGTCCATATGTTGAACGCCGCCTCAGCTACAACTTCTGCCGTAACTTGCCTCAACGGAACAGCCTCAGGATATCTCGTGGCAAAGTCCACCATTACCAGCACATAACGGTATCCACTCTCTGACACTGGAGCAATGGGCCCAATGAGATCCATTCCCACCTTCTGGAAAGGTTCACTGGCTAGTGGCATCCTAACTAGGGGTGCTTTGGGTACCCTACCCTTATCGATGGTCTTCTGGCACGGCACACATGACTGGCAGTACCTCCGTACGTCTCCACACATCCCAGGCCAGTAAAACTCCTGCATGACTCGGTCCTTGGTTTTAGTCACTCCCAAGTGTCCTGACATCGGTATGTCATGCCCCAACCTCAATACTGCTGCCCTAAGTCCCTGTGGGACACAGATCTGAGACAATTCCTCATGAGGACCACTGTACCTCCTAATGAGCACACCCTCTTTTCTCTCGTAAGACACTGCGCCAAACTTAGTGGTGAATTTTAATTTCCGCTCCGAGGCATCCCTAGCATGCTGAAGAGTAGGGTCTCTATTCTGTAGCTCGATCAACTTCGCTGGGGAAGTGTCTAGAACACACTCTTGAACTGATAAAGGTTCAGGACCTTGTTGCTCCCGTTGCTTCTGAGCACGTGTCTGCACTGCTCCCACCAAGGTTGGATTTGCATACACTGGTACTCTAGTCCATTCCCTATCACCATGTCGCCTAGCAAAGTTTCCCACCAAAACATCATGTACAGGACTTGCCATCACTAAGACCTCAAGCTCTCCTCGGACAAAAGGTGTATCCAAGTTCACAACTGCCACAGGCAACAAACTCTGACACTTAGATGATGCTAGCACCACTGGCACCTTCTCCCCAGTGTATGCACTCGCAGGTACAAGCTTCTCTGCCACCACGACATACCCTGCTCCCGTGTCTCGCAATCCATCAACTGGCACGCCATTGACATACACTATACACTTCGGTGAGTATAGCTTCTTAGAGCACACTCCACATAACGCTGGCACAGGTCGACTCTTCTCTTGCATCCCTACCTGCACTACGTTCAACGGGGTCGGTTCAGGGCACTTCCTGGCAATATGCCCGGTCTTCCTACAATTATAACAAACAACTGTAGCCCTGACGTTCGCAGCTCTGTCCTTTATCTGACTCACCGGTTGACCAGGAACACCTCTCTTTGGCTCCTCCAGCCCTTCCTTCCTTGGCTCTCTAGCACCCTTGGGCTCAGCATCTAGGCCACGCCTCTCTAACCTAGCCTCACGACCCATCCTCCTAGCCTCAACCAACACTGTTGCCTCACAAGCAGTCTCATCAACTGTTTGTGGTGACTTCCGCCTAACCTCAACTGTAAGCTCAGGGTTCAACACCGAGTAAAACTGCTCTTGCATAATAAGATCCTTGATGTCATCGGGATTGTCCTCATCCTTGCCTGCAGCAACACACCATAGTGTAAACCATCTCCTCATCCGCTCTAACATCTGGGAGAACGTCTCTGCTGGGTCCTTCTTCACCGAACGAAACTTTCTCCTGTATGCCTCGGCATCCAGCCTAAAGTGACGAAGCAAAGCCGTTTTGACTGTCTGGTATGACCTGAGTTCTGTGGGAGACAGTCGGAGGACAGCTTCCCTAGCCTTCCCTCCCAGAAGTGGGATCAGACGAGTGGGCAATGACGCTTCACTCCAATGACACAGTCCAGCTACTCTCTCGAAGTGTGTGATGAACGCATCCACATCGTCACTGTCCTTCAATGGCTCCATGTGAATATTCTTGACCTCCTCCAACTCTAATTTCCTATTATGATATTCTGCTTCACTTGCCTGTTTACTCTCCTGAATCAATATCTCTCTTTCCCTAAGAGCCTTCTCAGTGCGTTTCAATTCTAACTCTTGCTCACGGGCTTGCCTCTCCTCCTCGTCCTTCCTCTGGAGCCTAGCCTGCTCCTCCTCGTCCTTCCTCTGGAGCCTAGCCTGTTCCTGTTCATGAGCTACCTTTCTTCCTCATCCTTCCTCTGGAGCCTAGCATGCTCCTGCTCACGAGCTACCTTTTCTTCTTCGTTCCGCACCGACTCTGTAACAAATTTTGCAAGGGCTTCACCAGCCAGACCCATAGCGGTACCTAACTGGCCGAATGTCGCATAAACGTCTGCAAACGTTTCCCTCTCGGGCTCTTACTACTTGCTTTAGATTCCATCCCGTCTTCGGGTCGGTATAACGGATTTGCTCTAGTATGCCTAGGCATAAGCTATTAGATACCCCAATCACCAGAGTGTCAAACCAGTGTTATGCAGGTCACCTCACTCACGGATCCAGACACCCATTAGTAACCGAATCACCCGAACTTAAGTGTCCAACACCATCAACCACAACAACTCAGTTCAACACCCATATGTAAACCACCCTAGTCAATGCCAAAGGACAATCACGAATGTCTCCAAATGCACAATCACCAGTTCAGCGAGTTTCTAACACAATGTCATCCAACATCAGCTATCTACATCAACACCCTCAATCCCAATGGCCGTTCAGCACCAATCCAAAATATTACATACCCATGCAGCACACCCACTATGTGACCAACAACCCTAGTGACCAACAACCGCTAGCATATGAAGGATAAACCTCAACAGCATTGTACCAACAGGATATCTTAAACCCTTCCCTCACACAAGGATGTAATCAACTTGCCCTAGCTATTAGCTTCCAAACACTCAACTTCCAAACCACATACAACCAATAACAACATCCATGATCATAACACAAAACAACACAACACAAAACAAATGACAGCAATATGTACAGCCCTGCGTCCAAAGACACAACCTCACAGACTGACACACAAGACGTACCAACCACCCAGGGTTTTAAGTACGCTCCCACCAACCTCCCACACTAGACAAAGGAACAAGACACCCTGCCCTCCAACCACCTAAGCTACCTAACTCCTACCCAACACAAAACCCCAATTAGAAACGTACCCCGCATCTCCACCAATTGTCAAGGTCGCTAAGCCTGACTCCTTCCCTCCCGTACCAAACTTACCCTATCCCGAACGACCCACAACAAAGAAACACAAGGAGTTTACACCAAACACAAACTTTATTACAACACCCCAAGTAGACATACACCACTTTTACGCTACTACACCCACCCACACAATACCACACACCCCGACCCTACACCACGCATCAACACAAGGCTATTTTCCCCATTTTACTGTACCCATTGTGCAATCACTGCAAATAACATTTGCCCATAACCTCAGGGACAAGTGAGTACTGGAAAACAAAATTTGACTATAACAGCGTCAGAAGAGGCTGCCACAAAACCAAATCAGACAATCTAATTAAGATGGGGAAATCTTCAAAAAAAAAAAAAAAAAAAAAAAAAAAACAACTTTTTTTTTTAAACAAATAGTGGGACAAAAATGGCAGATGCGGAACGTCGCTGGGGTATCAAAAGGATGCACCAGCAGGGCTCCAAAACACAGACTTTAGTACCGATTAATGAATTTACTTTTCTTTGGAAAAGGGTATCTATCACCACACTAAAATTTTAAATTTTAACAGAGTACGTCCTACCCCACCGTCTCAGTTACAACAATTCATGTTCAATATCACACATAAATCAGCTCATGTCATCCACACTATCCACTCCACACATCCCACACTTTATTTGCACACACCCCCATTCTCTCATTAACACACTAGGGAGCTGTGACTGGCGACCGGATGCCGAGTGTCACCCCGTGAAGACGAAGTTGTGATGAATGACGCAGACTAAGTGCCAGAGTGATGTCGTGTTGCTGGTTTGTCACACTGGCTAACTGTGCTCTTCTGGCACAACCACTTTCCCCGGCTCAGCCTAAATCCCCACAGACACAATTCACCCCTTCGCCCTTCCCCCAGCGTCGCGCCACAATGCGGAAATCTTGATCCCCACACCGCACACCCCTGACCGTGACACAGCAGTCAATACCCACAGACTCAGGTGGAGAGAAAGCGACCACTGATGACAAGGACTGCTGTTAGTGAAGGGCTGCAACCGGCAGCACAGGGTTACAGCTGCGGCGAGGGTTGCAGCTACCACAAGGAGTTGTAGCTAGCAGTGAAGAGCTGCAGCTGCGGCACAGAGTCGCAGCCGGCAGTGACGATCTGCAGCTGGTGGCACAAAGTTGCAGCTGGCAGTGAAGATCTGCAGCTGGTGGCACAAAGTTGCAGCCGGCAGTGAAGAGCTGCAGCTGCGGCACAAAGTCGCAGATGGCAGTGAAGATCTGCAGCTGGTGGCACAAAGTTGCAGCCGGCAGTGAAGAGCTGCAGCTGCAGCACAAAGTCGCAGCTGGCAGCGAAGGGTGGCAGCTGTGGCACAGACTTGCCGCTAGCAGTGAAGGCTGCCACTGGTGGCGAAGGGTGGCAGCTGCGGCACAGACTTGCCGCTAGCAGTGAAGGCTGCCACTGGTGGCGAAGGGTGGCAGCTGCGGCACAGACTTGCCGCTAGCAGTGAAGGCTGCCACTGGTGGCGAAGGGTGGCAGCTGCGGCACAGACTTGCCGCTAGCAGTGAAGGCTGCCACTGGTGGCGAAGGGTGGCAGCTGCGGCACAGACTTGCCGCTAGCAGTGAAGGCTGCCACTGGTGGCGAAGGGTGGCAGCTGCGGCACAGACTTGCCGCTAGCAGTGAAGGCTGCCACTGGTGGCGAAGGGTGGCAGCTGTGGCACAGGTTGCAGCTGGCGGCGAACACGGTCACTCTCAAACCAAAACATCACA
>CM065718.1:84989025-84999025 GCA_033310375.1 Conus canariensis
CCCCTTCCCCACATCCATCTGTCTGGCTGTCTTGCCATGTTGGCACAATGATACGTCGTGACTCTTAAACACCAAGGCTGTAGAGAGTCATGACGCAACTGTAGCGTGGATCACAACAAACTGTCGCCATTCCCTTTTCTTTCCCCTCGGTCTGGCATCACAGATGTCGTGGCCACAACAGTCCTTCCTCTTGCTGCCTGAGAGTGCCCTAATGCCCATGAACGGCCCGATTATTTCATCAGTATCCACGCAGAGTCAATCAGGAATTCGGCCAGCACTCCCAAAGATACTTCCAATGAGTGGATACAACGACTTTGCGATTCATTATGTGATTCCAGTCTACACACATAGACCTGATGGTAAGACGAAACTGAGTGAGCATAGATCTGTAATAAACATAGACCCGGGGGGGGGGGGGGGATATAGACTTAAGATAATAAAGATTAGGGAAACATAGACCTGGGTGAACATAGACCTGTAATAAACATAGACCCAGGGGGATATAGACTTAAGATAATAAAGATTAGGGAAATAAAGACCTGGGGAGAACATAGATCTTGAAACACATTAACATTGGGCTATTCACTCTGTGCACCTAAACAGGAGAACTGTTTGTAACGCGAAGCGTTAAGACACGTACTGTTGAAGTGATCGTGAGGTGCTTACCTTAAAGCTATGAAATAGAATTGCTCATCAACTGTGCCGTTTCGCTTCCTCATTAAACGGTGGTCCGGTTTCATTCTTTTCAAATCAAGTTTCTGTGTATGAAGAAGACAAAAACAGGTGCTTTTCATTATGTAGTGCTTTGCCTAATGTAGAAGACATTCTCCACACATATGATCAGACTGAGCAAAGAAACAAGATGTAAAGCATATAAACGTACTCCCAGTTTATCTTGAATACAAGTACTTTCTGAGATATTCCATAAAGAAGAAAAAACCGTTTGGGGCCGTTATAGCCGTTAGTAACGGCTATTCTCGTAAAATAAAACATCGGGCATCATCTGTGGCCCAAAAGAACATACGAACAAATTTTCAGAAAGATCGGCCCAGAAGTTTTGGCTGGAGTGAGTGGAACACATTTTACCACGGACAGACACACAGACAAGACAGACACACAGACAGCATTTCTTCGTTCCCATTGTAAAGTACTCCCTGTTCTATAAGAACTGGGAGTACAAAAAGCAAAAGAAAACCAAAGGTATATTCAAACACACACACACACACACACACACACACACACACACACACACACACACACAGCGGATTGGCGAAAACATCTTTTCTCTGTTAATCCACTAGTTTTGTCTTTGCCTACCGGTGACAAAACGGCGGGACACTTGAACCGCCTTTTTCGTCACGTTTCGACGCTACGCTATCGCCAACATCCAATGGAACAGTGACAAAATGGCGGCCTGGCTTACATTCTGTCTCCATGGACTACAAGGTCCAGGGTTACTTCCTGTGTAAAAATAACAACCAGTGCTACAATATTGGTGAACAACATTCAACCCCCCCCCCCTTTCCCCCCTCCCTTTCCATTCTCCTTAATTTACTTTCTCGGCGCTTTCATTATAACTATGCTGAATTTCCTTACAACACATTGTTGCGTAAAAGGGGACGATACTATTCAGCAGTTTCTGTTTGTGAAAGGATGAACAAGGAGGTCAGGCTAGGATGAATAGGATTGGAGGCTACTCACAAAACTTCACACTACTTCGAACTTCTGCATGACACCGAAGAGCAAAGTGTGTCTTATGACTAATTTCACGGTGGATGGTCACAATCGCCGCCTGCTGTTCAGACTGGTCATAAGCACAGCATTAGCTCGCTTCCTTGGTGATTCCGTTGGATGATGTAACAACGACATGTTCCTCTTTGTCGGTGTTTTAAGCTTTTCTTTCCTCTTACGGGTATTTTACAGCTCCCCTCACGCCGAAAATTGGATTCAAAAGCTAGTGGCGTGGTTTGAGTCTTTCCAACCAATCGCAGATCAAGGTTTCTTCAGCAAGGGTGTGTGTGTGTGTGTGTGTGTGTGTGTGTGTGTGTGTGTGTGTGTGTGTGTGTGTGTGTGCGTGCATGTGTGTTGTGTATGTGTGTATGCGTGCGTGCGTGCATGTTGTGTGTGTGTGTGTGTGTGTGTGTGTGTGCGTATGTGTGTGTGTGTGTGTGTGTGTGTGTGTGTGTGTGTGTGTGTGTGTGTTACTGGCTTACTTATTTCATGTTTGAATTTTCTGTATGTTTTGGCCTGGGCACCAAGAATTCACGTTTGCAGCGAGTTGACAGGTGAAAACATCTGATTGCTGGAAACTGCTGCAGAGATCTTTCTCCATGACTGATTGCTGGAAACTACTGCAGAGATCTTTCCCCATGACTGATTGCTGGAAACTACTGCAGAGATCTTTCCCCATGACTGATTGCTGGAAACTACTGCAGAGATCTTTACCCATGACTGATTGCTGGAAACTACTGCAGAGATCTTTCTCCATGACTGATTGCTGGAAACTACTGCAGAGATCTTTCTCCATGACATCTGGCCTCACCTTTGACTATATATATTTGTTTCTACTCTTCTATGGCAAGGTTATTTACGGGTAATTGCTGTCTTACTGAATATTGAAAGAAATCTTCCTGCAACTTGCTCCACTAACTTTCTTTCAACATTGTCGAATCCCCCCTTTTTTTTTTACAGCCACGGTTTCCTCTGCATAAAAAAAATGCCACAACTGAAATTAAACGAAGAAAAAACCACAGGAAAGAATATGGAAAACTCTGAACAAAGCATGACACTTAAATGTGTGTGTGTGTGTGTGTGTGTGTGTGTGTGTGTGTGTGTGTGTGTGTGTGTGTGTGTGTGTCCTTATGCAGTCTCAGACTGGAATGGTTATCCACAGCATTGTCTTAATCATCCTCATTATCAGCATTGAAAAAAAAAAAGCCTCAAATTCTGTCGCCCTCCATGCCACGCTCTCATGGTGACCTCAGCTTTGATGTCCTCTCTACGTCTATGGCCTTGGTATGATTCCGTCGGGTCACCGGAAAATGGCAAGTTCATGGGAGCTGTCGTTGGACGGACGTGGTGGCGCCCTCCGGGGGGGGGGGGGGGGAGGCTCGCTCACACCAGCTCTGAGACTAAGCAATTATTGCCGTCAGTGTGAGGCTTAGTAGGTGGTGTCCTATGTATGTTAGATCAGAACAGACACCAATGAACACCACTGAGGTGACTCGGCAGCAATGCAGTGTCTCCTCCGGTGGGTTGCCTCTTGACGACTTGACATTTACTGCTCCCTGTGGATTGCCGGTGCCGGAGCTGCGTGAGGCCTGGCCGGGCTGTGGCTGTGGACAGGGGATCGGAATGAGCGGCGTGAGTGCTCTGCCACTGAGGTGACACAGAAAAAAAAAATACATGGAACTTTATTTTGCTCTACACACTGAATGCCAAGGGGGTTTTATTTTTGACGGTGAGGATGATGATATGTAGCTTTATTCTATTCTATGAGGAAGATGGTACGGAGATTTGTTCTGGTTGGGTGAGGATAGCACTGAGGAGTGTTGTTCCTGTCTTTAAAGACGGTGGTATTGAGTTTTATTTTGGTCTTTAAATGTCATGTAATGGAGCTTTACTCTGCTCTTCGAGGACGATACTGATGGAATTCCTCTTTGTCTTTGAGAAAGATATTAGGGAAATTTATTTTGGTTTCTTAGGATGACACCTTGGAAGCTTTACTTTGGTCTGTGAGGATGACTTTATTTGAGTTTTATTTTGGTTTGAGACTCGAGAGACAGAGCTCATAACTTGTGATTCGTAACATTTATCAAATGGAGCGACACTCTCAGAGACAATTCTGTTAAAAGGGTGAAAGTCTGCTGTGTAGGTCTGGTCTTTTTATTTACACTCTACAACTCTGGGTAGAAACCAGCTGGGACCCACAAAATCCCACTGTCATGTAATGGCTCTGTTTGTGTCTGAACCCGGGACCCGTGAAGCTGACCATTGTGCCACAGTGACTGGTTGCACTGTCGCTCACGTTTTGTTCTTAACTCGTTTTTGTTCACAGTGAGTGTTACTGCTATTCACACGTTTGAATCTATCATGTACATTAACAAATCGTCGGGGTTAGAATATATGGCGTTGCACTGACTGGAGCATAATTGATGACACTGTCGTATTGTATGATGCCTGCACGCGCAACTCGTCACAGAGAAGGGAACAAGGAGAGGGAAGGATGACGAAGCAATGACTGGGAAGGGAGATGGGTCTGGATCGATCGCGTAGCTTGAATGCGGATGATTTAGAGCCCGTGAGGGGACATTCAGTACCAGAGACACGTGAAAACGGAGCAGCATTAACACCCTGAAGTGAAGCCCACTTCACTGGAATCCTCTTCCATCCCTTTGGTGAAATAAAACTCAGTCTCTCTTTAACAGGCGCACTTTTTTGTTTTTGTTTTCTTGTTGTTGAAAGATTTGTAAATTTCTAAACCAAATAGTTATTTGCAGCCTCACGAATTTATCTTAAAATCGCGAGAAACTGGAAATAGTGATTCTTTCTTTCTTTTATCTTAAACTTGTCCAGTATCGTAAAGCAGGCTCGATTCATAGCATAGTATCGGGCATGTTTGTGCAGTGCATTAATGAGAAATCAAACATTATGCACTTCAACCAAATCATGCAGAGCAATCACGATATATTGTTTAGAGCATTTGCCATACGTCATGCAGTTTCAAGAAATCGTGCGATGCAGTTAGGACAAATTATGAAGTTTTGAGAAATCGTGCGATGCAGTTAGGACAAATTATGAAGTTTCAAGAAATCGTGCGATGCAGTTAGGACAAATTATGAAGTTTTGAGAAATCGTGCGATGCAGTTAGGACAAATTATGAAGTTTTGAGAAATTCGTGCGATGCAGTTAGGACAAATCAGACAATTTTAATGAATCAGGCGATGCAGGTAGAACAAATTACGCAGTTTCAATAACCGTGCAATGCAGTGAGGGCAAACCACACAGTTTCGAGAAATTGTGTGATACAGTTAGGACAAATCATGCAGGTTTGAGAAATCATACAACGCAGTTAGGACAAACTATACTTTTTGAGAAATCGTACCGCGCAGCTGGGACAAATGCAGCTTGGAGAAACTGGGAGTCACTGGGGAAGATCTCAACACATATGAGCCCTTGACTATGAGCAAAACAAATAAAGTGAGACCAGGTTTCCCCATTATGGTCAATAAAGATGATGATCAAAACAATGATATTAAAGACAGTCATTGTGGTTTGAAAACAGCAACGATAACAACAACAACAACAACAACAACAACCAAAACAACAAATAACAACAAAACAACAGCGACAAAAATTCTTGACAGGGTTGGTTACCACTTCATTAGATGTAACGTCCAAACCAGCTTCTTGTGCTATGGCAGACGGAGATAACGGTCCCAGAAAAATAGGTAAAGGAGGGGAGAGGGGGGAGGTGGGGGTGTGTGAGCATGGGGAGTAGTGAGGCGCTATCTAGCAATACATTTATACCACTACAAGTGAACCACAACACAATACGACTGGCACAACAAATGCTTGCATGTGTGTGTGTGTGTGTGTGTGTGTGTGTGTGTTGTGTGTGTGTGTGTGTGTGGTGTGTGTATGCATGCGTGCGTGCGTGCATGCGTGCGTACGTGCGTGCGTACTTACATGCTTGCATGAGCGTATGTGTGCGTGTGTGTGTGTGTGTGTGTGTGTGTGTGTGTGTGTGTGTGTGTGTGTGTGTGTGTGTGCATGCACACGTGCGAGCATACGTGCTTGTGTGTGTGTGTGTGTGTGTGTGTGTGTGTGTGTGCGTGTGCGTGTGTGTGTGTGTGTGTGTGTGTGGTCTCTTTCTCATCCCATATCTCGTTGTCTTTATTTCAGTAATCACATTCTATTGTATCCTCTGTCTCCTCTCTCTCTCTCTCTCTCTCTCTCTCTCTCTCTCTGCTCCGCTCTTTCCGACTCCCCTCTCCCGCCTTCTTTCCATGTTGTTATCTTGTGGTGCAGTTTCTCATCAGGAGAACAGCACGGGTTTCATAGACAATGCCAGGGGAGAATTACCAGATGACGGAGGACCGCTGAGGAGTACGATGACGTCTAAATCCTTATCTCGCTGTCGACGCTTGTCAAACAGACAAGATTCATGCTCGCCTGAAAGTGATGGAGAAAACGGGCCTTATGGTATCTGCACATGTAGAGAGAGAGAGAGAGAGAGAGAGAGAGAGAGAGAGAGAGAGAGTTCTGAATGCAGTTCCTATGCTTGATGTCAGAAGTCAACGTGTGATGTTGTATGAGAACTTTGATGAACTCAAGTTCATGAAATTTTCCATAGTTAAAGTTGATGCACTGATGTCTGTTGAAGACAGGAGTAGGTTACTGACCTAATACAGGATGACTCCCAATCAGCTGCAGCTTAATGAGGTTAAGACTCAATCTATACCAGCTGCTACAACAAAATGGTCGGCGCCATGGACTTCCAGCTGGGAGATCGTAGGTTCGATTCCCATCAGAGCCATTTGTTTGTGGGATTTTTCTGCCCCAACCTCTCTTACCCAGAACTGAGTTTACTGTGGTCTCGATGGAAAGACTGGGACCACACAATCGGGTTTCACCAACTTAATGGATGCGTCTCTGAGAGTGTTGCTCAAATTTTCTGACCAACACTGCAGATGTCTGTAATTTTTTTAGATCCATTTAATGCCATGATATCTTATGAAAGTAAGGCCAAAGTGCAGCTCTGCCATGCATTCCTAGTTCAGGACGGAAATCTCCATCGTCTTCATTACTCTCATCCTCAATGATCAGCACAAGGAACAAAGATGTCTCAACTGCTGTGCCCCTTTATGTCTTGCTTTCGTGTTGACCTCGGTTTTATTTTTTCCCTATGGATTGCTGGTGTTCTGAGTTTGCATGGAAGAGGAGACATAAAGAAAAGACTGAATTTAGACTGGCCTGTTGCCCTCCTTCCCCACAGGCATTGTGTAGGTGCAGTTATATCCATCACTGTCTCTCTTCTGATGGAACCAAAACACTTGTGTGCACTTTTATGCTCTCAAGGTTGGATTATCGTAACACTTTTTCGGCTGGCTTTCCCAAACATGTGTTCTACAGATATCAATGAATCCAGATTAAAGCCGCCAGACTCATTTGCAGAGCTTCTAAATCTAAGTTTGTTTCTCTTCTTCATTCTTGCCACTGGCTCCCTGTTTCCGATCGAATAAACTACAAGCTATATCTACTCTGCCTTGTTCTGCTGTCAGTGGTTCTGGAGCATAGCATCTCTCCGTACTTCTCAAAACCTATACCCCCTCTCGTCAGCTCTGCTCTTTTTCTTAATTTCGAGTTTTCAGGATGCCTCACACAAGACCACATGACTTACAGAAAAAGATCTGTTTTTCTTAATTTCGAGTTTTCAGGATGCCTCACACAAGAGCACATGACTTACAGAAAAAGATCTGTTTTTCTTAATTTCGAGTTTTCAGGATGCCTCACACAAGACCAAATGACTGACAGAAAAAGATCTGTTTCTTTTCAAACTCCATTGACAAGGAACAGACTCCCTGCCGACCTACCACACTCTCACTACGCCGCGTCTTTGACATCTGGCCCGTAAATCTATTTTTCCTCACGACAATAGGTTTAGTTGTTGCATGTCGTTATAAACAGTATGTGTGTCTCAGTATGTGTACAATGTTTAGTTATCCATGTATGCATTTATGTATGCGCTATTGTAGAGAAATTTGTACGTAAGTATTTTGTTAGCTGAGTTGTTTATTTTTCATACAAACTTTGCGAAGTGTATTTTTGTGTGTCTATCTATCTATCTATCTATCTATCTATCTATCTTATCTATCTATCTATCTATCTATCTGTGTGTATGAAATATTCAGGTAATGTACTATCTAGAGTGTCACTTAAAATCTAATTTTGTTCCCTAATCCTTTTATAAAGCATCTAGGGCAGTTTTCTCTGGACAGTATGCTGTGTGAGCGTCCATTGTCATTATCATAGTAGAAATGCCAGCAGATTACATAATTCCAGAACCACTGTTATGATCGTTCAGAAAGAAACGCTATGGCATGAACACAGAGCAGCAGTCAGACCCACACTGAAAGAAACGTCTCCTTCATATCCTTCTTTAGTTTACCATTGGCTGCTTGTGATTAGTTCATATAATAGCTGTATTACATGCAACAGCAATAGTGTACGCCCATTAGATTACTTTGTAGTGTAGAAAGGTCATTCTCTTATTTATGGATCAACCGATCGATTCATCATTCATTCATTCATTCATTCATTCATCTTCAATTCATTCATTCATATTCATTCATCTATTAGGTCTCTCGTTCGTTCGTTCTCTTGTTGATTCATTTGTTCAATTATTCTTTTGTTCATTTCTTTGTTTTCTCGTTACTTCGTCCGATCGTTTCTCGATGATGATGGATAGATGGACCCGTTGCCTCTGCCAAGATGTTATGTTTTCACCTGTGCCTGTTTGTTTGTCTGTCTGTCTGTCCGCACGATGACACAGGAATCACTAAACCGATGTCAACAAAACTCAGTGGAAAGATGGACTGTGGCCCAGTGACGGACACACTAAATTTTGATATGGATCCATGTTTGGAAGCTAAGGGGTGTAATATTTGTCATGGATGGATTGCAGTCGACAGGACAATTCAACCTTAGCGATGTCCGAACTCTCTCCTGCGTTCTCCTTTTTCATTCTTTGTGACTGACTCTTTCAGTTTTTTTGTTTTTTTTTTGGTCCCACCTTCTGTGCCACTTCAGTGGCAATGCACCCACGCTGCTCATTCTGACTCCCCCGTCCACAGCCTCAGCACCGGCGTGGAGCAGTCAATGTCAAGATGTCAAGAGCCAACCCACCGGAGGAGACACTGCACTGCCGCCGAGTCACTTCGGCGGTGTTCAGTGGTGCCTATTCTGATCCAACATACGGAGGACACTACCCACTAAACCCCCTACTGACGACAATAATTGCTTAGTCGCGGAGCCGGAGTGAGTGAGCTCCCCCCCCCCCCCCCCCCCCCCGAGGGCGCTGCCACTACCATCCAACGACAGTCCCCATAAACTTGCCGATACCGGCGACCCCGACGAAATCAAACCATGGCCATAGACGTGCAGAGGACATCGAAGCTGAGGCCACCATGAGAGCAGGGCATGAAGGACCATAGAATTTGAGACTTTTGTTTCTTTTAATGCTGATCGATGAGAATGTAGATGATGAAGATGATGCTACGGATATCCATTCCGGTCTGAGATTGCATGACAGGGCTGTACACTACGCTCACTTTCATAAATATTCCGGCGTCAACCAGGCCCGAGAGATACAGACACCTGTAGTGTTGGTCAGGAAATTTGAGCAACACTCTCAGAGACGCATCCATTAAGTGGATGAAACTCGACTGTGTGGTCCCAGTCTTTCCAACTGAGTCCGCAGCAAACTCAGCGCTGGGTAGGAGCCAGTCGGGGCAGAAAAATCCCACATAGCTCTGATGGGAATCAAACCCACGACATCCCAGCAGGGAGTCCGCGACGCTGACCACTTCGCCACTGCGGCTGGTGACTCTTTTAGTTTGTTAACTCCGTTTCTCTGACTGACAAACTTGCTCTTTCTGTTCATTTTTTTCTGTTTCTCTTTCGTTCCTTCATTCAATCGTTCCTTCATTCTTTAGGTTTTATGTTTCTCTTTTCTTTGTATGACGCGAACTCTCAGCGTCAATTGTATAAACGTGGGCAAGGATATAAAGATTAACTGGAAATGTTGTTGTTACATTACTGTTACGTCTCTAGCTTGGTTCCGTCACATTTTGAGCTTCAAAGATTCATCAGAGCTGTCATGTAAAATTGGCAAAATTGGCAATGCAGAGCATGCAAGTGCACAGTGTGTGTGTGTGTGTGTGTGTGTGTGTGTGTGTGTGTGTGTGTGTGTGTGTGTGTGTGTGTGTGTGTGTGTGTG
>CM065718.1:85014025-85016525 GCA_033310375.1 Conus canariensis
CCGTCGAGTTTCGTCCTGTGGACTTTGGCCCCGTTGAGTTTCGCCCGGTGGACTTTCACCCAGTGGAGTTTCGCCCGGTGGACTTTCGCCTCGTTGAGTTTCGCACGGTGGACTTTGGCCCCGTTGAGTTTCGCCCGGTGGACTTTCACCCAGTGGAGTTTCGCCCGGTGGACTTTCGCCTCGTTGAGTTTCGCCCGGTGGACTTTCGCATTGTTGAGTTTCGCCCGGTGGACTTTTGCCATGTGGAGTTTCGCCCGGTGGACTTTCGCCCGTGGAGTTTCGCCCAGTGGACTTTGGCCCCGTTGAGTTTCGCCCTGTGGACTTTCGCCCAGTGGAGTTTCGCCCGGGGGACTTTGGCCCCGTTGAGTTTCGCCTGGTGGACTTTCGCCCAGTGGAGTTTCGCCAGGTGGACTTTTTTCCCTGTGGAGTTTCGACTGGTGGACTTTTGCCCCGTGGAGGCTTTCGCCCCGTGGACTTTTACCCCTTGGATATTTGCCCCGTGGAGTCGCGCCCCATGAAGATGACAATATTCCTGATTTTGGCACCGCTTAAGTTGAAAGAGAGGGACCGATTGTAACAGAGAACTGTTCTGCCTCTTCATCAGAAAAAACGTTTTGATATATTGGAGTGTGATGAGAATCTCTCTCTCTCTCTCTCTCTCTCTCTCTCTCCTCTCTCCTCTCTCTCTTCACACACACACACACACACACACACACAACACACACACACACACACACACACACACACGCACGCAGGCACGCACACACACGCATTACCACACACACACACACACACACACTCTCTCTCTCTCTCTCTCACTGCTCCCTTCACTGTCTCTCTCTTTCTCTCTCTGCTCCTTCTCTCTCTCTCTCTCTCTCTCTCTCTCTCTTCTCTCTCTCTCTCTACGCTCCCTTCCTTCCTCCTTGCCCCTCTTTCCCTCTCTCTTTCCACTTGGTGGTCAGTGAGGTGCACTCGTCTTTCACTGTTACGACCAAGGCGTGTGTGTGTGTGTGTGTGTGTGTGTGTGTGTGTGTGTGTGTGTGTGTGTGTGTGTGTGTGTGTGTGTGTGTGTGTGTGTGCGTGCTTGCGTGGGTGCGTGCGCGTGTGCGTGCGTGTGTGCATGGGTGCGTGTGTGTATGTGTGTGTGTGTATGTGTGTGTGTGCGAGCGCATGCGTGTATGCGTGAGAGAGAGAGAGAGAGAGAGAGGAGAGAGAGAGAGAGAGAGAGAGAGAGAGAGTATATGCTCGTGCGTTAATGTCTGTGCAAGCGTGAGCACCTACGCGCGCGCGCACGCGC
Organism: Conus canariensis; assembly: GCA_033310375.1. NCBI lineage: Eukaryota > Metazoa > Mollusca > Gastropoda > Neogastropoda > Conidae > Conus > Conus canariensis. Next base: position 85,015,323 of record CM065718.1, read on the forward strand.
ACGTCTGTGTCCTTTATGGCCATTACTGTACATATTGAGAAGCTACTAACATGTGGAATGATTGAAACTACCAATTCAAATTTGTATTATTGTGAAAAATTGTGACAGCTAGGGAAAGTCCACGGAATGGAAGCTCGCTGGATGAAAGTCCTCAAAAGTCCACGGAATGGAAGCCCGCTGGATGAAAGTCCTCAAAAGTCCACGGAATGGAAGCCCGCTGGATGAAAGTCCTTGAAAGTCCACGGAATGGAAGCCCGCTGGATGAAAGTCCTCAAAAGTCCACGGAATGGAAGCCCGCTGGATGAAAGTCCTCAAAAGTCCACGGAATGGAAGCCCGCTGGATGAAAGTCCTCAAAAGTCCACGGAATGGAAGCCCGCTGGATGAAAGTCCTCAAAAGTCCATGCAGCGAAAGTCCACACCCCTTTGATGAAACGTCAACAAAAAAACGATAAGGTTAAAGGTAACGTGTAAACAATAAACAAAATAACGTTGTTCCCCACCGCCCCCACGTCCCCGCCTATACCATGACGTGCACTTAACTTCTCAAATGGGGTTCTGGGCCGATCTTTCTGAAAATTTGTAGGTATGTTCATTATGGGTCACAGATGATGCTCGATGTTTTATTTTACCAGAATAGCCGTTATATAGCCTGGCTATAACGGATCCAAATGGTTTTTCTTCTTTATGGAATATCTCTTTATGACGCATGTTTGATTGTGACGTCAAATACATTATGACGCATGTTTGATTGTGACGTTTTTCAGGAAGATAAACTGGGAGTACGTTTACATGCTTTGCATCTTGTTCTTTGCAAACGTTCTAGGCTTTGGGTTAGCTGACGTCTGAATTCCTGTCTGAATTACGTCTTTTCCCGGCACACCAGACTCTGATCACGAGGCGTGCGATTGGATGGATATCTTTTTACCGGAATTATCGCAGTCCATCTCATTGCGTTGATTACATCCCCGTCTCTGATCCATGTTTTGAATATTTCGTCCAGGTGGTTAATGTTGGAAGCGATGTTTCCTTTCGTTGCACGTTCTGAGGTCACCTGCCTCTCATGTGATGCTTTTAAGTTAAGCTTTAATGTCTCTCTTCTCTCTCTCTCTACCCTCATTCCTTCCCTCTGTCTGTCTGTCAATCTGCCTGGCTGTCTGTCTGTCTGTCTGTCTCTGTGTGCCTGTCTGTCTCTGTCCTGTCTC
>CM065718.1:85024025-85029025 GCA_033310375.1 Conus canariensis
AAATGAAACGAAGCAAAAGGAAAATAAAGAAAAGATAAAATAAAAACCTTGACATGGTTGGTTCAGCTGGTGAACGTATAGGTTTCTTTTTTCCAATTAGAGAGAAGTTGACAAAATTGAACGAATCATGTCGCCCAAACTCACTAAAACTTAAAAAAAAAAGAAAACCAGATATTAGACAGAAAGACAAAATGTAAACAATCTAGTGTCTGATTAAGTTTTTTCTCCATTAAAGGTCGACTTCGTCTTTGATATAAACGTGATAAACGTTGTGTTAAGGAGTTAAGAGGTCAAAGAGAGAAGCTTTCCGACTTATGTTCAGCCATGATCTTTTTGCATATGCACCAAAAAGAGTAATGTCCCCTGATTGGTGGGAGGGGCCACTGGTATTCTCACTCTTTGTTAATGATTGTTTAGGTTTCACGTCCACAGCACTCACCTCAGGTCATGCAGCAGACAGGGAAATAACTCCCATCACATGAGGGAGAGAGAGGAGAGAGAGAGAGAGAGAGAGAGAGAGAGAGAGAGAGAGAGAGAGAGAGAGAGAGAGAGAGCGTGGAGTGCATACGTGTCTATCTACATACACATATATATACGTGTGTGTGTGTGTGTGTGTGTGTGTGTGTGTGTGTGTGTGTGTGTGTGTGTGTGTGTGTGTGTGTGCGTGCGCATGCGCACACGAGCTGTGTGTGTGTGTGTGTGTACATATGTGAGTGTGTATGTGTGTGTGTGTGCGTGCGTGTGCGTGCGTGCGTACATGCGTGCGTGCACACGTGTGTGTGTGTGTGTGTGTGTGTGTGTGTGTGTGTGTGTGTGTGTGTGTGTGTGTGGTCTTCTTTCCCCATATCTCTCTATCCTGGTAATAGCCTTGTATCACATTCCACCCCCCCCCCCCCTCTCTCTCTCTTTCTCCCTCTCATCCTCCCTCTATCTCCTCTCGCGCACGGTCTGTCCGTCTCGTTATCTTGTGGTGCAGTTTCTCATCAGGAGAACAGCTCAGTTTTCATAGACAATGCCAGGGGAGAATTACCAGATGACGGAGGACCGCTGAGGAGTACGATGACGTCTAAATCCTTATCTGGCTGTCGACGCTTGTCAAATAGAAAAGGATTAATGCTTGACTGAGCGTGATGGTGAAAACTGCCCACGTCATAACTGCGCGTGTGGGAGAGAGAGAGAGAGAGAGAGAGAGAGAGAGAGAGAAGAGAGAGAGAGAGAGAGAGAGAGAGAGAAGAGAAGAACCCCCACATCAATTCCCAAATAGACATGGAGAGAGAGAGAGAGAGAGAGAGAGAGAGAGAGAGAGAGAGAGAGAGAGAGAGAGAGAAGACAGCCACCAGCTCCACTCCTACATAGACATGGAGATAGATAGATAAAAAAATATATATTATGCAGATAGAGAGAGAGATAGAGAGAGAGAACTTCCTCCATTCTCACATAGACATGGAGAGAGAGAGAGAGAGAGAGAGAGAGAGAGAGAGAGAGAGAGAGAGAGAGAGAATTTGTAGAAATGAAGGCTGATTACTAGGATGTAGAACCACCATGTGATCGCTCTCAGATGGAAATGATGTGCCATGAAAACTGAGCAGCAATCAGACCTGTGATGAAGCACATGTATCATTTACACCCTTCTTCCCAATTTTCTTTCTTTTTTTTATTTGTTTGTTTTGGTGTACTGTTGACAGCGTTGGAATAATCCGTATCCTGCACCGTATGGTACGACAAAGAAAGCGCATTCATCAATTCATTCATTCATTCATTCATTCATTCATTCATTCATTCATTCACATATTCAGCCATTCATGTGTTCATTCTCATTTGTGTGTTCTTTTTGTTAGTTTGTTTATTCATTCATTCTTTTGTTCATTTGTTTGTTTCCTTCGTGTCTGTTCAATCGATCCTTGATAGACGATGGATGGATGGACAGACCTATCATCATTTTGTTTCCACAGCGCCTGTTTTACTTTTTTTTGTCTATCGAAAAAAAAAATCACATCAAAACTACCGAACCGATTTGAACACAACTTGGTGAAAAGATGGATTTGGCCCAAGAACGGACCTGTTAAATGTTGGTATGGATGCAGATCAATGTATGGAAGCCATTGGATGGAATAGGAGTTAGGGCTGGATTGCAGTGAACAGGACTGTTCAATCTTTGCAGAGATCTGTGCTCTCCCAACAGCTTTCTCGCCCACTCTTTGTGGCTGACTCTTAAAGTTTATCTTTTACATCCATTTCCATGAATCACTCGCTCTTTTCAATCGGTTTCTCTTTCTGTCCCTTCTCTTTCTTCACTCTTTATTCTTTGGTATTATGTTGGCTTTTCACTTCCATTAAGCGAACACTTAGCTTCAATTTTGAAAGATGTGCGAGAATATAAAGATTAGCTAGAAATGCTGTTTTGATATAACTGTCAGTCTCTGCTTAGTTCCTTTACGTTTCAAGCATGCAAGATTCATTGCTGCTGCTGCATTGTAGAATTGACACAAATGTTAAGGGTGCATGCAGGAGGGGATAGTGTGTATGTGTGTGTGTGTGTGTGTGTGTGTGTGTGTGTGTGTGTGTGTGTGTGTGCGTGCGTGCGTGCGTGTGTGTGTGTGTGTGTGTGTGTGTGTGTGTGTGTGTGTGTGTGTGTGTGTGTGTGTGTGTGTGCACATGCATGCGAACGTGCGTGCATGTGTGCGTGGTGATTCCGTTGGATGATGTAGCAACCGCATGTTCACATTTGTCGGTGGTGTATGTTTTTCTTTCATCTCGCTGGCGTTTTACAGCCTTCTGTAATTTCAGCTCCATCCAAGCTCAAAATCGGATTCAAAAGCTGGTGGCATGAGTTCAGAGTTTACTAGTCGTGATTCAAGCCTTTCTCGTCAGTGTGTGTGTGTGTGTGTGTGTGTGTGTGTGTGTGTGTGTGTGTGTGTGTGTGTGTGTGTGTGTGTGTTTATGCTCTATCTTATTTATTTGATGTTTAAATTTTCTGTCTGTTTTGGTCTGGGCCCTGGCCTCCAAGGATTCATGTCTGCAGCGTGTGATGCAGGAAAACATCTGACTGCCGGAAACAACTGTAGAGATCTTTCTCCATGACATCTGGTCTTGCAGCCATAGATTCCTGTTTCTGACGTCAGTTGTGGCAAGGTTGCAGACGAGTATTTGCTACCCCAATGAATGTGGAATGGGAGGGGGGTGGTTTGGTTTTGACGCATGCTTCTTTGTTATTTTCTTGAACAGTGTCGTGTGTGTGTGTGTGTGTGTGTGTGTGTGTGTGTGTGTGTGTGTGTGTGTGTGTGTGTGTGTGTGTGTGTGTGGAGAGAGAGAGAGAAGAGAGAGAGAGAGAGAGAGAGAGAGAGAGAGAGATTGCGGAGTTTCACTTTTTATCTGTAAGGACGACGCTGAGGAGGTTTATTCTGGTCTGTATGGAGGATAGAACAGTGTTTATGGGTTTGTGAGGATGGTTGTATTTTGGTATGTGAGAATGACGTTTTGGAGCTTTGTTTTGGTCTGTGTGGTTGATGCTTTTGAATCTTATATTTTTTGTATAGCTGATAATCATTATTATGCTACACTTTTAGATATGTGACAATTAAAGTGGATGAAACACTACTGTATAGTTACAGTCTTTCCGTTTGCACTCAAGAAATGTAGGTAGAAGCCAGCCAGGATCTCTGACTCCTTCCCACCCTCCCCCACACCCTTGCATCCCATCCACCACCCTCCTCCCCCTTCCCAAATTCAAAGATGATAAAATGATTTTGTGTATGAACCCACGACCTCCCAGCTGCGATATGTGAAGTTGACCATCGTGCCACGCGCGCGTGACTTGTTGCTTTGATGTTGCACATAACGGCACTTCACACCCGGTAAGCGTGTTTTTATTACCAATATGCAAATCCATCATATACATTCAAAATTAATAACATCAGGCAACGTGCATCGTGCGCCCACTTAGAGAAGATAAGTGACTGCTCGTTCTTTGTTTTTTTGTTTTGTGTCCTTGTTTTCATTGTCCTGAATGTTGTTTATCTGGCCAAAAGAAGACCTAAGAGGCGGAAACGCGTCGTGTTTTGTCTTGTAATTTATTTGCTTGTTTTTTGTCTGGCAGATTAGTTATAATTTCTCTTTAAAAATTTTTAACAAAACCAGACACTCTGGGTTGACATAGATGTCGTTGACTGTCCTTTGCTGTTCCTGTCCCATGTTCAGTGTTACAAGTTTTGTGACCAGAGAATGATGTATGGCGCTCTCGCATTACGTCGTCCCCACACGTGCAATTCGTCAGAAGGCATTGAACAAAGAGAGGGAAACACGGAGAGGTGGGAATCTGGTGCGGAGAAGGGGGCTGGATCGATCGACTCGCTTGCATGCGGATTATTCAGCACACCTTGAGGGGACATTCGATACCAGACATATGAAAACGGAGCAGCATTAACACCCTGAAGTGACACCAACTTGACCGAAATCCTTTTCCATTCTTTGATTGAAATAAAACTCATTTTGTTTTTAAGCAAGCACACTCTTTCTAAATCTATAAATTTCAAAACTGAAGCCTCTAACTTGCACCTTTGCCAACCTGATTTAAATGTTCAGAAATTAGACATAGTGATTGTTTTGTTCTCCTTTTTGTACTCCCAGTTCTTATAGAACAGGGAGTACTTTACAATGGGAACGAAGAAATGCTCTCTCTCTCTCTCTCTCTCTCTGTGTGTGTGTGTGTGTGTGTGTGTGTGTGTGTGTGTGTGTGTGTGTGTGTGTGTGTGTGTGTGTGTGAGTGTGTCCGTCCGTCTGTGGTCAAAATGCGTTCCACTCGCTCCAGACAAAACTACCAGGCCGATCTTTCTGAAAATTTGTAGGTATGTTCATTATGGGTCAAGGATGATGCCCGATGTTTTATATTTTACCGTTATGTCCGTTACTAACGGCTATAACGGCCCATAACGGTTTTTCTTCTTTATGGAATATCTCAGAAAGTACTTGGCTGATCTTTTGGAAAATTTGTAGGTATGTTC
>CM065718.1:85041525-85046525 GCA_033310375.1 Conus canariensis
ATGTGGTCCAGTCCTCTTGTAGCTTCCTTTGATCTTGGGAGGAAGTTACAGTTCTGTGGCAGAGAGTGTCGTCTGCAAAAAGCCGAGTTGTTGAGAAGAGTTGTTCAGGGAGGTCGTTGATGTAGAGGAGAAAGAGGGCTGGGCCCAGGACTGATCCCTGGGGGACCCCCGACTCCACTGGGACGGCCTTTGAAGACGCTCCATCAACAACCACCGCCTGCTGTCGGTCTGCCAGGAAGTTCTTGATCCATTCGTGGACCTGGCCGGTGATCCCGTAGTGGTGGAGCTTGTGGATTAGAAGGGAATGGCAGACCTTGTCGAAGGCTTTGGAGAAGTCCATCACTAGGACGTCTGACTGTTTACCCTTCTCCATATTGTAGGACAGCTCATCCATAAGCCCCAGCAGTTGACTTTCACAGGATCTGCCTCGCCGGAAACCGTGCTGTTCTTCTCGCAGGATGTTGTTTGCCTCTGCAAAACCCATGATTGTGCTCACCACAATGTGCTCTAAGATTTTGCATGGAACACTTGTGAGGGAGATGGGACGATAGTTTTCAGGCCTATATCTTTCACCCTTCTTGTACACGGGGGAGACGTTTGCCTTTTCCAGTCCTTTGGTACAGTGCCTGTGTTTATGGAGGACTGAAAGAGAAGCGTTAAAGCCGGGGCAATTTCATCAGCAATTTCCTTTAGAAGGCGAGGGGTGATGCCGTCTGGTCCAGGGGCTTTGGTCGGGTCTAGACCTTTCAGCAGCTTTTTGACTCCCGTTACTGAGATGTGAATGTGGTCACAAGTGGGTCCTACAGGCTCTGAGCTCATGCCAGTCCAGTCTCAAAATCCTCAGGTGAGCAGGATAGTTTGCTGCTGAATGCAGACTGAAACTGCGCATTCAGGACTTCTGCCTTATCCTTTGCTTCTGTGACTAGCTTGCCAGCAACTTTCAGTGAAGAGACACTGGCCGCTTCCGTGCGCTGAGACTTGATGTAAGTCCAAAAGGAGTTTTTCGTTCCAGGCTTCGTATCTTGGCTGTCAGATATCAAGTTTTCAGTGTAGGACCAGTAGGCTCTTCGAAGTCTGCGCTGAACTAAGCGTTTGACGACTCGGAGTTTGGAGTGGATTTTTTCATCTCCAGTCTTTTTCCATCTTTTGTAAAGTCTGTCTCTCCTCTTGGTCAGCTTCTTGGTGTTGTAATCCACCCAAGGCTTGCTATTCTTAGATGGAAGAATGGTGACTGGAATGTGTGCCTCGACAGCCGAATGGAGCTTTGTCTTTAGCTCAGTCCAGACTTCCTCTGGGTCGCTTTTGTCATTATACTTAGATGTAATGTCATCGGTCAGTTGTCTAGTGGCTTGACGGAGATTTGGCCAGTCAGCCTTGTTGTACTGTGGGACGGGCCGACGGGTCTGCTTTTGGTGGACTGGGTGGGTTTGGAATTCCATGTATGGGATGTCATGGTCTGAGAGTCCTGGCATGCTTTCAACCCTGGGAACTAGGGAGGGATGATTTGTAAGGAACAGATCAAGGGTGTTTTCTCCTCTTGTGGGGAAGGTCACCATCTGTTCCAGGCCGAGGTCTTGGATGGTGTCAAGGAACTTGTGGTGGAGAATTGGGTATCTTGAGGTGTACTTCAGCCTGACATTGACCCAGTCCATAGCTGGGAAGTTGAAATCCCCACCGATGACAATGTGAGCTCCAGTAGCCACAGCTCTCCGGGCAGATATCTCAAATCTGTCTTGGCTGTCTACGTCGCTGGTATCATGTTTATAATAGGATGCGACGAGGAGCTGTCTTGCGCCCTTGAGTTTGATTTTAACCCAGATGATTTCGCACTCCGGGACTGCTAATTCAGGGACCTCATGGCAGGTTAGGCTTTTGCTGACTGCTATCAGTACACCTCCTCCATTTCTATTCCGGTCCGCTCTGAAAACTTCATAGTTTTGAGGGAACAGTTTGCTGTTTTTCACTTCCTCATCTAGCCAGAGGATGAGGATGATGATGATGATGATGATGATTATTATTATCAAGTATTGTCGCGCATCTAACACTGGCTGTCCACAAGAGCAGTCGACATTAGGTCGTCACGAGGCAACCCAACGGAGGAGACACTGCACTGTCTTGTCATTTCAGTGGTGTTCAAGTCCTGCATAATTATTGCCAGGTGTCTGATTTCTTTAGGAATTCCCTTCTGAAAAAAATGTTATATTTCTATCGTGTGTAAGCTAGTTTGCTTGTTGTTCTGAACTTATGAATCAGAATACAAATATGTGCTTGTAAGCGGTTCCGGATCCCAAACATATCTTTATTCCCATTACCTATTTACTGGCGCTTTTTTCTTGTCCCACTTAAAAAGACGGCGAAAACTTCAAGGCTTGCTATTTAAGTATCTGTTGTGATCCCTCGGTGACTCATTATCTTGACATTTTTGTCCACGTACAAAGAAAAGTATTTTTAGATATGTGGTAAAGTGAGACACAGTTAACACGAAGAGTATGGTTATAGAGGAAAATGGAAGATGAAAACAGGAGTATGTTTTGGCAGACCTGATTTAAAAATGTGGACTGAAGAAAACGAATACAGCAGTCAAGACAGACAGACAGACAGACACACAGACAGACAGACACACAGAGTGAGTGGGGGCGCAGAGAGAGAGAGAGAGAGAGAGAGAGAGAGAGAGAGAGAGAGAGAGAGAGAGAGAGAGAGAGAGAGAGAGGCTGACACTGACACTTGACACTTTTATTGATTAGGCTATAGATCCGTATCAACTGAGGTAGAGAGAGAGAGAGAGAGAGAGAGAGAGAGAGAGAGAGAGAGAGAGAGAGAGAGAGAGAGAGAGAGAGAGAAGAGAAGAAGACAGACAGACAGAAGAGAGAGAGAGGAGAGAGAGAGAGAGAGAGAGAGCTCATAACATACCAAAGTTCAGTACAATGACGCGATAGCGTGTCGTGACATTATTTGGAGGCAACAGAACTGTACTTTTTTTTCTCATCTTTATCGCATTCATTTCTGAAGACTAAAGAGAAATTCTTCTTTGTAGGCCATCAACCCACAGCGGCTTGACAATCATTTCCCTTGCCCCCGGTTCTCGCCCTTTGCTAGCCCACGCTTCGCCATCTATCGGATAAACTCTGTGATTATGCCCCCTCGATGACAAGCCATAGCCTTTAGGGGGCGCCTTGCTGACTGGGCAGGTCAGGATCTGAAGTATCTGATTCCATTTTTTTTTCTTTTATTGAGAGAAAGTAAAAGGGTGTGGGATGGACAGGGTGTGGAGTATTGGCGGGGAGTCAGATGAAGAAGAATGAGGCTGGCGTGACAGATCGACAGAGTGGGAAGAAAGGAACGTGGTTATGCAGTATACGGGTAAGAAGAGGGCATGGGACGGTGAAAAGAGCGGGTGGGGGTGGGGGTGGGGGAGGGGTGGGGGGTGGGGGGAGAAAGGGGCAGGAAAGTACAACAAATACCCCCCCCCCCAACCCCACCCCCATGCATTGATTATGGCAGATAAAGAACAACGCCGATTTCATTACGACAGGTAAAGAAAACACGACCGTTTATTACGTCAAAGAAAAAGGACGCAAGAAGCAGGCAAGGTGGATATATACCAACACCGAAATGCCGTTGCATTTATTTTTTGCGACTCCATGAAACAAAAAGTCTGATTTAAGTTTCCTAGCATCAAAGATATTTTCTATCACGAACGCCTCGACAGAAACATTGACCGTCTCTTGCACCTTGACTGAGTCTTATCCAGAATCAATTTGCCATGGGCTCAGTTAGGAAGACTGAAACGACAAAGCCGATTTACATCCACTTGATGGATGCGTCTGCGAGTGCGTTAGTCAAATTTCCTGACCAACACTACAGGTACCTGTAACTACTTTCGGGCCTGGTTGACGCCATACTTTGTGGGATATATCATAGAAGTAAGCGTGGCGTACAGCCTTATCATTCAGTCTCAGACCTGAATGGAAACAGGTAGCGTCATCATCCCTATTATCACCGTCATCGATCAAAACAACAACAACAACAACAACAACAAAAAACAACAAAAACAAATAAACAAACAAACATGTCTCCAATTCTGTGGTCCACACGGTCGACCAACTATCCCCTATCCCCCAAACTACCCCCATCGCCCAAACTTTTCCCACTTCTCCCCTCCCCTTTGTCAATCCTAGCCCATCCCCCATCGTCGCTGTCTTCTTTTACTCTCTTTGCAAGTTATCGTTCCGAGGCGCTTTCAGACGGCGCTGAGAACATAAGGTATAAATTATACCGAGCGTGTTCTTTTTTTTTCATTTCAAATTATGGTAGTTTCATGGTAAGGTGGTTGAAGAAAGTTACTGAAGGAAGAGAACAGAAGTAAAGATATGATTGGATAGCCAGACGAAACAGGCCTATCGCGTTCCAACCTACTGAGCTTCTTCAGAAGAAAGTCAATGGGTCGAAATGGGTCGAAACTCGTTGCGTTTGTCTTATAATAACTTTGGTAAAAAATCTATTTCATTGGCAAGTAATCTCATTCTTGCTCCCTTTCAGTAAGAAAACTTTCTGGAGGAAGGAAAAGAGGAAAAGAGCTTAGAACTTCTCTTTTTTTTATGCCATTTCATTGGCAAGTAATGTCACTTTCTGTAACATAGGGCTCATGAATTTCATGAGATATACATGAAGCAAGGGGTTAAGTAAGATCAATGGAGGGGAACGCAAAGCCGATCTCGTTTCAAAAGCTGTGGGGATGAAAGTGAGCGAAACTTCATTCGATGCAAGGCGAAATACCAAAAAACAAAATGTGCAAAAGAACGCTTATCTCATGCACGCTAGGACACAGACTAGCAAATTTTTGGACAAGCACGTCCTTTCCAGACGTTACAAACAACACACACACACACACACACACACACACACACACACACACACACACACACACACACACAGAGAGAGAGAGAGAGAGAGAGAGAGAGAGAGAGAGAGAGGGTGTATGTATACAGGGTCTCGTGAGA
>CM065718.1:85061525-85066525 GCA_033310375.1 Conus canariensis
CCTTAGGTGTTGGTTACTTCCTGTGATTAAATCTTGGAATTGCACCCCCTGCATTACAAGTCCATGGTGTCATGTTGTATTTTGAGACAAGAAGAAGATGGGATTTTTGGTGTGATTTGTTTTTGTTGGGTTATCAAAAAGAGACACATCCATGCCTCTTTGCAGCCTCCAGAGGCTATGAGTCAAGCAGCAAAACTTGCATCTAACTAGTGTTGTATTTGTGGTCAAAGAAACAAAAGAAATGCGAAAGGCAACACAAGAAATGCAGAGGGGACAGACATTGACATCATCTTCAGCTTTAGGAGAAAAATACACACGATTATCTTAATTTAGGAAATGAGGCAGAAGTTTACTTTTGGGGTGTTGCATGGTAGCCAGAAAGGCGTGAGACACTGGGCAATATTGATCCAGTTCAGTATTGTGACAGGTTTAGAGTTGCTAGACTTCCGACTCTGCTGTCATTCTCTTTAGTCCTGCAGAGCGGATCAGTACGTCCAAGAACGGATAGGGTGAGGTCTAAATTTCACTTTAGGTAATCACAGAAGCCACAAATACTACAGTGATGGAGACGGTGGAGGAGGCTGACATACGTTTTCTCCATTTAACGTCAAATAGCACAAGGACCACACCCATGACAATATCCTTTGAGAACTCCTGCGCTACCCTGTCCCCTGCCCATGGACACATGTCCTCTGCCCAACCCCACTCCCTTCTCTGAACTCTGTCCTCCACTGGTCATCCGTGTCTGTTATACTACTTAGAAATATACACATTGAATTCAAAAGAATGACAGCAGAGTTGGAAGTCTAGCAACTCTAAACCTGTCACAATACTGAACTGGATCAATATTGCCCAGTGTCTCACGCCTTTCTGGCTACCATGCAACACCACCAAAAGTAAACTTCTGCCTCATTTCCTAAATTAAGAAAATCATGTGTATTTTTCTCCTAAAGCTGAAGATAATGTCAATGTCTGTCCCCTCTGCATTTCTTGTGTTGCCTTTCGCATTTCTTTTGTTTCTTTGACCACAAATACAACACTAGTTAGATGCAAGTTTTGCTGCCTGACTCATAGCCTCTGGAGGCTACAAAGAGGCATGGATGTGTCTCTTTTTGATAACCCAACAAAAAAACAAAGCAGACCAACAATCTCATCTTCCTCGTGTCTCAAAATACAACATGAAACCACGAGCTTGCAGTGCAGATGGTGCAATTCCAAGATTTAATCGCAGGAAGTAACCAACACCTAACGGCCGACACAGAGCGTTGAAGTTATCTCCCATTGACTTTACTCCCAAGATTGAAGATCGCTTTAGCCTTCACCCTTCTTCGAAGGTTCGTGTTCTGTGAAGAACGTTCCCCCAAGGGGGGAATCCTGTTTCCTACCACCGACGAAAGAAGGAAACTTGCAGTGGTCAAAGGTCGACATTCTCACTGCTTCTTAACAGGGGTGTTGTATCCCTTGAGATGAATGGTTCGGTGGAGTTGGTTTCTGTCTTCATGGCTTAGGGAAAGATCATAGACTTCTTCACGCTCTGACAGCAGCGGCAAAGACTGTGGGTTTGGGTTAGCCTTGTGGATCACATACTCGCCCATGAAGCCGAAAGAAACCAAACCATGCGGGTTTAATCTACTGTATGACCGAGTCAATCTCTAGCAAAAAGCCCCATTCGATACATCAGCTACGTTATTAACATGCATGCATTGGAACATCCTGCACTTCTATTGTCATTAAGATGCAGGAAATATTTGCCTATGAAGTGTGGTGTAAATTTGCTAAAAGGGGTTATGGAAACACACACACACACACACACACACACACACACACACACACACACACACACACACACACACACATATTCACACACACACACACACACACACACACACACACACACACACACACACACACAAACATGCGCGCGCGCGCTCCTGCATAGAGAGACAGACAGACAGAGAGACAGAGAGGCGGAGACAGACAGACAGACAGAGAAGACTGACTCTGTATTATAGCAGGTAACAGAAGAGAGACAGACAGACAGAGAAGACTGACTCTGTATTACAGCAGGTAACAGAAAAGAGACAGACAGACAAACAGACGGACAGAGACAGACAAGCAAGGAGACCGAGGTAGAGAGTAACATTTTAACAACGAATTAATCAAAGGCAAAAATAACAGAAAGGGTGGTTACATATGAGAAAGCACTATGTCGAGGGGCGGGGAAGAGACAAAGACAGACAGACAGAAAGACAGACAGAGACAGAGAGAAAAAGAAAGAGACAGACTGTCAGACAGACAGACAAATCGAAAGCGTAAGAGTGAGAGGGGGTAACTTTAACGAGGGAGTAATAAATGACAGAAGGATAACTACAAATTTTGCTGTGCCTGGAAAACACTGCGCAGACAGACAGACAGACAGACTGACAGACTGACAGACAGACAGACACACACACAGACACACAGATAGAGCGAGAGACCGAAGATTTCTTAAAGCCACTTCCATCATTATGTCCCTGAAGTAAAATCGTCTTCTGCTGAAGTTGACGCACTAGTGTGTAGTTATTCTCTCAGAGAAAGCGAAGTTACCGGTTCTGAGGGCCCCAGTTGGACACGTTAACGCCAGCAATGAAAATGAAATGAAGCTCTTTCTAGTCTAATACTCGGACACCTCTTCAGTGATGTTCCTAACCTATTTTCCGCAAACTATTTTTATGGCAAGTGTGTGTGTGTGTGTGTGTGTGTGTGTGTGTGTGTGTGTGTGTGTGTGTGTGTGTGTGTGTTGTGTGTGTGTGTGTGTGTGTGTGTGTGTGTGGTGGTGTCGTGTGCGTGCATGCGTGCGTGTGCGTGCGTGCGTGTGTGTGTGTGTGTTTGTGTGTGTGTGTGTGTGTGGTGTGCATGCGTTGCTGAGAAACTGAAACCAGATCGTGGCGAAGTGGTTAGCGTCGCGGACTCCCGGCTGGGAGGTCGTGGGTTCGAATCCCATCAAAGTCATGTGGGTTTTTCTGCCCCGACCGGCTCCTACCCAGAGTTGAGTTGCTGCGGACTCAGTTGGGAAGACTGGGACCACACAGTCGAGTTTCATCCACTTAATGGATGCGTTTCTGAGTGTGTTGCTCAAATTTCCTGACCAACACTGCAGGTGCCTGTATCTCTCGGGCCTGGTTGACGCCGGGATATATTATCAAAGGAAGCGTAGAGTACAGCCCTGTCATGTAGTCTCAGACCGAATGGAAATCCGTAGCATCATCTTAATCATCCTCACTGTCATCGATCAGCATAAAAAAGTCTCAAATTCTGTGGCCCTTCATGCCCTGCTCTCATGGTGACCTCAATTTCGATGTGCTCTCCACGTCTGTGGCCTTGGTTTGGTTCCTTCGGGGTCACCGGTATCGGCGAGTCCATGGGGGCTGTCGTTGGACGGACGTGGTGGCGCACTCCGGAGGGAGAGCTCACTCACGCCGGCTCCGCGACTAAGCAATTATTGTCGTCAGTAGGGGGCTTAGTAGGGGGTGTCCTGCGTATGTTAGATCAGAACAGGCGCCACTGAACACCACCGAAGTGACTCGGCAGCAGTGCAGTGTCTCCTCCGGTGGGTTGCCTCTTGACGACTTGACATTGCCGGTGCCGGGGCTGCGGCGGGGCCGACCGGGTTGTGGCTGTGGACGGTGTCGGAATGAGCGGCGTGGGTGCACTGCCTCTGAGGTGGCGCAGAGGTTGGGACAGCAAAAAAAAAAAAAAAAAAAAAAAAAGAAACCAGATCTCGGATTTCATGAAGTCGCACACGATGAAACAGTGTTTAGGGCTGGTACGCCCATCTTGCCTGATTATGTTTCTGCTTATGACTTCATATTCACCTAACGTAAGAAACGAACGTCTTTTCTTTATCTGTCCTGATAAATGGACGTCTTTTCTTTATCTGACATAATAAATGTGTATTGGGGTGGCGGGTAGGGGGATATTTGCAGTAACAGGTAGACTGGGGTTGGTTTTTTTTTTTCATTCTTTTATCCGACATAACAAATGGACGCTATCCTTT
Organism: Conus canariensis; assembly: GCA_033310375.1. Taxonomy (NCBI): domain Eukaryota; kingdom Metazoa; phylum Mollusca; class Gastropoda; order Neogastropoda; family Conidae; genus Conus; species Conus canariensis. The sequence continues at coordinate 85,065,562 of CM065718.1, forward strand.
CCAGCTGATGTTAAAACAAATTCAAACCTTTTTTTCTGAAAAAAAAGAAGGGAATGGAGTGGGGTGGGGGACAGTTGGAAAAGTTGTTTATCATTCATCTACTACCCCTGCTTTTTGCTTCCACCCCACCCTCCCACTCGCTAGCACCACCGTCCCACGCCCTCTCCCTATCCGTCTACTGAAAAACTAGGTTCCTTTCTTCCCGCTCTGTCCATCTACTACCGTAAACTCCATTCTTCCTAGTTAACTCCCCCATCCAGACTCCCCGCCCACCCATTCCGTACCCTTTTACTTTCTGCCAGTAGGGGTAAAAACTGGTATCAAAGTCATTTCAGATCCAGACCAACCCAGTCAGCAAGGCGCCCCCTAGAGACATGGCTTGTCATTAAGGGGTTATAATCACAGAGCCTATCCCATAGATGGCGACGTCGGTGATAGCCAAGGGCGAGAACGGAGGATGAGGGATACAAACGTCATGCCTCTAAAGGCTGACGGCTTACAAAGAAGAATTTCTCTTTAGTCTGCAGTGGGTGGTGCCAGAAAGACAAAACATGTACAGTTCTGTTACCTCCAAATAATGCCACCACACGCAATGGCGTCACCGGACTGAACGTTGGTATGTTATGACCTCGGGTTTCCCCCCCCCCCCCTCTCTCTCTCTCTCTCTCTCTCTTTCTAGCTAGCTAGCAAGCTGTCTCTGTCTATCTACCTATGTAATTATCTATATTGTTTTTTGCCTACTGCAGAGGGGCATACCAGAGCCATTACACAGTTTCTCACATCGATTCTATGGCACGTGTACATATACACATACATACATGCATACATACATACGTACAAAGTTATACAAGTGTATGCTTAAATGAAAGATAGATAGATAGATACGTACGTACGTACATACATATACATGCATACAAATTCGGCTCTTCTCGACTGGAATCTGTTCATAAAAAAATATGTTTAT
>CM065718.1:85071525-85074025 GCA_033310375.1 Conus canariensis
TGTGTGTGTGTGTGTGTGTGTGTGTGTGTTGTGTGTCTGCGCGCACAACTGCACACTCGCACATGTTTTTTGTATGTGCTCTCTCTCTCTCTGTCTCTCTCTATCTCTCTCACTGTGTGTGTGTGTGTGTGTGTGTGTGTGTGTGTGTGTGTGTGTGTGTGTGTGTGTGTGTGTGTGTATCTCCCTTTCTGTGAGAGGGCAATGCAAACGTGCATGTGCGTGTGGTGTCGCGCCATGATATGCATGCGCTGGCCGGGCAGTTTAACCTATTGTGTGATGACAGCAGCTGTGGATGGCCAGTGAAACACAAAGGATGCAGCTGGTTGAACATCCACGTACCGAGACGAAGGAGGAAAGTGAAGATGAAGGCAGAGGAATAGTAGTGTGGGAGGCGAGTGGGGGCAGAAGGAAGGGAAGGGAGGAGTAGATAAGGGGCTGAGGGAGAGGGAGGGAGCGTGTCAGATATCCACATGACAGTAGCGGCTTCGGATCATGCAACTATAAACTGGGCACAGAACGATTGCATACATTTTTTTTTACACTGCGTTGTAACAAGAATAATGGTGAGATGGAACAATTTTTGTTTTTTTTTGTTTGTTTTTTTTACAGACGGGCAAGCTGTACAATTTACACAGAAAGGATAACATGGTGTCCAACGTATTCCCAGTTTTACTGACACTGTGATCGTTCGTTTTTCCAACGATTTAGTACTTATTTAAGAAAGTGGTAGTAGTTTGCAAACCCGACTGTTTTGATCCAACTGTGTTAATTTACAGATGTCACAATCACTGGCTTTCTAACACGGCTTTATTGAGATTTGATGCTTTCTCTCCTACAGTACTAATGTTTGGCGTGCTTCGTTTCCTTTTTCTGCACATTATTTCCTTTGATATTTACGTTCTAGTTACCTGTTAAACCAGGAAGAGATGTATTGCTTTTCAGTAATGTATGAACTCAACCTCAGTTAAAACAGGCCAAAGGGCTGATTATCAAAAAATTCATATAATATGTTTGTATTCTCTCTCTCTCTCTCTCTCTCTCTCTCTCTTCTCTGTCTCTCTCTGTCTCTGTCTGTCTGTCTGTCTCTCTTCTGTCTGTCTTCTGTCTTCTGTCTCTCTGTCTCTCTCTCTCTCTCTCTCTCTCTCTCTTTCAGTTAGAGTGCACGCAATTCTGCAAGCAAAGTTGTTTGCTGCAATTGGTTTTAATCTTTACTTTATTAAGCAGCTAACATGCAGGCACGGTCAGTTCATTACATTGTGTGATGGAGGCAGCTGCAGACGGCCGGTGAAACATCAAAAGTGCAGGTGGGGGAGAATCCCTACCCTGTCCCTAAAATGCAGAGGATGTAGGAGAGGGAAGATGAAGGTAGATGAAGGAGGAAGACGAGGGGAGTTTGTGTGTGTGTGTGTGTGTGTGTGGGGGGGGGGGGGATGGCAGAGGGGCGGGGAGAAGATGAAGGAGGAAGACGAGGGGAGTGGGTGGGTGGGGGATGGCGGAGGGGCGGCAAGATGTATGGCTGAAGGGAGGGATTGAAGTGAGGGGAGGAGGGGAAGAAAGGCAGAGAGGGAGGTACGGGTCTGCGAATGAGAAAGGCTGCCTGCAATCAGGGAACTGGGTACAGAATGACTATGGGTCACACGACTTTATTCATGCTTGGAAAAAAAAAGAACAATGGCAGGACACAATTAGAAATTATTTCCCCTGTACCCTCTAACCCTTGAAGACAAAGCGTGTCTAGTTTGTATTGAATATGAAGTGGATATTTCCAATGTAAAAAAAAAGCAGAGACCAGGTTCTTTACATTTTCTCTCTTTTTTTTTCCTTTTCCCGTTTTTTTTGTTCTCTGCTTTGACTTTTTGTTGAAAGGTGCATTATTATGGATATCAGACTTTTCGATTTTCCAGATTCTGTGAACTGTGTCAGGGTTGGTATCGATCAGTAAGGCTGTTTACATGGAAGATTTTCAGCTGTCTACAGGTTTAGCAGCTGCTTAGAAGGGAAGAGGGGGAGGGAAGAGAGTGCGAGCTGGTGAGTGGATATGGGCAAGGAGGGGGAGGGGTGTGCTTTTTCTTTAATCTTTTTTTTATCTTTGCTTTTGCATTGGAAAAGAATGTTTCTTTCATTCGTTTCTTTTGTCTTGTCTTTTCTTTTTCTCCTTATTTGTGTCCATCATTGATTTTCGTCTTTTGATGTGTTTAGCTTTGTATTTGAAAAAAAAAGTTACTTTTCGTTCCATGTTTGTTTCGTTTTGTTTTCTTCGTGTTGGTTTTGTTCTCGTTTATAAGACATATTGTAGATTCGTTCTAGCATTGTCTTCATCTATTTGTGTGAGAGAGGTTTTTCAAGTCTCCTCCCCCACCCCCCTCCTCACCCCATGCAAGTCACATACTTGTATTGTTTTTATGTTTCTGACACCATGTACTCTTTGGTCCATTACGTCTGTGTACCAAGTGACAAGTTTCTGAGAACATTGCAGTCTACTTCAGGGTTATTTCCGTTG
>CM065718.1:85076525-85079025 GCA_033310375.1 Conus canariensis
CACCCTTCTCATGGCAGAAGCAGAACTAGCTGTTCAGTAGAAACAACAACATCAAAAGACAAAACAAGATGCAAAGCATATAAACGTACTCCCAGTTTATCTTGAATACGCGTGAGATATTCCATAAGAGGAAATACCGTTTTGGGCCATTATAGCCGTTAGTAACGGCTATTCTGGTAAACATCTGCCATCATCTGTGACCCATAATGAACATACCTACAAATTTTCAGAAAGATCGGCCAAGTACTTTCTGAGATTTTCCATAAAGAAGAGAAACCGTCATGGGCCGTTATAGCCGTAGGTAACGGATATAACGGTAAAATAAACATTGGGCGTCATCCGTGACCCATCGTGAACATACTTACAAATTTTCATAAAGATCGGTCAAGTACTTCCTGAGATATTCCATAACTCCCATTCTAAAGTACTCCCTGTTCTATAAAGACTGGGAGTACAAACAAGGCAAGATACGGACACCAACAGATGAACTGCATTCTTTTTAAGTACACATCGCAAGGAACTTAACAGACTTCAGCGGACTGTGTAGCCCAACACACAAGCAGAGACGTGTGACAGATGAAGAAATGATACAGTTTCTTTCCGTTTGTAATCCATTCCATTATCGAAGAGTCAAGATAAATGTCGTCTTTAAAGGCTGAAGGCCAACAAGCAAGTATGCCCTGGTGACGTACCATCACTGTTTTTTTTTTTCATGTAGCATACGTGGTAGCTTTAACTCATTGGTCTTTCCATCTTTTTGTCATTACAAAAAAAAACAACGCCTAATCAAGGCTGTGTACTGAACTGGGCCCCTTAATGCTTTATAGTTTTGGGAAATCCAGAGCCACGACAGTGAAGTTAGAAAGAAAAGCGGACCTTCCCACACGTCGGTGCCAGGTCCCATAATTTATGGACTCACCTTGAAGAACATTGATTGTCAACTTGCCAATTATCGTGACTTGCTGCCTCTTGAAATAGACAATGCTCAAATCACAATTTGGCAATAATGACAACAAAAATTATGATAATGATAATAATAATGATAATAATAACGATAATAATAATAATAATGATAATAATAATGATAATGTAATAATAATAATAATAATGATAATATCGTTGATGATGACGGCGGTGCTTTTAAAAAGAGAGGACTGGCAGAGCAGGCAAAGTCATATATTCGATAACTAATAAGAAAAAAAGCTGGATACATCCCACTGCCACTTCAGCAGCCTGCCAGCCAGCCTCCTCTCCCAGCGAAACAACACGCTGGTCGAACCTTACTTGATTACCAGCACTTTGCCCCGGCTTTGCCCAGCCATAACCCACCTCCATTCCTCCCTTTATTTCTCTTCTTCGGTCTTTTACTACCCATGGCACTGCAGCAGCGACAGAGACGGCAGCGTTAGTGCCTCCCCACCACTATTGAAACAGTTTACAAGTGAGCAGAGTAAGGAAAAAGAAGAGCATGATAGGGGCTTGGGCAGAATGGAAACAGGACTCGGTGACAGAGAGGGAAAGTGGGGTGCAGGGAGTGGGGGAGTACCACAAAAACCGATCAGCAGGAAAAGCTGACAACTGGGTGGAAGGGGCAAAACGGGGTGGAGGCGATGGTGAGGGAGGTGTTATCATTCGCATATATCCAGTCGTTGAAAAACTGACTTCAGGAGCAAGGAACAAAAGAGGCAGGAAGGGAGAGGAAGGTGCTGAGGGGAAGAGGGTGGATGGGAGGCATGGGTGCAGGAGTGCTGAGCCAGGTCTTACCGAAGTCTGGCATGGGCGTACACTACAATTCACCTTCTCAGTGGCCACACGCACGAAAGGCCACACGCCACAATAAGGATTTTGCGCCAAATCACTACATAATCCATGTAAGCGTTTTGAGGCCTACCATAAGTTCGAGTTAGCATTTAATGTTAAACTGATAACTGATCAAAAGAACAACTCCCCATCAATCCTTTCCCTTGTTTGGGGGGGATTTCAACTGATGACATTTACATTCGTCAAATACATGACCTTTCCCTTAATTGACATCACATTTCAGGTCTTTGCTCTCAACCGTGACCTTGTCTTTGCGCCAGGTGGAAGCACCCAAATAGTCCCATTGCTTTGATTTTAATCTGTCTGCTTGGAACCACCTGGCTTGTACTTTGATGGCCATATCAAAGAGAATGAGGAGAATCAACTTTCACATACAATGAAAAAGAATTCTCAAAACAATCTAATTATGCCAGTCTATAAATACTCGTCTCCTTAAGCAAGGCCTTGGCGCATTGATTTTTGGTGTGCAGCCACATACGCAGCAAGGAGAGACTGGCTGCTGGTTAGCTGCTGCTGGTTCACTATCCTGAGAATGGTCCTGTCTTGTCACCAGTGGTGTCTATGACTTGACTGATTCATAAACGCTAATTACGCTAATTTGGAAAAATAATAAATGCATGGGAAATTTGATTCTGACAGAACAAGAAGATCACGTGTACTTAACTGCAGGATGATGCGT
>CM065718.1:85081525-85109025 GCA_033310375.1 Conus canariensis
AAATAAAACTGCTTCCCCTTGTTAAAAACAGGTCGAATTTGTTGTGCATTGTTTGCTGTTTCAAGTCTGGTGTTTGAATTTTCAAGGATTTTGCCTTAAATGCCTTTAGTTACAAGTGACGCTAATTTACCACATAACAGAGTTACCTTCCTTGTTTATTGTTTATTGTTCACATAACATACGTTATGCAGCCGATGTAATCCCTTCCACAGGTGTCTTTAGAATCTGAGAATCAGCCTCAAAGTTCATGAAGCTTCCAGAATGTTACAGATGTTTCTGGAATGCTCTACTGCATTTTGACATGCTGCACCACAGCATGATTCTCGAACATTCTAGACTGCTTCACGCGTTTTGATTGGTTATCTTAAGTCATAATTCTGGAACTTTCTGGGATATTTTATTTTTCATCGGCTCTTCTATGCCGTGTTTCCCCAACTTTGTAATTCATGAAGTACAAATAATCGAGATTTTAGTATTTGGGGAGGAACTGTCTTAAGCGTAAAGCTGAAGAACACTATTTCGTTTGGGGGGACAATTCTAACAATCGCAAGAAGACTGATTTGTGAATCTTCTGCCGTAAGTAAAGATGTTAAACTTGTTACTCGATGCGAATCTTTCCAGTGAACCTGATTCGATGAGAGTGCAGAACATGCTTCTGTCACTGTGGAAAGCATTCTACGTTCACAGAAGCATTTCCAGAATAGGCGTTTGATTCTTTGTTGTAAGACGCCATGTCATTTTTTGTACTCCCATTTCTTAAAGAACAGGGAACGAAGAAATGCTGTGTGTGTGTGTGTGTGTGTGTGTGTGGTCAAAATGTGTTCCACTCGCTCCAGACAAAACTACTGGGCCGATCTTTCTGAAAATTTGTAGGTATGTTCACTATGGGTCAAGGATGATGCCCGATGTTTTAGTTTACCGTTACAGCCGTTACTAACGGCTGTAACGGCCTGTAACGCTTTTTCTTCTCCATGGAATATCTCAGAAAGTACTTGGCTGATCTTTGTGAAAATTAGCAGGTATGTTCATTATGGGTCACGGATGAGGCGATGTTTTAGTTTACCCCGTTACAGCCGTTACTAACGGCTGTAACAGCCTGTAACGGTTTTTCTTCTTTATATCTCAAAAAGTACTTGGCCGATCTTTCTGAAAATTTGTAGGTATGTTTATTATGGGTCACGGATGATGCCCGATGTTTTAGTTTACCGTTACAGCCGTTACTAACGGCTGTAACGGCCTGTAACGCCTTTTCTTCTTATGGAATATCTCAGAAAGTACTTGGCCAGTCTTTGTGAAAATTAGCAGGTACGTTCATTATGGGTCTCGGATGATGCCCGATGTTTTAGTTTACCCCATTATAGCCGTTACTAACGGCTGTAACAGCCTGTAACGGTTTTTCTTCTTTATGGAATATCTCAGAAAGTACGTGGCCGATATTTCTGAAAATTTGTAGGTATGTTCACTATGGGTCACGGATGATGCCCGATGTTTTAGTTTACCGTTACATCCGTCGCTAACGGCTGTAACGGCCTGTAACGGTTTTTCTTCTTTATGGAATATCTCAGAAAGTACTTGGCCGATCTTTGTGAAAATTAGCAGGTATGTTCATTATGGGTCTCGGATGATGCCCGATGTTTTAGTTTACCCCGTTATAGCCGTTACTAACGGCTGTAACAGCCTGTAACGGTTTTTCTTCTTTATGGAATATCTCAGAATGCACTTGGCTGATCTTTGTTAACATTAGCAGGTATGTTCATTATGGGTCACGAATAATGCCCGATGTTTTAGTTTACCGTTATAGCCATTACTAACGGCTGCAATGGCCTGTAACGGTTGTTTTTCTTCATGGAATATCTCAGAAAGTACTTGGTCGATCTTTGTGAAAATTAGCAGGTATGTTCATTATGGGTCACGGATGATGCCGATGTTTTAGTTTACCGTTACAGCCATTACTAACGGTTGTAAGGGCCTGTAACATTTTTTTTCCTTCATGGAATATCTCAGAAAGTACTTGGCTGATCTTTGTGAACATTAGCAAGTATGTTCACTATGGGTTACGGATGATGCCCGATGTTTTAGTTTACCGTTACAGCCGTTACTAACGGCTGTAACGGCCTGTAACGCTTTTTCCTTCTTTATAGAATATCTCAGAATGTACTTGGCCGATCTTTGTGAAAATTGGCATGTATGTTCATTATGGGTTGCGGATGATGCCCGATGTTTTAGTTTACCGGTATAGCCATTACTAACGGCTGTAACGGCCTGTAACGGTTTTTCTTCTTTATGGAATATCTCAGAAAGTACGTGGCCGATATTTCTGAAAATTTGTAGGTATGTTCATTATGGGTCACGGATGATGCCCGATGTTTAAGTGTACCGTTATAGCCATTACTAACGGCCCATAATGGTTTTCTTCTTTATGGAAAATCTTAGAAAGTTCTTGGCCGATCTTTCTGAAAATTTGTACGTATGTTCATTATAGGTCACAGACGATGGCCGATGTTTACCAGAATAGCCATTACTAACGGTTACACCAGTCGAAGACGGTTTTCCTCTTTATGGAATATCTCACGCGTATTCAGGATAAACTGGGAGTACGTTTATATGCTTTGCATCTTGTTAAATTTGTGCGTGTGTGCATTACTTGATTTTTGTTTTGTCCGAGTTTTACTTTGTTCATACACATTTCTTGAACATAAATTCATTATGAAACAGTAGCAGCCAAGACTGTCGATGATGGTCGGATTTGTCGATTATGGTGAGATTGTAGCATTCCAAGGGTGTTTTACCTTCACTTGGAAAACAAGGATACCAGGTCAACATGCTTAAGTATCTAACTATTCCCAGATTTTCAGGAAGTTTTGTCATTCAATCATATTTTGTTGTATATTCTTTTGTTTGATGTTTTTGTGTGCGTGGAATATGTGCATCAAGTGAAGTTTTGAGTCCTCTCTCTCTCTCTCTCTCTCTCTCTCTCTCTCTCTCTCTCTCTCTCTCTCTCTCACTCTCTCTCTCTCTCTCTCTCTCTCTCTTTTTCAGTTAATGTTCCCTTATACAAGACTTTGGATTTTTTTTAGCGCCACATGTGCTTCACTAGATATCTAAATAATATTTTTTTTAATGGATAACACCGAGTCCACCACTTTAAAGTTCACTGAAAGATATGAGAACTTGCTGTCCAGTGTGGACTTACATGACCATCCCACTTCTGTGGAGCGGCACTTGTATTCATAGCGTTATACTGTAGTTTACTGTACCGTCTTTTTATCGTATGGTAATATATTACTGTGTTGCTTTGCATTTCAACACACTTTGTTACAATGTGTTCATGGCATCACATCATCTAATGAGTTGCAAAGAATTAATATTTCATTATGATGCCTTTTTCACCGCTCTTTTCCCTTGGGATAGAGCGTATTCAAAGCACGGCGCTTCATACTCCCCTCCCCCTTCCCTGTCCCCCCCCCCTCCCCTCTTACTTATCAATGTATGTTTTGACTTGTCTACCAAAACAGATTTTCATCAGATTTTGTCAGGGGTTGTCGCTGCCAGTTCTGTTTCAAGCGTTACATGGCTGCTGCACATTGCCCCTCGGTTTATTGTTTCATCTGAAAGCGGGCAAGCTGTGAAACGACTGGTAAAAAGTCCAGTCAAAAAGAGGGTGAGGAGAGGGAGAAACGTGATATAAAGTTCTGTGCAAGATTCGAACTTCGGACTTGGGTGTCTTCATGAGCGAGCATGTGACCCACAGGACCCACACGCCTCCGCGCACTCGCACACTCTTTCCTGCCGCTTTCAGAGCATGAAAGAATCGATGATCTCTCCTTAAGCGAAGAAGAGAGAAACAACTCCACGGAACACCATCTCTAGGGATTTGGTACTACCCCTGTTCGGAAAAGTCAGAATGTCGACCTCTGACCGCCGCACGTTTTTTTTTCTTTCGTCGGTGGATGGAAACAGGACTCGCCCCTTGAGGAAACATTCTCCTCAGAACACTAAACTTGGAAGGAGAGGGGAGGCTGAAGCGATCTTCAGTCTTGGGAGTGAAGTAAACGGGTGATAGCTTCAACGGTTGCAGGATGGATTTCAGACTGTGCAGGCCCTAAGGTGTCGGTGACTTCTGGCGCTTAAAACTTGGGGATTGCACCCTCTGCACCGTGCCTCTGCGGTCACATGATGCATTTTGAACACGAGGAACATGGCGACGTGGGTGTGTTGTGTTTCAGCCGGGCGATCAAAGAGGAATACCACCCAAACCTCTCCGTGGCCTTTGGGGGATTCAGAATCGCTCAGCAAAGCTAACATTTGACGAGAAATCTTTTAGCGGTGCATGGAAATCCGACTTTCTCCAAAGAGCACGAGACATGTGAAGGGCAGACTTTGGCCATCATCCTCAGCTTTGGGTGAAACTATAATGTGACCCTCCTTCAGATGATGAAGCAAAAGTTTGTTTTGATGGTGGCTCTTTGGGGCAATAAATAAAGTCTCTGGATGAAATGTGACGGAGAAAAGGATTGGCCATTATTTTCAGCTTGGGAGAAAACTATATCAGTGACTTTGCATTAGAACATGAGTTGGAAGTTATTTGTGATGGTGCTGCACCGGAATCAGTCAGTGACTTTGGATTAGAACATGAGTTGGAAGTTATTTGTGATGGTGCTGCACCGGAATCAGTCAGTGACTATGCATTAGAACATGAGTTGGAAGTTATTTTTGACGGTGCTGCACCGGAATCAGAAAATGAAAGCCATTGGTTGTCGGGGACCCCACTTCGGCGTTTTGACAGATTTTGAATTGTTAGATTTCGATTCTGCTGCCACTGCTTCTAATGACACAGGGGTGCGTTAGTTCGCCTAAGAAGGAGGATGGTGGGTGGGGTGAGGACTTATCTTGTTATAGATATTTACAGCACTCACGAAACTGATGTGAGCTAGAAAGTGGAGTGGGAGAACTATGTTTTTTCTATTCATTAAGTATATTAGCAAAGGGACTATATCCATCTGGACTTCCTGGTCTCCTAGTGCCTCTGCCTAGCCCCATCCCTGAAATCCTTGTCTTTCTCTACTAACCCATGTCTGTGATATTACTTTTAAATTACACAGTGTATTCAAAAACACTGTATATATATATATATATATATATATATATATATATATAATCAGTTTGGAAAGAAAAAAAAGTGCAGGTTAACTGTTCCCCCCGCAGTAGCTTAGCAATAATGAAAGAAAGAAAGACAGGAGAGATTGTGAAGAAAAGAAAAAGGGGGCGTTAGAATGTTAATACGGAACGTTTTCATTAGCAGCGTAGGGGACCTTCGTAGCCCGTCTTGAAAACAGAATAATTCAAGTTGCCCATCCGGAGGTCTTACGTCCGTTGATTGGGTCTCCTCAATGGGACAGATAGATATAAAACAAATTGCTTGTGTAGGGAGACAATTTTTACATCATTAAAACAATGACATGGCAAGGATTTTACAATAGGGGTTCAGGAGAGGGTGTTATCGGGAAAAGGAAAATGAATTGGAGGACAACATTTAACAAGAAAAGGAGTTAGTTACCGCCACAGATACAGACAAACAGATTACGGGATAAAACACAATGCATTTCGACCTCTTGGGTTGTCTTTAGGCAAAACCAAACAACATTTAGGACAATGAAAACGAAGAACGAGAAACCACTTATCTTCTCAAATTCGGCGCAAAATGGCTGTTGGATGAAAACGAGGCCGTTAAGGAGGGGATCATGGGAGTTGAAATAGTAATGATGACCGTGATGATAATGGTAATAATAGCAATAATAGTGATGAGAATGGCGATGATGAAAACGTACACAATAAGAGGAAGGATACTGGTAAAGGTTGTTTTTTTCGTTTTCCCTTTTCTCTCTTTTTTGTTGTTAAGAAAAAAGGGGGTGGGGGGGGGTGGAGGGGTAGTGGTGGTGGAACAGTAGGGTTTGTTTGTTTGTTTTGTAATTATTGTTTAATGGTATGATATGTTAATGACGGTTGTGATGATGGTGGATTGATAATAGTGCTTAGTGGTGATGAATAGAAATGATACATTAAAAAAAATACCCTGATGGGTGGTGATTGTGATGATAACAGTTATATGTGGGGGTGTGGATAATGATAATAATGATTGGAAAGGAATGGAAGTGATCAATGGGTGAGGGGCTATCGTTGCTAGGGAAAAAAGGGGGTAGAGGGCAAGGGGGAAGGGAAAGCTCCTATCTCTCCGCCCACACATACGTATGCACAGGGAGGAGGGATGGGAAACATCATGCACACAGTGTCATTGGAAAAGTAAACAGTACTGTTGGATGGTGTTCATTGTAGTAGGTGAAATAATGCGTTGGCATTGATATAGTGATGTTGGCGGAGAAGAGATGGAAATGTTCAATGAGGAAAGGTGTAACATGTCAAAAGGGGAAAAAATCACAGATACTGACAGCAGCTGAGCGCAATACAGCCGTTTCTTAGGTCTCTGAAGAGTTGAAATCTCCTGCCGATTGCCCAAACAGTATATATATATATATATATATATATATATATATATATATATATATATATATATGTATGTATTGTTCAGCGGGAGGGAGAAAAAGAAAATGAGAACATGAAATCGGGAAATATATTATACATGTTAAACCCTTCGCTAGCAGCGTATGGGAACTGTCGTAATCCTTCCTCAAGACAGATCATTTTACATTGCCTGCTCCTCTCTCTCTCTCTCTCTCTCTCTCTCTCTCTCTCTCTCTCTCTCTCTCTCTCTCTCTCTCTCTCTCAATATATATATATATATATATATATATATATATATATACATACTGAACAAATACATGGTGAGGTACTCTCTCTCTGTCTCTCTCCTGCTGCGTGCTGATAGATAAATGGATAAATGGACGGAGGGAGGGATGGTTGGTAGGATGGATGGGTGGATAGATAAAAAGAGAACTTGTATTAAACTTTTCAACATTAGACAGTTCATTTCAACAGTTGTGATAAATGGACAGACAATAGAAACTGTTGACTGTTTCAAATATCTTGGTATACTCACTGACCATAAGCTGTCTTTTAGTCAACATACTGACAGTATCTTCAAAAAAGCAAATCAAAGGTTGTTTCTGTTGAGAAAATTACTTAGTTTTAATGTCAGTCAACATGTACCAGAAAAGGTATATGTAAGTTTAATACAAAGTCTAATGTCATTCAACATTACTGTCTGGTTTGGAAATCTTTCAGAGAAAAATCGAGCAAAGCTCGCCAGAATTGTCTATCAGGCAAGTAAGGTTATAGGGAACAATCAATCTGCTCTCAGAGAAGTCTATACTGTTTCTGTAATTAGGAAATCTGTGAATATTACCTCTGATCCCTCACACCCACTCCACTGCCACTTTGAAAAACTTCCATCAGGAAGACGATACAGAATGCCCAGAGCACAGACGAATGTCTTCAAGAAGTCTTTTATACCAAGTGCCATTAGCATTTTAAACTCCAAAGTATGTGATCGACTGCCATGACCCTTGTCTCTCAGACATGAACAATTCAGTCGGCAATAGTATGCTTTTACGGTGACTATGACTATGTGTGTGTGTGTGTGTGTGTGTGTGCGCACGTGTGTGTATGTGTGTGTGTGTGTGTGTGTGTGGGGGGGGGGGGGGGGTGGTTGTACGCATGTGTGTGTGTTTTCGTGTTTGGGCATTGGTGCGGGCGAGTTTGTGTTTTTATGTATTGTTTTTATAATCTATGTAATGTTTTATGCCTTATGGATTTAATGTTTATTTCATGTGTGTATGCGCGCGCGCGCGCGAGCGCGCGCGCGCGTGTGTGTGTGTGTGTGCGTGTGTGTGCGCAGGTGTGTGTGTGTGGGTGGGGTGGGGAGGGGTGTGAGAGTGTTGATGTATATACAAATACATATACTAACACAGGTTTTTATGAAAGGATTTATAATGTCTCTTTGTAATGGCTTATGTACTTGTGAAATGATGTGGAGCAGAAGAAAAATTTCCGATGGACAATAAAGTTGATTGATTGATTGATTGAGATAGATAGATGGATAGATAGGTAGATACACACATAGATAGATAGATGGATAAATGCACACACATACATGCATACTTACATTATATATGCACATATATACATACATAATACAGTAATGCATATGTACATACGTACATACATACATACATGCATACATAACATAAACCAATAATCACAACGTCTTGAAATTTGATATCTAGTATAGAAACAAGATTCTTAAACAGACCATCCATAGCCCTAGTATTATTCGATTTGAGACCGGTTTGCTCGTGTAGACAAGGGAACTAAAACACCTACAGAAAGTGTGAGAGCTGAATACTATACATCGGAGACAAAGGACCCATTTTCTGGTGGGTAGTCTTATACGGTCCGACAGCTGTGTCACCATTTGCTGTGGCACACTTGTCAGGTTCCGAGTCCGCTATCAGTTCCATTGGAATCTTGCTGAGGATGACATTCTTCAGGCCTTTGGGTGTCAGGAATACCATTATTTGATGTACATGAGGCATTATGTCAGCAGTGAACCGATCCCAACTCCCTTATCTACCTTTCTCTTTACTTGTCTCTTTATCAGTTGTTCAGTTCTCTCTCTCATGGGGCTGGCTGTCAACAGATGATCGTTCAAAAGCTGTTGGAATGGATGCAGCTCTTCCCCACACAGTCCTGAGCTCAGAGTTGAAATCACTTACCTGTTCCACGGGTGTATAAACTGTGCGCAACCCAGAGGATCAGTCATCTGTTTATCTATTTGTCTGTCTGTCTGTCTGTATGTCCATCTATCTATCAGCTGGTCGCCCAGTGGTCCTACTTTTGCTTTTATATCTATCCATCGGAGAATACGAAGGTAAAGATTATGGATTCCCAATTTTGCCAAACGAATAAAATCAATAGACTTCTTTTTTTATCAGAAGGTCTACAAATTTTTAAGGTGACCGCGTGAAAAGAGCACCTTCATCCCATAAATATAAAGTTCACTTTTTTGTTGCCATTATGCCATGTTGAAGAACTATCGATAAACTCACTTGTATTGCCCAGTAAAACAATGACTTTACATTGATCAGCGGAAGAAAATTACTTCCATAATGATCAGTTTTAATCATTGGGATGGCAAAATTTTGAATACATTCTTCTTTCCTTTAACAGTGTCGTGTGTTTTTGTGCAATCTAAGCAGAACATAGATATGACGTTGATGGTATCGTTTCATTGACTTCAGTACAGTTACCGACCGAACTCCCACGCAAAAAATGAATTTTGATGTTTTATATTTTACACGAAGTGATGTATTTCTTTTGAAACTAACAACTCGCCATATCAAGGACATTATCTCGTCAGATGAAGGGGCGATGCTCAAAATCAGGCGGAAATGCCGACCTGTGACCAGAAATGTGTTCTTGGTGCAAGGAAACACGATTTTCCTTGGGGAAACGTTCCCCGCTGTACACTAGAAGTGTGAAGAAGAAAGCTGACTGCATGGGTCGTACAAAGCTGGGGGGAAACTTTTTGGTTTATAAACTGTTACCGACAGTGGCAAGAGTTGGAGGTTCTGCGAGCTGTTAGAAGTGAGGAATGTCGTGATTTGACTTGCAAGACTTTACATTAATCGCAATTAACTTGAATCCAAGCTAGTCTCCCCCAGTATCTTATCTTTGTCTCTGTCTTACCTGTTCTTTCTCTCTCCAGTCACTCATTCTGCGCCTGACTCACACTGTCTGCTGTCTCTGTCTGTTTGTCTGTCTGTGTGACTATCGGTCTGTGTGTGTGTGTGTGTGTGTGTGTGTGCGAGCGTACGCGCTGTGTGTGTGTGTTGTATGTATGTATGTATGTATGTATGTATGTATGTATGTATGTATGTAGTGTGTGTGTGTGTGTGTGTGTGTGTGTGTGTGTGTGTGTGTGTGTGTGTGTGTGTGTGTGTGTGTTTGTGTGTGTGTGTGAGTGTTTCTCTGTCTGTCTGTCTGTCTCTGTCTCTGTCTCTCTCTGTCTCAGTGTAAATGAATGGATGTCCTTGCCTGCTTGTGTGTGTGTGTGTGTGTGTGTGTGTGTGTGTGTGCGTGTGTGCGTGTGCGTGCGTGCGCACGCACGCGCGCGCGCGCGCGCGCGTGTGTGTGTGTGTGTGTGAGTGTATACGTGTATGTGTGTGTGTGTGTGTGTGTGTGTGTGTGTGTGTGTGTGTGTGTGTGTGTGTATGCGCGCGCGCGAGTGCGTGTGCGTATGGGTGTGTGTGTGTGTGTGTGTGTGTGTTGTGTGTGTGTGTGTGTGTGTGTGCGTGTGTGCGAGTATGTGCGCGCGCATTTGAACAGTTGTGCGTTCTAAGTACATATGATGTACTCAGGATTTTGCCTTTCCCAGTGTCTATGGAACGCTGCTGTGGAAAGACATTAAGTTTTTGTTTTATTCTATATTGAAAAACAAAAACAACTGATAGTGATTTTTTTTGTAACACCACCCATGGAAAAGCAAGGACTTTCACCCCTCTTTTGCTGTTTTCATTTCAGTTTTGTCCATCTTCCCCTTCCTACCACTCCCGGCCCTCCCCTCCACCCTAACCCCATCCACCATCTACATCGCTGCCCATAGCATCTTTCCAGCTTTTTTTTTATTCCGTGCTTTTTTTTTTGGACTGGAGATGATATTAAGTCTCCCCACCCCCTTACCAGCCCCCAACCTTCCTCTTCCCATCATGCAATTTGTCAGTGCCAGTGAGGCCTGGTTGGTGGGGATGAGTTTTGACAGAACCGGTTCCTAAGGGACTCATGCCTTCATGGCTTGGGCGTCACACTCATTTGTTCACACACACGTAGCCAGAATCCGCCGAGACAGGCAGACGACTGAAGCAACGCGGTAAGGAAGGAAGTGTACGAAAACACAAGATGAAAGATCGCCTGAACTCAACCCTGTTCCATCCCCACTGCTGTGCGTGTGGCTGTCGTCGTTTGTTGTTGCCGTACCTTACTCATGTTGTGAACGACTCCCTGTTGTCAGGCTTCCTGCCCTCTGATTTCAAACCCGCTGTTGTACGTCCCCGCTGGCAAAGAACCCCTCCCTAGGTTAGGATAGTTTAAACAGTTATAGACTTGTATCCACTTTGTCATTTCTGTCAACAGTCTCTGAAAAATCGTTTTCTCTCATGTTCTTTCACATTTCGAAGCCATTTTTCTAAACCGCAGTCAGTCTGCAAATAGAAAATCCCAAAGCCCCGAAACAGCTCTACAGCAGATTGGAAAAGATATCCTTCTTGCCTTCGACGACAGTAATGCACCCAGTTTTGTTCTGGACCTCAGTGAGGCCTTTGATTCAATAGACCACTCTTCTCGCCTGAAGGCTTCAGCATTCCTTTGACAGTTAAGACCATGCTTTTTCCTGGTTTAGTGCACACTTGACTGAACACGCCCAGGCTGTTGGCATCAACAGCAGATATTTAAAACCTTTTGCCCTCTCATGTTGTGTTTCACCGTGTTGCGTGCAAGGACCTATGTTTTCGTGCTACAAGCTTCTCTTTGTCCGATCTTATCAGCAGTCACGGATTGTTGAATGACAGTCATGTTGACAATAGTTTCATCAGCTGGCCGAAGTTGACAGGTTGGTATGACATACAAGAGAATGCATTGGACACTTTTAAGTCTGGATGACCCACAACAAACCCCAAAGAAATTACCCAGTCATCATTTTCTTCCAGACTCTGTAGAAATCAACAACACGTCTCTGTCTTCTCTACCTGCACTCTCCGCACTATTCTAGATCAAAGTTTCTCTTTACAACATGTTCGAAACGTCTGTCGATCTGTCTGCCTTACGCTTCGCAAGACATGGTTTTTTTTTTCATCGCTGTCTCTTAACTGATGCTAGCAAGAATTTAGCATCGGCCTTTGTCCTTTCTAAAACATCTCATTTCCAAATACCTTCTCTGTGGACTTCAAAGAATGCAGAACAATGCTGCTCGACTAGTCCATAGATCGTCCAGGGTGAAACATGTCACACCACGTCTGCTGCAGCTTTCGATCTCTGACAGGATCGATTATGAAGTGTCCAACTTCTCCTTTGCTGTCGCTTGTAGTTTTCCACCTGACTACCTGTCTGAATTACTTCACATCTATACACCTTCTCGCCAGCTCCGCTCTTCATTCGGTACTCGTATGCTGCGATTATCCGCAGTCAAAGCAAAGACCGATGGTGGAAGGCTTTTTTTCACTTCCCAAGTCCTAGAGGCAGTGAAAAATGACTTCAGTCATTCAGATGTTTGGGCTCTCTCCTTACGGCTGAGACAGACGTAAAAACACGAATGCTCAAGAACAGATGTAAATAATGCCTGCATGATCACGTGTTATTCAAATTTGTAGGGGTTCGGTCAGGACCGTTAGTATACCATGCTGGGCCCATTGTATAGATGACGAATGTGTAAATGAATGATTGAATGCGATTTGATTATGGGGTAAATTTGCAGAGAGCCTTGAGCATGTCTCTACAACGATGGTAAACAAACATCAGTTGTTGTTATTATTATTATTGTTATCATTTAATATCATTATCATTATTATTATCATCGTTATTATTGTTATTATTATCGTCATTATTATTGTTATTATCATTATCATTATTATCATTTTTATCATCATCATCATCATTGTATCATTTTTGTTGTCATAGTTATTGCTGTTGTTTCTGTTACGATGACAATAAGAACAATAATTTTAAAAAAAACCGATAGTAATAGTAATAATGATGACCATGATAATAACATAATATTAATGATAATAATAATGAAATTATTAGTATCATTATTATTATTATTGTCATCATCATTATCATTATTATCATCATTATTGTAATAATCAATACCCTTCTTCGTCTTCTTCTTTTTCTTTTTCTTCTTCTTCTTGTAGATGCTGCTGCTGCTGCTGTTCATAAAAGAAAGGTTTGACCAATACCAAACAATACAAGAAATTACAGAAAGAAGGAACACCGAATGAATACCAAACAATACAAGAAATTACAGAAAGAAGGAACACCGAATGAATACCAAACGATCTGAAAACTTAGAAAAGGAAACGTAAGGAGAGCAATTTCAGTTTATTTGGAATAAAATGAAATGACGGTGAAAAAAACCCCAAGCAAACAAACAAAGAATGCTAGAAAGAAAGAAAGAAAGAAAGAAAGAAATAAAAGAGAGAAAGAAAGAGCGAAGAAAGAAGAAAACCAAGTCACCACCAAAATATATTAAATGCGAAACTGAAAAAGAATATAAAGAAAATAGCTGTCAAAGTTTATTAAAATTTCCAGGTCTCCGGCCCCGTCTGTTCCGGCAGCAGTGTGTGACACAATGGAATCGTTGGCAGTCATCCATTCATGAAGTGTGACAGAAGTTGACGTTTTAATATAACCCATACTTTAGGGGGAAAAAAGAGAGTTTTCGTGAGTTTTTTTTTAAACTGCGTATGATATGGAAATTTGAAATTTTGCTGGCAATGTGGGATCGAATTTCGAAGCTGAGGTAATTTTCTCCTCTCAGCACCTCTCGCTGTTGCTTCAAACTGTCTGACCTGGGAGATACCTGGCTGAAGACCTTTCAGCGCTTGACTAAAACCCGAGCCAGACAGGGCATGTGCATAATTGCATTTACATTTAATGATTTCTTTTCATTTGATGAGTGGTACACAGGTTTCGTCTAAATATTGTTTTCTGTCTTACAAAGTGCAGAACTATGGTTTTTTTTTGTTTTGTTCTGTTTTTGGAAAGGCTGCATAGAGAGATGAGGAGGAGGAGGGGGGGGGGGGGTGCGATCCAAAGAGCTAGAGGAAAAGCTCTTATTTTCAATATTCCTTTTCCTTCTGACCTGCCACGTCTCATCCGTGCAATGAATCAACGCCCCGTTTTTGCTGTGCTGTATTTTGAAGTCAGTCTGAGTTCAAAGTCTGGTCATACTGGAAGACCTATGACGAAAGAAGATTCAAAGGAAGAGAGAGGGAGAAAGAGGTGAGCAAAGGCGATGTAGGAGAGGAAAGTAGGGGAAGACAACCAGAGAAAGAAGGGATAAGTATGTTAATGAACCAACAGCTAAAATGACTGAGCTTCATTGTCCGAGGAAATCTCTTGAAAAGGTCACACAGTCTAACTGTGACAATCTGCCCCACCTCAGAGCCAGAAATAAGTTTTGCAGTCTGCATAGTTTCTGGCCTGTTCATAACGGCTTTGATATATTCATCTTTATTGAGATATGGCTAGATTCTTCAAAGGAAGAATTTGACTGATGGAGCAGATTGAAGAAAAAGTAGAATTACTAGATATTGGAGCTGAACGCAAACGCACGACACTTAATAAAAATGTGTATTGCCACATCGTCAACTCTACTTTTTGTCTTTGTACTTTCACGTCTCGCCCCCGCTCCCCCCCCCCCCCCCCTCCCTTACTTTCTATAATAAAAGAAACCCTTTAAGCATATTTGGAAGAAAAATGTCGGGAAGAATACGATTTCAGATTGATAATGAAAACGGAGATTACGCATCAATGAAAACAGAGATCATGCATCCACTTCTGTATTAATTATTTTCATGCCTACCAGGTACATTTTTGGGAATCCTAGCATGGCACCGTTTAGCCACAGTTTGTCTGTCTGCTGTTTCATTTTAGGGCAACCCATGTGGTGACAGCACATAACAAAACGCTATTCTGATTTCTCTCATCATTATGCGATATACTAAATATTCAGTTTCCAACGGTAAATCCTTCTTTATATTAGTATTTTGAAGTTATCAGTCATGCAATGAACACAAAATCGGATGCTATAAATGATAGTTCACACGAAATCGTATTACAGGACAAGCATACGAATCTGCTGCAGATACAGGGGAAACCACCCAGAAGCTAAATGATTTGATGCATAACTAAATCAAGATGCTGCGTCTTGACGTTTAGGCTTGCATTGGATATTATCTGTTTATCTGAGAAAGAAAAAAAAATCGTTTGTCTCCGTGCAATCTTATGTCACATCAAGTGCTGTGTCCAGGGCTGTTTATGCCTTATGCCACTCCTCTTCCAGATCCCGAAGTCGTCGTCGGCATCATCATCATCATCATCATCATCATCCATCATCATCATCTCATCATCTCATCATCATCATCATTATCCTCGTCCTCATCGTCGAAGTCGTAGTCGTCGTCGTCGTCCTCGTTGTCATCGTCAGCATTTTCTTCGTCGTCGTTGTCATCATCATCATCGTTGTCATCGTCATCATTATCCTCGTCACCGTAGTCGTCATATCATACCATCACCATCATTGTCGTGGTCATCATCATCACCATCACCATTATCATCGTCTCCTGGCACAAATGATAAAGACGGTGTGAAGGACGCTTCGGTAATCAGAGACCTCCCCAGGCGTTTGTCCGCAGCCCTGCGCAACAGGATAGAGGTGTTACAACCATTGTCCCATGACAGCCGGTCGAAGAGCGTGTTGTGACGAACGCCGGCGCAGCCAGGAAGTTAGTTCCTCGGTCCTCTGCCTCTTAGTCATTTGATGCTCACAAAGTCACTCCTCCTCCTCCTTCTCCTCCTTCTCCCTCCTCCTCCTCTTTCACCTCCTCATGCTCTTCTTCTTCTTCTGCTTGGTTGTCCATCCCTGATCCTTTGCTGTGTGTGTGGGAAGTCTATTCTCCACTGTACCCTGCACTCTTGTCTGGGACAGAGAGCTGTGGACAAAAGACATGCTCGAACCAGATCAGCTTACAACGCTTGACGACTTCCAGAGAGGTTCTTGTCTGTTAGCAGATGTACTGACTGACCGTTTGACAAACTCGGTTGAGATTTGTGGGAGATGGTGGGAGAATCCCCTCTGAGACATTTCTTGAGCAAAACCTGGATTGTTTGCTGGAGATGTGCAGTCTACGGCTAGCTCTGGCATCCGTCAACAGGGATCAGTGCTGCAGGTGACTTTTAAGACTTGCATCGTCACTGGGGGAAGGGACAAAGGTGATGGTCAGTGTGTGCGTGGTTCGAACTTCTTTGTTGGGCTGTCTGCGTCATTTGGGACACCGTGAAGATGGTTTTGCTGTTTAGATTTGTGTTTTGTTTTGGTAGGTCATGGAGGTTCTTCTTTCTTTCTTTTTTTTTGCGCTGCGGATGCCAAGCACCTTCTCCACTGGCAAAAACAGCATTTCCCCTACTTCTGGTTTTTTCCCCTTTCTACTGTCCCTAGATAGAAATGTCAGTACAAAGTCACCACAAGTAAGCTTGCTCTTTTCTGAGGAAAAATGACAAGCATCAAAGGAGAAATGTTTTGTACATTTTGTTTCTATCTGTTAGGTGCTGTTTATGACATTTAAAGAAGATAATGTTCGTAACAAATTCACTTATCTGTTTTGTGCTGTGTGTTAAGTAAGTGTTACTTTGCGCACTGTTTTGAATGTGTATTTGCTAGTTTTCAGTAATGAGGCATTCTGTTTCCGGTCTCTTCCTGATCTTTTAAAACAGCGCTGTTTTGTTTTTTTTTTTTGTCTTTGTTTTTTTTTTTTTTAGCTTGCCCGATTTGTTAGCATGCACATTTCATTTCCATTTTCTTTACATTTCTACCTTTCTCAAGCCTGCATTTTCCAACCGTTTCTCAACGATTCTGTCCCGTTCAAAGCTGTCTTCTCTGACCATCTGGGGAATGTTGTTTCGTGCTCTGTGTATGTCCGTCAAGTATTATTTCTGACTATTATAAAAATGTTTGTTGAAAATTCACTTGTCTGTTTCATATGGTGTATTAGGTTAGTGTCACAGTGAACGTGTTTTGTTTGTTTGCTTGTATAATGGCTTGATCCGCTATAAACAGAGACTTAGAATGGTGCCAACGTGTGTCTTCGTTAGTTTTATTTTTGGTTTTGCTGTAGTGTCTTTGGGTTTATCGTTTACAGATGTTTGGGTTACAGATCTCGTTTTTTTGTTGCATAATCACGAGGATGATCAAATTTGGAGGACGTGGGCACTGAAGGTGTTGTGTGTGCATGAAGCACAGCAAAATTAACTTCTTCTTAGAAAGGATCTTCACACTCGTGACCTGTATACCATACGAGTGAACTTGATTGAGCACAGAATCTGACACAGATCATGTTAGTATGTCGCGATATTCGTGGCTTTGAACTTCCTAAATCCTGTCAAACGCACATCACGAGACATCGACACTGTTGTTCAGTTAGCGTTACGGATTGAGTGCATCCAGGAATCTGTATGTTGTTGTAAGAAAAGGGAAACCAAGACTTAAGGCAGTATTCAGTACGTGAGTTCTTTCCTCCTCCTCCTCCTTCTCTCTCTCTCTGTCTCTCTCCCGCCTCCGCTATATTTCTCTCTCTCTCTCTGTCTGTCTCTCTCTCTCTTCTGTCATACACACACACACACACACACACACACACACACACACACACACACACACACACACACCACACACACACACACACCACTCACACATCACACACACACACACACACACACACACACACACACACACACACACACCACACACACACACCAACACACCACAGGCGCTCACATGCAAATGCTCAAGCACGTACGCATGCACGCATACACGCGTATACACTCGCAACACTACATTTGCGCTGCACCATGCACACACCACATTCCCCACATCTCTCTATCTCTGTCTGTTCTCACTCTCTGTCTCTCTCTGTCTCTGTCTGTCTCTGTCGTCTGTCTGTCTCTCTCTCTCCTTCAACCAAAAGGCAGGTGAAAAGCGGAGGGGGAATGAATAACAATCGCAAACAACCCTCGCATATATACCCCTTTCTCTTCACCACCCTTTTCAGCCCCTTCCCACCCCACACCCCACCCACACACACACCGACCCTATCACCACCATCCCCACACCTCGCACCCACCCCGGCTCTCCTCCAGCCTCTCCTCCACTCAGCCAATACCCTCCCCCCTTGCCACTTTCCCTCTCGTCCCTACTCTTCCCTTCCCTTCCCTCCCCCCCCCTCCCAGTGCCCTTCCCTTCCCTCCCCCTCCCACCCAGTGTTCCTGATGATTACACAGTAAGGTGCCATCAGTGAAGCTGTCAAATTTCATTTCCACCTGAATGGCGATGTGGAGGCGACACGGGCCAGGCGCCAACGGGGAAAATGAGATTGCGATGATGCCTGGGGTCTGTCTGGCGGTCTGTCTGTCTGTCTGTCTGCTTGTCTGTTCCGTCCGTTTGTCCGCGCGTCCGTCCGTCTGTCTGTCTGGCACTTTGCTGCTTTCCTTTTCTATGTTGTGTGTGGCAGTTCTTTCTGTCTCTCTGTCTGTCTGTTTGTGTTTGTTGGTCTTTTCGTTTCTCTCCCTGTCTGTTTGTCCGTTTGTCTTTGTGTGTTTGTCTTTCCTTTCTCTCCCTGTCTGTTTGGCTGTATGTCTGTCTGCCTGTCTATTTGCCAGCCTGCCTGTCTGTCTGTCTCTTCGTCTGTCTGTCTGTCTGTCTGTCTCGCTCTCTCCCCCCTCCCCCCCCCACACATTCCCATACACACCCATTTCCACACATCCACTCACTCATCCACGCATCCACACACTCTCTTCTCCTCCCCCCCCCCCCCACACGCACACGTGTTCGCGCGCGCGTGCGCGCGAATTACACGCCCACGCATTCACACATACACATGTTTATACAAACACACACACTCGCGCGAGCACGCGTGCGCGCGCGCACACACACACACACACACACACACACACACGCGCGCGCGCGCGCGCGCGCGCACGCGGTCTCTGTCTGTCTGTCTGTCTGTTTGACTCTCTCTTCTCTCTCTCTTTCTCTCTGTCTGTTTGTCTGTCTGTCTGTCTCTCTTTCTCTCTCTCTCTCTCTCTCTCTCTCTCTCTCTCTCTCTCTCTCTCTCTCTCTCTCTCTCCACTTCTGTTGCAGTCCGTCCGGGTCTTCCTCTTTTCTACTCGTGTTCTCCTTTTCTCCCTCTTTCTTCTTTCTGCTTGTGGTGTTACTGTTCTTTGCTTGTTTGAATTTGTTTTTTCTTAATTCTTTAAAGTTTCATTTACCACTTTGCTTTAAAGCACACACACACACACACACACACACACACACACACACACACACACACACACACACACACACACACACACACACACACACACTGCACAAAAACACCCACGCACAAACATATACACAAACAGAGAGAGAGAGAGAGAGACAGACAGACAGACAGACAGACAGACAGACAGACAGACAGACAGCAACAAACAACAAAGACACGAGACGTTTTTCTAATCTACGTATGATTTTCTTGCGTGCTACTCGACATGTTTGCTTGACTCAGCTACCAACTCAATTAAGAATGTGAAGTAAAGTCGACCAACGAAGACTTGGGGTGCATTAGAAATAATACTTTAGCGACCGGCGAGAGTGGCTCCTTGTTTAGGCTGTTTGACTGAACAAGCGCTGAGTTCCGCCTTGGCTTAAGGCTGTGTCAGGCCAGTTGACATAGGCTAGAACACCAAGGCTATATCAAAATGTTGTTATGCTCTGCATAGTTATGCGGGGGTTGTCTTCAGTTGTGACGAGCTCCTAGCATAACATTATTAGTCTCCAAAATCCCCCGAAGTCGGAGTGTGGCTGCCCACGTGGCGGGGTAATCAAAAACGGTCACACACGTAATGTCCTCATCCCCAGCTGATGCATTTGTACCATAGTGTTCAAGTACTTTGGCTATTCGGATGATCCCTGGAGTCTTTTAGCCAGGGTACGACAATAACAACAACAGTGATTGTTCCATGTCGCCTTCATATTGCTTTGATTGTAATTTACGTCTGGTGGCATCGTGCAGTTTGATTCTGAATCTGTTGTACAACTGACCTTGTAAATCTGGTAGATTTGGCGCATTCTTGTGTGTGTGTGTGTGTGTGTGTGTGTGTGTGTGTGTGTGTGTGTGTGTGTGTGTGTGTTTTTTCAGATTCAAATTTATGAACATTAAAATACAGTCAAAAACTCTTCCTGTTTTTTTTTTTTTTTTTTTTTTTAAGTGTTGACCCATTCCGAAAATGATCATACTACAAGTGATCTTAATGTTGAGAGTTTCCGCGGAGTTTCTGTTTGTTTCTTTGTTTATTTTTTGTTTTATTTGCTTACCCCTGGTGGCTCCGTGCGTTTCCCATTTTGTCTTTGCACACAGCGGGGATGCTCTGGTTGTGGTGAAATTGGGGTGTTTTTGTTGACTTGTTTTGTCGTTTGTTCGTACGTTTCTATGTTTGACTTCATTCATTCATCCATTCATTCACTCATTCATTCATTCAGAAATAGATAGACAGGTATGTATGTATATGTATATATATAAATATATATATAGATGATGGTGGCAAGTGCCAACAGAGATTTTAAAAAAATGCTCAACCGCACTGGGAGCAACATTTGTTAAAAGGAAAGGTTTAAAATTTTACCTACAACGTTGTTTCATGCGGTTGCAATCGTCAGGATGTGGTGGGTCTGTGCTGCCGGTGTTTTATAACTGCTTGTGTTGTCTGTCATCATGTGCTGTCTGTGTTTTTCGTGTGTTTCTGATTCTTGTTCACTGATAGGAATTTCCACTTGTGCCTGCAGTTGTTAACCATTTCTATCCTGGTGTTTAAAGTTGCCATTTGTGGATTGCATAGTATTATGTACTTTTCTGTTGAGCATAGGTTACATCTTTTTGAAATATTGTTATATAACAACAACATATAACAATATTTCAAAAAGATGTAACCTATGCTCAACAGAAAAATACATAATACTATGCAAACCACAAATGGCAACTTTAAACACCAGGATAGAAATGGTTAACAACTGCAGGCACAAGTGGAAATTCCTATCAGTGAACAAGAATCAGAAACACACGAAAAACACAGACAGCACGTGATGACAGACAACACAAGCAGTTATAAAACACCGGCAGCACAGACCCACCACATCCTGACGATTGCAACCGCATGAAACAACGTTGTAGGTAAAATTTTAAACCTTTCCTTTTAATAAATATATATATATATATATATATATATATATATTGTGTGTGGTGTGTGTGTGTGTGTGTGTGTGTGTGTGTGTGTGTGTGTGTGTGTGTGTATGTAATAAACTAATAAATTTCAAGGATAAGTACCGAGCACCATTCCAGCAACTTGCAGAGCAGCTTGGTGTTGCAATATCCCCTTATTTCTTCAATCTAAGACATAAGAGCAAGCTTTGTTTATAATTGAATATGTATGTATGTATGTATGTATGTATGTATATATATATAATATATATATATATATATATATATATACACACATACACATACACGTCTCTCTCTCTCTCTCTCTCTGTGTCTCTCTCTCTCTCTCTTTCTATATATATATATATATATATATATATATATATATATATATATATAGAGAGAGAGAGAGAGAGAGAGAGAGAGATGACAAAACTTGATGCTTTCATTGAACACACACACACACACACACACACACACACACACACACACACACACACACACACACACACACTCTCTCTCTCTCTCTCTCTCTCTTTTCTCTCCCACACACACACACTTACAGAGAGAGAGAGAGAGAGAGAGAGAGAGAGAGAGAGAGAGAGAGACACCACACGCGCACGCGGTAAAATGCAAACGTTTACATATTCTATTTTGACGCTAAAACCCTTCATTTCATCACAATCTGAATGTTCTTCCCGCCCCACCTCGCCCGTCCTACCCACTGGGCACCCCTCTGTCCCCCCCCCCCCCCTCCTCAACCACCTCTCTCTCCAAACTTGATGAACAGAGGCGTTCACCTGTCTTCTGAACTTCGTGGGCGACTTCTGCACCCAGACACGGCAGAATTTGAAACGGTTTATTTTTCTTCCACCCTGCTCAGAATTTTATGACTTTTCTGGCTATTCCTGTTCCTATCTTTCACGCAGAGATGATTTACGTTCTTTGTAAAAAAAAAAGAAGAAAAAGCAGAAGAAGAAAACAATAAACAAACAAGAGCGTTCACCTGACTGACCTGGTCTACTCTTCCGCTAAGTGAAATACTTCATTTGTTGAAGAACTGTACGCATAAGAGAAATATCATTAAGAAGTCACATGAATTGCCTTCCTGACCAAGATATATAGCACAGATAATCAATAAACTTGAAAGAAAAACTTCTCTCCTGATGTTAGGTGTATGTGTGTGGGGAAAATTTCTGTCCATCATATACTACTAGACTGCCCAATTTTCAAATTAAGAGGTACTCTTCTTCTTCTTCTTCTTCTTCTTCTTCTTCTGCGTACGCAGGCTGATACTCCTGCGGACACTCCCTATATGGACAGGCAAGTATTAATCCCATCTACATAACAAAGGGAGTGGAGTTTTGTGTGCATGACCGTTTTTTATCCGGCCATAAAGGCAGCCATACTCCATCTTCATAAAAGGTATGAACACTGCACATTTTGAAAGCATTGACCACATTTTATATAACACATGTATTACGGACATCGCACACGTCAGTGCCCAGTCAGGGTTGGGCAGACTGTTGTGATTTTTTTTTGTTTTGAAAAAGTATTTTCAGAAATATTCTTAGTGGAGTATCTAGATTTCAACATGTGAAGGAGAGCGGTGAGAGAAAATGACCAGAGACAGTAGGTCTGACATTCTCAGTGATCTCTGTTGCGTTTTAATATCGTCTAATATCATCGAAGATGAACCGACGTTAAAATAACCATTGAACTGAACTGAGCTGAACTGATCTTCCGCTAATGATCGTTGTGAGTTAAGTATTAAGAATTCTCTTCAAATAGGTTCGTGTCGGTTGGATTTACGGTCACCTTGCCTTTAGGTTCACTGTAAGTGACATTTCCATCTGTTGTCTTGTGTTTTGGCCTGCTCGCAGACAAACGTTTGATGTTGTGTTAGTTGTCTGTCTGTCTGTGGATTTTTGTGTTTATTTATTTTGTTTTTCTTTCTCTTAGATTAGTTTCCTTTTTTTCTTCGTTTCTGTTTTTCGAAGTCCATTAATTATCGTTCTGTAACTATCGTTAAATCATTTCTGTTTTATTCCCTGCTCTTTCAGTCAGCTGTGAAGGAAAAGAAAACAGCTTTTCCTTCAAGGGTTATTATTCCTGGACTTTCTGCCTGCAAGAAAAGTGCCACCAGAGAACAGTGATGAGAACTCGGTGACGGGGGGAAAAAGGAGGAATCTGATGTAAGTGATACACTAGAATTTGTCCGAAAATCAAAAAGGCTGGAAAAGTAAAACTCATAGGCAAGAGAATCTGCTCGGTTTGCAGAAATTTCCTTTTCGCGTATGTTCCACATAAACAAAAAGAAAATTTCTGCAAACCGAGTTCTTCTCATCAGTAAGAAAAAAAAGTCCTGTTGCAAGCCTGATCAGCTCTAAATGAAACGAAACAGCTGCCTGTTACTTGTCCTGCTGACCACAGTAGAGGAACCACAAAACTCCCAGGAGAAAAATTCATTCTTGTACTCCATTTGAAATGTAAAGCATCCCTTCAGTAGGATCTTTTATTTAAAAACTGGGATGAACTGTGATGTTTGCCTCGTCCATTGTATGGTGGGAGAAGGCAGCTGGTCTAGGCTTCGTTACTGTTTCTATTGGTGCATTTCAACCTGTGAGCCGTTTAAGTTTGTCAACCTCAGTGTTTAACATGGCATTTCTTAAACATCTATCTATCTGTCTGTCTGTCCCGTCTGTCTATCTATCTATCTGTCTGTCTGTCTGTCTGTCTGTTTGTCCGTCCGTCTGTCTGTCTAAATTTCTATTTAACTATCTATCTGTCTATCTATCCATCTATCTATCTGTCTGTTTGTCTATCTGTCCATCCATCCATCCATCCATCTCTCTCTCTCTCTCTCTCTCTCTCTCTTCTCTCTCTCTCTCTCTCTCTCTCTCTCTCTCTCCTCTCTCTGTCTGTCTGTCCGTCTATTTCATTTTTT
Source organism: Conus canariensis (assembly GCA_033310375.1). Lineage (NCBI taxonomy): Eukaryota > Metazoa > Mollusca > Gastropoda > Neogastropoda > Conidae > Conus > Conus canariensis. The sequence goes on from CM065718.1 coordinate 85,105,490, forward strand.
TCGCGCAGCTTACGTCTTACCTCATGTTCTTGTCTTTTCCCTTTTCTACCCTTCGTTGGCTTTTTTGTTTTGTTTTGTTTTGTTTTGAGGCTATTGCATTTTGTGTTTGCGCCTTTAGCGGTGAGAATACCACATAATTATAAGTGACAGGTCTCATTTAATATGTGTTTGTGCCTTTAGCGGTGAGAATAGCGCAGAATTCTAAGTGACGGGTCTCATTTGATACGTGTTTGCGCCTTTAGCGGTGAGAATATCACAGAATTCTAAGTGACAGGTCTCATTTGATACGAAGGTCGGGCCGACTCCGTCAGCTGTGTTCCAGAGTTCCCATCAGCGGACGACAGTGGGCTGTGTGGGCAGGCGATACAGATGGTCCTGTCTCCAAAACAGACTTCATCTGCAGCTAGTGAAGGGCAAACACAGAGTTACTAGGCCGCCAAGTGAAGGAACAAACAAATTTACAAAACAAACGCAGCGCGTTTCGACCTATTGGGGCTTCTCCAGGCAGGCAGGACGCATGACATTCAAAACAATGAAATTGAAGGAGGAACAGACAGTCACTCACCTCTTCGATTTGTAGTTAAAGCTGGTCTTGGGTGAACATCTGAAATTACAGAGTGGAACTGAAGGGGGGAAGAGGTTGAATGATGATGATGATGATCATCGTCGTCGTCGTCGTCGTTGTAATAGTAGCAGCAGAAGTAGTAGCAGCGGCGGCGGTAGCAGCAGCAGCAGCAGCAGCAGCAGCAACAGCAGCAGCAGCAGCAGCAGTATAGTATAGTAGTAGTAGTAGCAGTAATGGTATACTACTACTACTGCTGCTGCTGCTGTTGCTGCTGCTAACAGTAATGATGATAGTAATTGTCGAAATACTGATGATGATAACAGTAAGGATGAAGTAATCCCACATGAAAAACCTGCTCGTCAAGGGCAAAACCTGCTCGTCAAGGGCTTAAGCTTAGTATTTACATTTTCAAGCCACGCGACTATGGACAGTCGACACAGATAGTCCTGTTTTCAGAACAGACTTCGTTTGCTGCCAGTGAAGTGTTAACCATTTACATCTTAACGCCCTCTTTTTCTTACCCGTGTTAACATTTACATCTTAACACCCTCTTTTTCTTACCCGTGTTAACCATTTACATCTTAACACCCTGTTTTTCTTACCCGTGCTTTTCTACCTCGCACAACGTTACCTTTCCAGAAATCTTTGCCAAGTTATCGACGGAGGAATTGTTACCCTGCACTTGTTCCCCCCCCCCCCCCCACTGCTTATTTGCTCAGCATCTCGGGAGCCGGAATAGCTCAGTTGGTAGAGCGCCGGACTCGTAATCTTGGTGATCCTGGGTTGCGGGTTCGAATCTCCGCCGGGGCGTTTCGGTACTGGGGGATTTTTCCATCGAAGTTAACATTGGTTCTGACTCCATTTCTCATACAGTCCTTCGAATGAGACTATAAACCGAGGTTCCGTGTGTGAACGCACGCATAATATCTTGCACACACGTCAAATCCCATCACCAACTTTCGGAAGAGTAGGCCAGTTTGGCCGTTGGTATGGATGACACGCTACACATAGCATGCACCCTGCGTGAGAAATGGAAAGAATGAAGGAAGTAAGCAAAGTGAGTGAACAATATTGATTGGATGACACGGGAAACGACTGAATGAAGCGCCAGCTGGCAGCTCTTCAGTCGGCACTACCCAGGTAGGCAGCCCGTTGTGTAAACGAGTGTTGATTGTAAAGCGCTTAGAGCTTGGTCTCTAGCCGAGAATAGGCGCTATATAAGTATCCATTAATAATAATAATAATCTCCCTCTCTGTCTCTCTCTGGCTTTCTCTGCCTCTCTCTCTCTCTCTCTCTCTCTCTCTCTCTCTCTCTCTCTCTATATATATATATATATATATGTATCATACATACATACATATATACATAGGTATAAAACATTCACTCACAGAAACATATACACATTGATCACAAATGAAGAACTGATCGAATCTGTAGAGTTGAAAGAAAACGTGGCATATGTTCTGTCCATGTAACACGGTACCAGTTGAACGCCATTCTCTGCTGTGACGTTCGTCATGAGGGATTTGGAATTGACCGCTCACAATATTAATTCCAGGTTTGCATGCTGAACCCTGTTTGGGTTTTTTTGAATGAATGGTTTCTGTAACGAGCGGAGATCACTGCCCTGTAAAAATCGTTGGGGAATGACGAGGACTTCGTGAACTTACCAGAATTTGTCCTCACGCTCGCCTGGTTTTCATTTTCGGCCCCACCCCCAAGTTCTGGAGAAGTTGAAAAGTTTATGATTTGTATAGGTGTTATGAGCGCATGGTTGCATGATGTGTGTGTGTGTGTGTGTGTGTGTGTGTGTGGTGTGTGTGTGTTGTGTGTGTGTGTGTGTGTGTTGGCTGGGGCGTGTGTAGGCGTGGTGGTGTGTGTAGTGGTGCGTGTGTGTGTGTGTGTGTGTGTGTGTGTGTGTGTGTGTGTGTGTGTGTGCGTGCGTGCGTGCGTGTGTGTATGTGTGTGTGTCTGTGTCTGTGAGTGCGTGCGTGCGTGCATGCGTCCGTGTGTGTGTGTGTTGTGTGTGTGTGTGTGTGTGTGTGTGGTGGCGCGCGCGTGTGTGTGTGTGTATGTGTTGTGTGTGTGTGTGTGTGTGTGTGTGTGTGTGTGTGTGTGAGTGCGTGCGTGCTTGCGTGCATGCGTGCGTGCGTGCGTGCGTGGCGTGTGTGTGTGTGTGTGTGTGTGTGTGTGTGTGTGTGTGTGTGTGGTGCGCGGCTCGATAAGGCGAATAAGGGTTTAGCTGTGTTTAGGTACGTGACACGAGGGATGTGCTACAGAAAGGAGACGTGGAATGACATAGAAAAATGATATGATGAAACTTATTGGTTTACTTGCACTCGCGTTTTTCCCGCCCCTTATTCCTCCAAAATACCTTGAGAAATAAACAAACTGCGGTCGCACAGAAAGACGCATCATCGAACTTTCTATGCGGTGGGTGCAAAGGGTATGCACGCGCACGCGCGAGCTCTCTCTCTCTCTCTCTCTCTCTTCTCTCTCTTCACACACACACACACACACACAGTATGCACGCGCATGCGCGAGCTCGCATACACACACACACACACACACACACACACACACACACACACACACACACATGGACACACACACACACACACACGCACACACACAAACACACGCGCGCGCGAACACGCGGACACACACACACACACACACACACACACACACACACACACACACACACACACACACACACTTGCGATCATTGAGTTCGTTAACAACAAAAAAACAACAACAACAAAAAAAACGATCAAAAACGTAGAAAAAAAAAAACCCCACCTCCTCCACACCCCCCCCCCAAAAAAAAAAAAAAAAGGAAAAAAAAATCTTCCCAATATACGCTGGCCGTAGAGGGACAGGGGAAGGGGGGTGGGAAGGGGGGGGGGGGGGGGGCGGAACGTCAGTCGCCCTGGCGGCCTTTTATGACGGAATAAATTCTCACTTTGC